>JAAFCE010004287.1:15347744-15527997 GCA_013389805.1 Trigoniulus corallinus
TTTTTCCGAAAAAAGGGTCTAGATGGGAGAAAATGGAAGAAAAAACTATTTTTAAATAAAAAGAGCTTTTAATTAATTAAATGAAAAGACAACACTTTTACATATTAAGCATACTTAAAAGGACTGTACACTATGTGCGTGTAACATACTGTAAATGAAAGTCATTGCTTGCTGAACATCTCGGTCAAAGTAAGCTGTTTGACTGTCAGCATCCGTTTTCGGGCTGCCAAGTCGCGCATTATTTTGCAAATCGCAGTACGTTCCCTCTTAACTTTTTTTTCTAAAATTCTGAAAGCCATTCGGATAATGAGCGATTCGGATAGTACGAGTTCGGAAAATTGGAGTTCTACTGTATAATTCTCAAAATTTTGTGCGGGTCGTACGAAAGACCATCGCGAGCCGCATATGGCCCGCGTATTTGAGATGTCTGCTTTAAAGCTTGGTCATACAGTATTTTGATAAGCATTGCACAAGCATTCATTTGTTACCTTACTCTGCTATACTTGGGGCAGTTCATTATTCCCAGCCGCACTCTTTGGATGTTCCCAAGCGTTCCCAGGTGTTCCCAAGCGGTCATCCATGATAATACTAGCTGGGGTTGAGTTGCTTTACTTCAGTGATCAGACGAGAACTGGTGTCCAACGCACTACAGCTGCTCCCGGTGTGGGAAGATGAAAATTTTAATTTTTTGTTACGTTTGTATTTTAGGGCCCTTCAACTACAATTTCATTAGAGCCCCGTCCACTGCGTAGTACTAACACAAGGTCTGCACAGACACTATACTGTTACGATGATTTTTTGGTATTAGCAGTCACCCATGTTAGTACTAGCTAGGGTTGCGTTGCTTCACTTCAGTGATTAGACGAGAACTGGTTTCGAACGCAATACAGCCGCTCGATCGATCGGACTCGAACCTGCACACTGCCACGTTAGATGTCTAAATGCACATCGAATCAAGCTATCGAATGAAATCAGGACTTACTTGCTTGACGTTTAACGTTTTCAAGTTCTTTGGTCAGCTGCCTTTCCCTTTCATCCAGACTACAATAAAAATGAAAAAAAATCCTTGTCAGAAAAGGTCAATGACAAATTTGTGACATAGTGGCGTAACTTGCAAGGGCAATGGGCTCAAATTGTCCACGGGCGCCATGTCCGTCTTGCCGGAAATCAGTCACCGTGACACAACGTCTGTACGACGATTTTATGGCAAATAAAAAGTGCCTATATACATGTACCATGTGTGGTCAAGACAAGCAACAGGCGCTTCGAATGCCTCTTGCTCTGGGCACCACAACAGAAGCTGAAGTTACGCCACTGAAGTGACCACTAAAGTCCACGGAATACCTACATCTGACGCAATTCTTTGAAGGACTGCTGAAGCCTCTTCTGAGATTTGTCCAGTTCTTCACTCAACAAATTATCAGACCTTTGAAATGAAAGGGTATGTCGCAACAGTTCCTTGACAGACTTATCCAAATCTAATAACGAAACGTGGATTAATGAGGCAAATGAGGATCCCTACAATTTGGCGTATATCTCACCCCATTTGACGAAATAGGCATGCATACGGTGAAGGACCAGTAGTGTTCGGCACCTGTGTGCAAGAACTTAGTTGGCGCCCCTATCTCCCCCTCCCGAATGAAAAAAGGTGACTCCGCTCCTATTATTGGCTATGGCAAATCAGAAGGCCGGATCTAAAATGCAAGTAGAGGACTCTGGGTGCCTGTGAGCATTGCGCACATTGCACACTGTGATGGCACGACTCTCCCTGCATACTAAACTGAATACCCAACTTGGTTTTTGTTTCGTTGGTGTTTTAGGGCCCATTAACTACAATGGGTCCACTTCGTAGCTCTGATGCAGAGACTGCACAGACATGTTGATGCGGCGAATTTTGGGTATTAACGGTACCCAATTTTCCCAAGAGGCCACACATGTTAGTACTAGCAAGGATTGCGCTTCTTAACTTCAGTGATCAAACAAGAATTGGTGTGTCCAACGCAATACAGCCGCTCTCACCTACGTTGTTGGGATAATAATTGCCACGATTAGACATTTTGAAGTTACGATAGGAACCACCGGGTAGAGCCCGATAGGAGCCCATGTTAGATTAGTGAAGGTAACGTTTGATTGGATGAGGGCCAAGGGTTAGTGCAGGTTATCGACCCAATTTAGATGTGGTGGATGAGTTAGTGCAGCGCTAAGTTAAGGACCCAGGTGAGGCTCACATGATTAATGCAGGTTTCGTTGATTAGGTTAGCGACGCTGGTGAGTCTCGGTTACGTTGATTAGGTTAACGGCACGGGTGGGGTAGATTAGGTTCGCGACCCAGATGTGGTTGGGCCACGGTTAGGAACCCAGGTTCGGTTTTTTGCAGGGGACAGGGGCTGTATTGCGTTGAACACACCAATTCTTGTTTGATCACTGAAGTTGAGCAACGCAATCCCAGTACTAACATCGGTGGCCGCTTGGGAGCACTGGGTACCGTTAACACACCAAAATATCGTTGTAACAGCATAAGGTCTGTGCAGACTCTGCATTAGAACTATGCAGTGGATGGGGCTCTAATGATTATTATAGTTGATGGGCCCTAAAACACCAACAAATCAATCAAAATTAGTGCAAGCTAAGTTTGATTCGGTTGATTTATTACAGGGTAGGGATGTACTGGTTGAGGGTAGGATAGGGATGGACAGGGTTATGTTGCTTTAGGGTAGGGTAGGAAAGGACTGGTTTGTTTATTTATTTATTCAACTAACGTACAATGTACAGTCGATTCATACGTAAACAGATGCTGGAAAATGAACATTCAATAAGTGCTTGAAGTGCTTACACTCTTCATGCATTGGCAGCGGGGGCACTTGAAAACGGAGCTCATACGGGAGGGCGTTCAAGTCCGAGTAGCACGTGATGGGAAAAATGCGTCTTCTAATGTCACGGGCCGGCAGGAAGGGCACAAACAGGTATCTCCGCGATGCCCTGACCTCCAGCGAAGCCTGGAAGTCGCCGCATATATAATGTGTAGGATGATTAGAGTAGCGGATGGCGGAGGTCAGGAGAGCGAGATTACAGAAGCGTAACTACTGGCTGAAGGGTAATAATCGGGCCCGGGTGCAGAATGGGGAGACACGTGAATGCAGAGGGCGTCGGAGCTTTTATGTTTGTTTAGTGAAGGGATGGATTGGTTTACGTTGGTTTAGGGTGGGATGTGGATGGATTGGTTTATGTTGTATAGGTTTGGTTATTTTACGTTGGATTATGTCAGGGATTGTTATGCAATTATTTTTAGATCATATTCTGGATTGTGGGGTCTTTTTACCTACCTAAAGCCCATTGTGGTTGTAAATGAGATGCCGTCAACTACAAGGTCATTAGAGCCCCGTCCACTGCGTAGTTCTAATGCAGAGACTGCACAGGTACTACACTAATGCGACGATATTCGGGTATTAGCGGTACCCAATTTTCTCAAGCGGGCACCCATGTCAGTACTAGCTGGGGTTGTGTTGCTTAACTTCAGGAATCAGACGAGAACTGGTGTGTCCAGCGCAATTTGCCGCTCCTCCTTACATTTAGTATGCGAATCCTATTTCGCCAAACTAGTGTGTGATATACACCAAATTGACGTAGAAGGGGGGGGGAGGGGGAAGCTCACTAAGTTAAAACTCCATTTAAATTATTACCTACTTTTTTTGACTTTAGTTTTAGATTTCGCAGAATCTTCACTCAAGCTCAACGACTGCTGTCTTGAGCGCCCTTCACTAGGGCGTGAATTTGGAGGAATTGACCTACAAAAACAATCCCATCCGAAAAAAATCAGTCAGCAAACTACCACACCTTCAAAAGAGAAACACCAGTCCTCCTTTTAATAACCAACCTTGATAAACCCCTTCCGCATGTCGATATTGGTTTCTCAGAATTATCAGTTCTGACACTGCAGTTATCTTCCAATTTATCATCAGGCACTTCAGGAATTTGAAAGTCTTCTTTGCCGTTTACCACCGGGCAACTTTTAGCTGCTAACATCATAAATTAGGACATTAATTAATTATTTCAATTAGACAGTGGCGGATCTAAGGGCGGATGGGGGAGGAGCACTTAAAAATCATCATCATCATCATACCCTGATCCCGCCTGTGGCAGGGTCTGGTCTGCAGGTTTTCCACTGAACCCTTAGGAATATTGGTTGGGTGGTCTGTGGGGGATGCCAGCCTACCCCACGAAAAATATCAGGAATCCCTTAGAATAAATCCAGGTAGCAATTACAATTGGTCCTCTTACTATCCCTTAGACAATGTCATATCTTAAGTGGTCTAGCCAACTACAGATTGGACTGCAACTGTTGGACTCGCAGTCTAGAAATGGGAATAGCAGTGCATTGCTCCCCCATCTGGATCCGCCCCTGCAATTAGAGGGTGGAGGAAACGACAATCAATAGGCTTGCCATTTTGAATGTAATCATCTTCCAGTTTCACCCTTTCAGACGAAGCTGTGCCAGAAGTGTCTTCTGTCGGAACATCGGAAGTCACCTTGTTCTCCGCCGCTGTCACAGACGACGACTGTTTGTTACTCTTTTTCTTGTTTTTCTTCTTGGTAGGCTAGAAATGTGGGAACACAGTCAGTCGACAACATAAATAAGTTTCACAAATGTTCACGAACATTTCCTTCTCTCTCACTAGAACAACGTGCCTTATTTCCGGTATAATTCCAAGCGTTTAACGCAGTTTTGGCCCCATCTGAAAAAGAAAAATTTAAATAATTTAGCAAAAGCAAGGAAAATTTAACCAATTTCCCGCCTATGACCGGGTCGGATACCCATCATGCCCCTACGAATGGGCACAAGGGTGATATTTTAGTTAGATAGTTTTTCAGCAGCCGGTTGTCGACCAACGCTGCAATCCATACGCTTATTTATTGTCAGTTTTCTGTTCGTTGAGATACTCCGCCGACAACAGGGGGCGAGTTCCTAACCTCGAAATTTTGCTTCATCTACCCGTTGCATAGTAGAGAGGGTTCTTTTGCGTGCAAACGCCATCGCACATCCGAAGGGAGGAACTGTTGGGATTTTTTCTCTCGCCCGAAAGAGGCCAAGCTACCCCGATCCAGTATCGGACCTGAAACCACTGGCGCTCTTTCTCGACTTATCTACAATTCAGTAGCTTAATATTTCTGCACCCTTCAACTAATGGCATAAAAGTTAACTGTGTTTTTACATTCAGTAACCATTTTTACACCACTGGTGTCATTCTGACCACCACCACAGCTGTTGCGTAAGCAAACTGTATTCAATGAAACTCAAACTTTCCTAATGTGGTGGTAGTCAGCTGGACACCACCACCATCATCATCATCATACCTATTACCCCGCCTATGTCAGGGTCGGATCTGTTGGTTCTTGCCCACCACTCATGCCTATCGCCCACCAAGTCCCCCTCCACCCTACACGCATCCAAATCCTTATGTACAACCTACTTCCATGTCTGCTTTGGACTACCTCTACCTTGGGTGCTTCCAACCATCTGCATTGCCATAATGGACCTAATGAGCTCTTCCTACTCCCTTATTAAGCGGCCCACAGACGGTCAACTTGGCTGTCAACCGTGTCGTCAACTTGCCATGTTGACGACAAGATTGATCGTCTGTGGGTAGGTTGAAGGTTGAAAGGTCAAGTTGAGGCAACGGTTGAAAATCAAAAACTTTAGATTTTTCATGGGAGGAGCCTATTGTTGTCAACGAAGTTGCTTCGTCTATGGCAGCGTTGTCCCCTTCGCTGTCAACATTAGTGCAATTCAAAAATTTTTGAGTGAAGTTGGTGTGGAATGCTCTACAATATCTAGATACAGCGTTCAAAAGTGAAAAATAAAATTATGAAAGGGGCATAATTCGTGCACAGTATGAGAAGCTAGGGTCCTACCATGGTGACTCAGTAACTCCTTCTGCGGTTCTAGGTTAGATACCGGACTGAGGTGGGTGGGCCCCTTTCGGACGATAGAGGTGCCCCGGGTGCGCTTTCCTTCGGATGAAAAGAAAAACCGAGGTCCCACGTGGTGTACTATGGATTTTGCACGAAAAAGAACCCTCTACTATGCAGAAGCTGGAATTTTCCAACGAACAGTAGACCGACAATAAATAAGCATTGGTCGGCAATGGCTATGACAAAGCACCGTCCAATACATCACCGTTGTGTCAATTCAGAGAGACAAGGTCAGAGTCAATTCAGAGACCCAACCCTGCCATAGGCGAGAAAGGGGTTAGGAGTTGATTTGCATCAAATAAATAAAAATCAAAGCTTTTATTTAAATATTTGGTGTAAAACGTGCACCACCAAAATTAATGTAATGCGATCTGACGAGAACTGGCGTGTCCAAAGCAACTCGGCCGCATTCCACTGCAAATCGGCCGCACACCAATGCAACTCGGCCGCACACCAATGCAACTCGGCCGCACACCAATGCAACTCGGCCGCACACCAATGCAATTTGGCCGTAAACCAATGAAACTCGGTCGCACTCCGATGCAATTCGGCCGCACAACAATGCAACTCTGCCGCACCATAGTTTGAGGAAGCTATGCTACACCATTTCGCTGCAAATTTTTTAAAAAACTGATGTTGATGACCAGGTTGTCAACTTGGTTGTTCAGTCTGTGGCAAACAAGTTGACGACAAGGTTGACAACCAAGTTGACCGTCTGTAGGCCGCTTTACATGTTCATACCACCTCAATCTACTCTACCGCATCTTTTCTGTGACGCCCCCACCCCGAAACTACCTCTCTCTAATATCTTAGTATTTCTTAGAGAACGGGTTGGGGACTAAGCCAAGCAGCCATAACATGCCAAGCCCTTAGGAGGCTGTTCGTGGGAGATGAGGAGGTAGGTACTGTATAGAGAATGAAGGAGAGGGGATATTTGAAGCACCCAACGGGCTTGCGCTGCTTAACTTCAGTGATCTCGGGAGAACTGGTGTGCCCAGCGGGTCCATGCGTTAAGACGGCACTGACCAGCGCAGACAGAAACGAGAGGGAGCGAAATCAAAAACATTTTGGCAAGACAAAACAATATAAAATTGTTATCATTACCTTCCATAAAAGCTGCTATTGTATCACTGACATTAAATTCGTAATACTGCAAAACTAAGGTGATTTCATGATTATTCTTATTGGGTAGAACTTCTTTTACCGCTGAAACCTGAAAAGAAACATGGTGGTCCAGTTCCAAATTGAAGTAATTTCCTGGTAGATACTCTCGATTGCTGACTTACCTTTTCCCTAATAAATTTGTGTTTACTATGAGGTAGTGTGGTCATCACAGTCCTGGTCTGAGTATCAAAAAGAATACCTAGAGAGTCTAGAAGAACAAAAAAGTATAAGACCATTTGTCACTTACATCAAATCACCACCATATCGTTATCCCGCCATTGGCAGGGTCGGGTCTGCGGGTTCTAGCACTCCACTCCCACCTATATCCTACAAGATCCTAGTCCAGCCCACACACTATCATATCCTTATGAACAACCTGCTTCCATTTCTGACGGACGCTTCCAACCACCAGCATTCCTCTTCTCTTAACATATCCATACCATCTCAGTGGAATCGCATTGCGTTGGACACACCAGTTCTCGTCTGGTCACTGGAGATAAGCAATGCAATCCCAGCTATTACTAACAGGGCCGGCCTTCTCTATATAGGGGCCCGGGTGCAAAAATCCTTTTGGGGCACCAAAATATTTTTCCAAAAATATAAATAAAAGGATTCAGGGTAAATCGACTCCTCTTAGATGCCCTCCTATCCCATTCTGAGATCCTTCCTAATTTTAGAAGGTATCACATTTTTTGGATGATGCCATGCGTCCTAATATTTCGCCACTGCATTTATGAGTTGGTCTGAAAGCTTATGTGGACGTCCACACCTTGGAACATTTACAGTCGGCCCTGTGTCATTATATTTTTTATTACACTTTTGATTCATCATCATCATACCCTTCTCCAGCACGCAACTGGGTCGGGTCTGCGAGTTCCAATCCTCCACCCTCGTCGATCCCGACCACCTGCTCCCACGTCCTCTTTGGTCTTCCTCTCCTCCAACTCTCCCAACCACCTGCAGTCCCATGATGGACCTAACCAGCTCCTCCTCCCCCTTTGCATCACATGCCCATACCACCTCAATCTGTTTTCCCTCATCTTCTCCGCGATGTCTCCCACCCCCAGACTACCTCTAACATGGTCGATTCGGATCCTGTCAGCTTGTGACACCCCGCTCATGAAGCGCAGCATTCGAATCTCCACCACCTGCATTCTCCTTTCATGGTCCTTCCTCACGGCCCAACACTCCGAGCCATACAGCATAGCTGGCCTAACCACAGTTCTGTAGACTTTGCCTTTTAGCTTTATAGGCACCTGGCGGTCACACAGGACTCCACTTGCCTGTCTCCACTTCAGCCAACCTGCCTTAATCCTATTAGACACATCAGAGTCTATTTCCCCACTTCCCTGGAACACTGATCCTAAGTATCTAAATTCCTGCACTGCTGGTATCACCTCATCCCCTGAGCGTACCTCACCTTCTGGCCTCTGACCACTCCAGTTAAAAGCTAGGTATTCTGCCTTTTTCATATTCACCTTCAGGCTCCCCTTTCCCATTGCTACCTGGATGTCTTGTAGGCCCTTTTGGGCCGCCTCATTGGACTCTGCAAGCTTTCCTACATCGTCGGCAAATATCAAGCACTGTGGGGCCCATTCCCCCACTCCCGTCAGCAGCTCATCCATGACCAGAGTAAATAAGTATGGGTTAAGTGCTGGCCCTTGGTGTACACCCACCTGCACGTTGAAGCTTTTTGTGTTTCCCCAAGCCGTCCTCACCATAGCAGTAGAGCCCTCATACATATCCTGCACTATTCTAATGTGACCTTCATCTACCCCTTTTCCTCTTAGCACATTCCATACTACCTGTCTAGGAACGCTATCATATGCCTTCTCTAGGTCAATGAATATTGCATGGAGGTCCTTCTTTGCTGCCCTATATTTTTTTATCATCTGCCTTAGGATAAATATTGGCTCCATTGTAGACCTGCCAGGCATAAACCCAAATTGATTTCCCCAGACCATAGTTCATTTTCTGAGGCGGCCCTCAATGACTCTTTCCCACAGCTTCATTGAGTGGCTCATTAGCTTGATGACTCTATAGTTTCCACAATCCTGGGCGTCACCTTTGCCCTTGAAATATGGAACTATCCAGCTTTTCGTCCATGCTGATGGCATTCTGTCTCCACTTGCTATCTTATTGAAGAGCTTTGTTAGCCACGTTACTCCTGTGGCCCCCAGGGTATGCCAAACCACCATGGGAATCTTATCTGGGCCTACTGCTTTGCGTTCTTTCATCTTTTGGAGGGCCCCAACTATTTCTTCCTCTGTCACCCTGTCGACTGTCTCTGAGGTGCCTGGGTGGCTCTCAATGGTCCTTTCCTGATTGGCAGCATTTAAGAGGCCATGATAGTACTCCTCAAACCTCCTGGTTATTTCTGCTGGTTGAAAAAGGACTCTACCACTTGTTGGCTATCCTTGACTGTTATGGACCTGGTATCGTCATTACTTGTTTGATCCCTGGTCCTGGCCAGTCTAAAAATGTTTTTCTCACCTTCTTTTGTCCCTAACTCATCATATAGTTCCTCATACTTGTGGTGTTTGGCCAGAGCAATTGTCCTCCTAGCATTTTTCCTTGCTTGAATATAGGTGGTCTTAGATCCCTGGTCTCCCATGTCCTGCCACCTAATGAACGCCACCTTTTTAAGTTTGATGGCTGCTTCCCACTCCTCATTCCACCACCAAGACTGCCTACCGTGAGGGTTGCCTCCTACTCTTGCCATACCAAACATCATCTTTCCACATCTCCTGATTGTCCTGGCAACCCTGTCCCACATGGCATCAGCAGACCCTTCCCAATCCCAGTCTACCTGGCGAGAAATCTCCTGCCTGAATTCCTCTGAGTTAGCTGGCAACCGCCACCACCTAATAACTGGTTCTCCCTTCCATGCATGCCTCCTGACTGCTCCCTTAATTTGCATCTCCAGCATAAGCAACTTATGCCCACAGGCTTTCTGGAAATCCTCACTGGGAAGTGCCCAGCAGTCTCGCCCTATGTTGCTGTCCTGTGTGGAATGAAAGGTGATGAGGTGCTTTTCCTTCTTTGCGAACCACGTATTGGCTAACACAAGACTGTGCTTGTGCTGACTCCAGGACTTTCTGGCCTGCCTGGCTGACCAGGCCATGCCCACATCCCCCATGGACCTCTCCATATCCCAACCCATCCTTACCCACGTGGCCATTGAAATCCCCCCCCCCCCCCCCAATGATTAGGCGTTCAGTTCCCATGCTCTGGCGGATCCTGCCCTTCACTATCTGAACCTCCCTATCAAAAACCTTCCAAAACTCATCTCTTATTGTGTCACCCAGGCCTGCTTGGGGGGCATAAGCGCTGATAAGGTGGAACCAAATGCCCTACCAGACTACTGTTACTAGCATCAACCTACTGTTGATGCGCTTCACTGCTGCAACTCATTGTTCAGCATAATCCCCACCCCATTTCGCCCTTCCTCACAGCCAGTATAAAGGAGTTTATACCCCTCTCCCAGTGCCCTGGATCGATTTCCCCTCCATCTGGTCTCCTGTACGAAAGCTATGTTGATACGTCTGTTCTTAAGGGTATCCACTAGTTCCCCTGTTCTCCCTGAGAGGGTCCCCACAATCCAGGTTCCCAACCTCAGCCTAACCCCTTTAGTTTGACTGACAGCTCTGACTGGGGGCACCCCAGTCAGGCGTCTGGAACCCACAGCATTAGTGACAGGGCTACTTGTGGGGGGTGCCGTCCTACCCCATAGCATTATTAAATTATTGACTCTTAACCTCTAATTCTGGGTTGTCCAACCTGTGGCCCATTGAGGCTTTAAATATGGCCCATTGAGGCTTTAAATGTGGCCCATGGTGCATCATTTCTAATTATGCATTATAGCCTACCTGCTATGTAACACCTAACGTTATCTTCGCCCATTTTGGTTTTGACAGCCTGTGGCTGATATCAGTTCATGGAGTAGCCGAGTGGCCAACAACACCAGCAAGGTTGTACAACCCTGGTGTAGTTCAATGGCAGGGTTGTTAGGTTACGTTTAGGTTATGTTGCATTGGCAGGGTCGAATGAGGGGCGTTGCCCCTACAATGATGTATTAAACTTTTAATATTAGCAATGATCTGGGCCTTGATGGGTACTGATGATGGGGCCCCTTCAATCGTGGGGCCTGGGTGCAATGCACCCTCTGCACCCCCCCCCGGATGGCCGGCCCTGATTACTAACATGGGTGGCAACGGGGGAAATCTGGGAACCGCTAATATCCAAAAATCGTCCCAGTAAAGTAGTGTATGTGCAGTCTCTGCATTCGAACTATGCAGTGGACGGGGCTCTAATGCCTTTGTAGTTAAAGGGCCCTAAAGCACCAACGAAGCGAAAAAAATCATACCACCTCAATCTATTCCCTCTCATCTTTTACGCAATATCCCAAGCGCCCATACTTCCGCTAATATACTTATTCCTGATTCTATCCCTGGGCACTTCCAATAACCTGAATGTTCAAGTACCTCTTGTCTCCTGTAAAAAGGCTTCACCAACCCTCGTACACTTTGAAATCTAACTCCTCTGTTTTCCCCATAAGGGTACAAACATAAAGCAGGTGCCAACAGTTGCCGACATTGTACTCCGTTCAGCATTGAGTGGTGGTCACGAAAAACGCGTGTAAAGGCGACTATAACCAGTGGTTCCAGGTTCGATACTGGATTGAGGTGGGTTGGGTTCTTTCGGGTGAGAGAGGTTCCGAGGCATTTTCAGGTAAGAAGAATACTCTCTAGTATGCAATAGGTAGAAGAGACAAAATTCCCAGGCTGGAAGCACAGAGAAGTGACCCCATCGAGCAGTAGACTGACGATACACAAGCATGGGGTTGCAGCTTTGGTCTGCAGCCGGCTATTGAAAAATACCATCCAGTATATCACCCAGTGTCACAGACTGCTATAGGCGCGAAAAGGGTTTGTACCCTTAGGGTGGCCACCGTTCTACGACCCAACTTTTAAGTTTTGCTCCCTTGATTGTTAAGTGCTATGTGCATTTTTAAAATGTATGAAAGACATACAGTAACGTTTTATATAGGATTGCATTTTTTAAATTTTACCTAAAATTCTCAACATTTGCTGCAGGCCGCATATTTGAGATACCTGGTGTAAGGTGTCCAGTATTGCTGAAAAATCTAGGCAAAACGAGCTATGCCACAAAAAATCGACTTTTACTGACTGCTAAATTCATCATATGACTAGATTAGTTTCGTGGGTTGGGAAGTAAGCCAGGCAGCCATAACAGGTAATGACGTCGACATTTGTCGGAACATATTTGGATACAAATGTCAGTAAATTTTTCCCGAATAGTATTCGAATAATTTCTTAAATATTCGGATATCAAATACAGTCGAAATCGCTTATAACGACACCGGATATAACGTACAATCGGATTTAACGAACAAAATAATCAGAACCATGAAAACCAATACAAAAAAAGCATTAATGTTGCTTACAACGAACACATTGGTTAGAACGTACAAATCGACTAGACAAAACACATTTCTAGGGACAGCATGCAATGACAATAATTCTTCATCAAGAAACAGGACATTAGAACAGCAATAGCTTTCAGCTGGAGTGGTCAGGACCAAGGGGGTGTAGTTCGCTGTGGCAATGAGGTGATACCAGCAGTGCAAGAGTTTAGGTATCTAGCATCGGTGTTCCAGAGCAATGGGGAAATAACTCCGACGTTATTCATAGAAGTAATGAGGGATTGTTGAAGTGGAGACAAGAAAGCGGTGTGCTGTGTGACTGCGAATCCCAATTCAATCAAACTGTAGTTAGGCCCGCTATGCTATATGGAACGGAATTTTGGGCAGTAAGGAAAATTCACAAGAGAATGCAAGTGGCCGAGATGCAAATGATGCGTTACATGAGCGGGGTGTCACGTGCTGACAATCTGCAAAGTGTACATTAGAGGTGGGTGGGGGTTGGGAAACATTGCAGAGATGTGAGAAAATAGTTTGAGATGGTATGGGCATGTGGTGTGAAAGGGGGCAGAGGAACTTACACAGTATATTATGGGACAGCTGGTGGCATCAGGTGTTGGGGAGACCGAAGCGAACGTGGTAGCTGATTGTACGGAGGGACATGATTGCGTGCAGGGTAGATGAAAGCCTGGTGGGGATAGACGGGAGTGGGGGATTAGAACTCACAGATCCGAACCTGCCATAGGCGGGATAAGGGTGTGATGACGATTATGAATACATGCAGGATGTATTTTAAAACACTTATAACATACTGTAATCAATATAATACCATTAAGAAGGATCCCTTCACAATAGTATCGCTTTTAGCGAACACCGGCTACAACGTACAAAAACCGTCGGTCCCTTGAAGTTCGTTATAAACGATTTCGACTGTACTTCAAAGCAGGCCGAATATATCCAGATATCGAATACAGTAAAACACGGTTATAACGTTTTGTTGGGGACCAAAGGGAACAAACGTAATATCAGTAATACCGCATAGTGGCAAAATGTCACGTTGGGGTACATATTGTAAATGATTTCCTTATGTGTACAGTAATGAAGAATTGATGATTGCTTCATGGTGGATGGCTGCTTCCACCATGAAAACGTTGTAGGCATGAACGTTATAAACGTGTTTTACTGTATATACTGTATGTTATCCTACTCATTTTAATTATCACTGTTTTCTCTTGAAGTCCAATATTTCGAATCTCTAGTGGACAACAACAACCTCCTTTACGTTATGGTCTTCATCCTCCCTCTTCCTTGAAATCGATACAGGAAGTCAAGAATTGCCGAAAACATATCGTCATCAAATTTAATAGGAAACGATTGAAAAATGGGAGGCTAAGAACCTCGAGCAAATTTTTTTTTTACTCCAAACCACCGAGAACAACGGCCTCTCACATCTCTGC
Source organism: Trigoniulus corallinus (assembly GCA_013389805.1). NCBI lineage: Eukaryota > Metazoa > Arthropoda > Diplopoda > Spirobolida > Trigoniulidae > Trigoniulus > Trigoniulus corallinus. The sequence goes on from JAAFCE010004287.1 coordinate 15,361,779, forward strand.
ATCCCATATCACTATCAATTTACGTTACTCTAACGCCGCTGAAAATTAAGACCAGACGCCCAAAAATGAAATTTTTTTCACATCTACTGCTGTGCCCTACAAGACTCCGAAATTCGCAACAAAGCAACTATTAACCCTTTTCCCGGGAGCGGCTGTATTACGTTGGTCAAACTGAAGGAAAGCAACGTGCCCCAGTTAGTACTAACATGGGTGCCGCTTCGGAAAACTGGGTACCGCTAATACCCAAAAATCATAGCATTAGCGTAATGTCGGTGCAGTCTCTGCATTAGAACTACGCAGTGGACGAGGCTCTAATGACCTTGTAGTTGAAGGGCCCAAAAAAAACCAACCCCTTTCAAGCCTAAGGGCGAGCTCTCATCATCACAACCTTTCTCCCACCTATCAGAGGGTCGGGAAGACGTGGCCCTACCGTGTGGTGCGTACGATGTCACCAGTGCACGGTAAAGAACCCTCTCTGCTATGCAACGGCTAAATGACGGAAAATTTCCAGGTGCTAGAGCAAGGTAGAGCCTTAAATGAACAGTGGGCCGGCGATAGATAAGCATAGGGCAGTGATGGCGAACCTGTGACCCACCGTGCAATTTTAAGTGACCCGAGCGTGAATCATAATCTAGTTTATCGTCTCATAAACAACAGACATGAGAGCAAGTCATCTGTACGCAGACCCGACCCTGCCACAGGCGGGATAAGGGCATTATGATGATGGTCTCTATTTCTACTTTAATAAACTTTATTCATAAAATACCTGACCCACGCACAACTTATTGTTATTTTTCGTTCTAATGTGACCCGTCTTCATAAAAGGTTCGCCACCACTGGCATAGGGGTTGCAGATTTGGCCGGTAGCTCGCTGAAAAAAATACTGTCCAACAGAACGCCTATGTGCCCAATCAGGAGGGAATTCTTGTTTATGTTTCGTTCGGGTTTTAGGGCCCTTTAACTTTAGCCCTGTTCACTGCGACGATTATTGGGTAATAGCAGTACCCAGTTTTCACACGCGGCTTTCCATGTTACCGTGTTTCCCCGATAGTAAGCCACTGTCTTATTTCAATTTTGGTGCCGAAATAAGCACTAGGGCTTATTCTTGGGGAATGTCTTATTCTTTTCTGTAACACTATCTTTTAAAGTCAAAGGGTCGGCTTTTTCGGGCGAAAGAGAAGCCCTGAGTGCGCCTTCTTTCAGATGAGGTGTAAACCGAGGTTCTGTATCGCGTACCATGACATCTTCACGTGAAAGAACCCTCTCTTTTATGGAACGGGTAGAGGAAGCAAAATTTCCAGGTGTAGGACCTCGCCCCCCGGGTACAGTGGAATGTCCCAACGAACAGTGGAGAGACGATAAAAAGGATAGGGGTTTCAGCTTTGGTTGACGACTGGGTGAGGGAAAACACTGCAATATATCGCTCTTGTGTCCACTCGGAGAAACAAAATGGGTACCCTCCCCTGCTACCTGTAACCTAGCCCTATGCTTTTTAGCGAGTAGTAAGAACAGTAATATTCATGCCCATTGCTTCAGCCAGTCCCTCCTAAGAAGGCAGAACTGATTAAACGACTTGTCTGACGTCACTTACGAATGACTATTTCCAGTGGCGGCACATTTCTTCAATCTCGCGGCACAGTAGTTGAGAATCGCTGCTCTATACTCACAACTCCCTTTAATGAAATCACCCTCTGAGATGCAGGAAAAAACCGGATGTGCTCTTTGCCTTAGGACTCTCGTAGGGCTGATTTTCGGGGAAGGGCTTATATTAAGCAGATCTCGAAAAATCTTGGTAGGTCTTACTTTTTGGGTAGGTCTTATTTTCGGGGAAACTGATGTGTCCAACGCATTAAGCCGCTCCCCAATCAGGGTGAGAAAGATGGGTACCCGACTGTGCCATAAGCGGGAAAAGGGTTAGCAAATGCCTTTTGGGTTGATTGATTTGCTGGTGTTTTAGGGACTTTGAACTACAACGGTCATTAGAGCCCCGTCCACTGCATAGTTCCAATGCAGAGTTTGCACAGAGTGCTGTTACGACGATTTTGGGGTACTAGTGGTACCCAGTGCTCCCAAGCTGCCACTCATGTTAATACTAACTGTGGGTTCAACTGCCAAGCACGCTATCAAAGTGAACTGCAGGGGTACTCAGTGGATGATGGCGGTCGATGAAATCGACGATAAAAACAAACAACCATTCCATCAAAACATTTGTTCGCTATTGTTAATCAATTTAAAAATCATTAACGGAAATCAATGGAAATGTTAGTAGCGGGGACACGATCAAAGTTTAAACTTCATTGCACGCAAAAAGTACTTCGAATGCTCCGAAATATCAACAGACAATCATTTTATATTTAAAAAATGTTCGCGACCGCATTTCAAAATACTGCTACAAATCAGAAAGCTATGAAACAGCAACTTCCGTTACTTTACAGTAGACCAAATTTTGAAGGACTGTCAATAATCTAAGTACTATCCTTCGCGCTCGCCACTGATGCCTGTCCTCAACCAGGGCGTCGTGTTCGCAACAACACTCACAGTCACACACTTTAATGCCCAAACACTTACAGACTGAGTGCTAGCCTTTCAACTCTCTAGATCAGTGATTCTCAACCACTGTGCCGCGAGATTCATGAAATATGCCGCCACTGCGAATACCCATACATAAGTAACGTCAGACAAGTGGTTCAATCGGTTCTGCCATCCTAGGAGGGACTGGTTGAAGCAATGGTTCTCACTACTGGCTAAAAAAGCTATGCAGTAGTTCAGTCTACTAGTCACACGCTTGATGTCTTCATAGCGCTGGTTACAAGTAACTTCTAACCCTCTTCTCGCCTATGGCAGGATCGGGGATCCATCTTGCCCCTCTGATTGGGGGAGCGGCGAGTTGCGTTGGACACACCAGTTCTTGTCTGAACACTGAAGTTAAGCAACGCAAGCCCAGTTAGTACTGACATGGGTGGTCGTTCGGGAAAGCTGGGTACTGCTAATACCCAATAATCGTCGCATTAGTGTAGTGTCTGTGCAGTCTATGCATTAGAAATATGCAATGGACGGGTCTCTAATGACCTTGTAGTTGACGAGACCTTAAACACCAACGAACGAACCCTCTGATTGGACACAATGGCAATATATTGGACAGTTGTTTCCCACAGCCGACTTCCGAACAAAGCCGCAACACACGTCTTTCTACTGTTCATTGGGACATTCTGCCGAAGCCGGGGGGGGGGGGGGGTTAGATCCTACACATGGAAATTTTGCTTCCTCTACCCATTCCATAAGAGAGGGTTTTTTCACGTGCAGAATCCATCATACACCTCGCAATACCTCGGTTTTACTTCTCATTCAAAAGAAGGCGCACCCAGGGCTTCTTTCTCACCCAAAAAAACCCAATCCACATCGGTCCAGTATCGAACCAAGAACTACTGACGCAATTACCGAGCGTGCTACCCACTGCGCCACCTAGGCAAGATTTCGCATAGGGTTATGTTACAACATATATATTTTCTTTGGTGTCTGCAGGGCGACCAGACGTCCTGATTTCAGACTTCATGTCCCGTCGTCCCTCTATCGTCCCGGCGGGACGCCCGTTTGCCTCACTTTGTTGGTAACTTCTCAGAAGTATTCATTCGGCAATGAAATACGTGTATAGAGCATACACACAGAATGATCCTTCTAGGTTGGCAACTGTTCATCGTCTCAATCAAATTAAAACATCAGGAATCCTGTGCTGGACCCGTCCTTTCAATGAGGATGGTTGAAGCGGAGTCCTGTGTGATAGGAGGGTCCCAAACAAGTTGAAGGGAAGTTCTACAGGGCATTGGTTAGGTATTAGCCCAGATATACTCTATAGATCAGAGTGTTGCTCAGTGAGGAAGATCCACGTCAATAGAATGCAAGTAGCCGAGGTGCGAATGCTGCAGTAGATGAGTGGCAAGTTGAGAGCTGATAGAATTAGGAATGAGTATATTATACCGCATTTACACATTCGCGAATACGACGAGGCGAGTGGCGAGGCGAGCATGTTCGACGAATGTGTGAACACTACATTCGTCATTCACCTCGTGGTTCGCCTCGCCATTCGTGGCGCTCGTGTTGGAAGCGGTTTTTTTGACACGAGTCAAAGGGCGCGAGTGACCTGCGGCGATTTGAGAATGACTAGCTGTCGAGACAATACGAGTCAAAGGGCGCTAGCGAAGAGGTGATTGGAGAATGACCATCTGACGAGATATTCGGCGAATGTGTGAACAGTCATTCCTCATCCAAAGAATGAATGCGAACATTTCGACGAAAGTCTCGCCTCGTCATTCGACTCGTCTTATTCGCGAATGTGTAAATGCGGTATTAGAGGTAGTCCGCGGGTGGTGGACATCGCCGAAAAAAAAAGCGGGTAAACAGGTTGAGATGGTATGGACACACAATGAGATGAGGAGCTCGTTAGGTCCATTTCAGGAATGCAGGTGGTTGGCAGCATCCGGGGAAGGGGGAGACCGAAGCTGACTTAGGAGCACGTTGTCCGTAAGTCTATGGCAGTATGCGAGGTTGAGGGCTAGAACCCGCAGACCCGACCCTGCCGCAGGAGGGATAACGGTATGGTGATGCATCCTGTGCTGGATGGGCACATATTCAAGCTATAAGGTAAGTAGGTAAGAAGTCACAAGTTTTGTTCTTTGCTCTTCGGGAAAGTACGTCGCACCACCCCTACTTGGGGGCACTCACCAAAAACCCCGGTTCCGCTTTGCCCTCTGGAAAATCTGATCACTTTAGCGTTAGTGTGCCGCCAAGTTTTTAAATTATTAAGTGTACCGCGACGAAAAAATGGTTGACTATCGCTGCTCTATATGCAGGGTTGAACTCTGGCAGAAGTCACTTCAAATCCGCGAAAGAGAAGTCCTAGAGATGAAACCAAATGCAGTGACTATGGTGTGGTGAGGTTGACTCTCAATTTATCAGCTGTAGTTTCGAACTTGGCCGGGATTAATGTCTTATTGGAGAGGGAAAGGGAAACCCGAACTGCATCCTTCACCTGATACCCTGAATGCATTTCTTTCGTCCAGCGCTGGATGTGATCCCAGGTACAGTAGAACTCCAAATATCCCATCGGACACCATTCGAATAATCAAAAATTCGGATAATTGGTTTTTTTTTCGAAAAAAAGGGTCTACATAACTAATTTATTTTATTACTGTTTGTATGTTGAAAATGGGAGAAAAAACTATTTTTAAATAAAAAGAGCTTTTAATTAATTAAATGAAAAGACAATACTTTTACATCTTAAGCATACTTAAAAGGGCTGTACACTAGTACAGTATGTACGTGTACCATACTGAAACGAAAGTCATTGCTTGCTAAACATCTCGGTCAAAAGTAAGCTGTTTGACTGTCAGTATCCGTTTTCGGGCAGCCAAGTCGTGCATTATTTTGCAAATCGCAGTACGTTCCCTCTTAATTTTTTTTTCTGAAATTCTGAAAGCGATTCGGATAGTCAGAGTTCGGAAAATTGGAGTTCTACTTCATCTGAATTTCTGCACCCGTCTTACTATGCCATATCTCATAGAAAAATTATAACCTCAGGTTTGCCCTAGCTATTTTCGACATGCCTCGGTTGCGCACTAGGTAGTGTGGTCGATTTACTAAGTTAGCGGTTATAGGTTCGATACTAGATCAAGGTGGGTTGTCCTTATCGGACGAGACAGGCTCCGGAATTCGCATGAGAAGTAAAAACCCCCTCTATTATGCAACGGGTAGATGAGGCAACATTCCCAGGTATAGGAGTCGGCGAAGTGCCACAATGAACAGTTGCCCGACCATAAAAAAGCATTGGGGTTGCAGCTTTGGTCGGCAGCCGGCTGCGGAAAAACACTCATGTGTCCATTCAGCGGGACAAGATGGGTACCCGACCCTGCCATGGGCGGGAAAAGGACTAGGAGTTGCTTTTGTAAAATCCCCTTTCTGACGTTATTATCTCTTAAGGCCATAATGCCGAAAGTGCAATGATATTTGTAATTGAAGGGTCCTAAAACACCGACGAAACAAAAATCTGCATTTGAATTACGCAGTGCACGTGGCTCTAATGACCTAGTAGAAGGGCCCTAAAACACCAACGAAACACGCAAACCCAATAATGATGCAGAAGTTCTACAGGGCAAAAGCTAGGCCGGCTATGCGATAAGGATCAGTGTACGGGGCAGTCCAGAAGAATCATGAAAACAGTGGGGAGAAGAAGAAGCTGTTAGATTCAGTATGGGGATGCAGGTTCTTTCAAGCACCCGGGACAGAGGAAAACCAAAGCCGACTTGGGAGCAAGTTGTACGAAGCGATATGATAGCGTGCGGGGGTGGATGGGTTTGACTGATTGATTTGTTGGTGTTTTAGGGCCCTTCAACTACAGAGGTCATTAGAGCCTCGTCCAATTCACAACAAAAATGCAGAGTCTGCACAGACATTAAGCTGTTACCACCCTTGTTAGTACTAACTGGGGTTGCGTTGCTTAACTTCAGTGATTAGACGAGAACTGGTGTGTCCAACGCAATACAGCCGCTCAGGGTGGATGGGGATTTCATGGGAGACAGACTGAATGAAGTGGTGGGAATCGCAAGTTGGAAAACAGCAGCGTATGATGAAACGTATGTAACTTGGAATACAGCAGCTGTGTGGGGGACAGAATACAAGTTTTACCGGTTAAATTATGATTAACGGCAAAGGAAGTTAACCTTCCAACTATATGACGTAGTACAAATTATCAGCTTGTAAATTTGGTTAATAAAATAACCGATGGTGACGTTGTCAACTATTGCTGTTTGATGAAAGAGGGTAGGGGGCAGCAGGACGGCTGAACTTACGGCATTAATCAGAACTTGTCACCTGTGAAATGGACTTTAAATTCTAACGTTTAGTTTTTAGGCAATTTGAAAACCAAACTAAAAGAACAAATGAAATTAAATCGACGTCATATTTCAGCCCAACACTGAAACGATCAATTCCCACATGAATTTGGTGCAATTTAAAACCTGTAAATGAAATTCCCTGAAATCGATTATAAAAATAATAAATTTTTCGTTAAATTACTTTCTTGACAACTTCTCGAAAGTAATAGTCGCGTTATTGAACTGTCTGACAATTATTCTCCTGGAGCAAATAATAAAAAAAAGCTGTCTGTGGTTTCTCCTGCGTTGTATCTTCGTAAGATCAACGTTGAGCATAACAGAGTCAGTCCAAATTCAGTCGTTGATTGGCATGTAACAAAAAATCTTATTAAATGTCGACAGCGTAAGAATCACTGATAATATCAGGGAAAAATTCGACAACAAATTCTCCTTCAAACAAACGAGACGAAATAATAAGAAAAAGTTCAACTAACTCTACAAGTCATACAACCGTTGACAGAATATACCAGACGCTTGTAATAAAAAAACCGCCCTGTCTCCTACTTACAATAAATGACCCTTCAAAACCAAAATTCAAGTATACTTTTCAAAACTTGACTTACCTTTGTTCCCATTACGTGCAAGCATCCTTAAACGTTTGAAAAATGTCACAAAGTTAAAAGACTTTGCGATGCTAATTCTAGTCGGCTAACAAACTAGGTAAAAACCCCTTTATTGAATCAATGACAGAACACAGATAACAGCGTCAAAATTCTATAGCGTTCTCTGCTAGAATGCCGCCGTCTGGTGGTAAACGCCACCACGCTAGAGCGGCTTTAATACCAAGTTTGTCGTTCCTTTGTCAGACGACTTTTCCATCAAAATTTTTACCAACTTGCAGACACGAGCGTAGCCAAGGGGGGGGGGGGGGTTAACCCCGTTGGGCCTCAGCTGAAAACTTTAAAACGTATTGAAATCGAATATAGCGAAGCGCTATACACCCTGTCGACAGTCATATCCCCCCCCCTCAGAAAATCCGGGCTGCGCGAGTGCTTGCAGATACCATCCGTTTCCGAGCTATTTTAATCATTCATTTCTTTTCAATTTTTGCTGGCGTTTAAGAGCCCTTTAACTACTTGGTCATTAGAACCCCGTCCACTGCACAGCTCTAATGCAGGAACTGCACAGACACTACACCGCTGCGACGATTTTTGGGCATTATGGGTACCCAGGTTCCCCAAGCGGCCACCCATGTTAGTACTAGCTGGGGCTGCATTGCTGAACTGCAGTGATCAGGCAAGAAGCCGCTTCCCTCCCCCAACCTGCCAAAGGCGGGATTAGGGTGTGATGATGACGATGTCGGATTAAAGGTCGACAGTGTGCCTTGCAGGCAAATTTGACACATTCTCTTGCGGCATTCGTTAACATCAGGGGTTTTCAACCCTTTTGTACCTTAGAGCACATCCTAAAATATAAGCAGGGTGGTGGGCGCCATTATTTTTTCTAATGACATTTATAATTGGATAAGGGTAATAAGCAGTGCCGGATTTACCATAAGGCTGAAGCCTAGGGCCTCAACATTTATCAGGCTTAAAAATGTAAGAAAAAGGCCTCAAAAGGGCTTGAAAGGGGCCTCAACATTGAAATACCCTAGGGCCTCTCAATATCTAAATCCGGCACTGGTAATAAGGGTATTTTAAATTAATTAAATTCATGTTTGAAAATAATGATTCACAAATATGTTTAACCGAAAAATGATATTCTTTTAACTTTTCAGTGAGTGTAAAATAAATATTTGTCTCCGCCAAACAGTGGTGGGCACACACAAAGTGGTCTGCAGGTGCCATGGGGTTGAGAATCCCTCGTTAACCGTCCGTCTACAAGGTGACGATTTCTGGCACACACTACAAGGTGGGGTCTGTAATGACTCCAAAAAGACTTTCTGATTTTCAAGGCTTAAATATTCAGATTAAGGGCATTATTATGGATATTAAATTAAATGCCATCCATATAAAGCTTTAGCAACGAAAATAATTTGGAAACATGCTAAAAAAATTCTATATTACCCAAGAAGACAAGACATCATCATCACCATACCCTTATCTCACCTATGACAGGTTCGGATCTGCAGGGTCTAGTCGTCCACTCCTGCCTATCTCCCACCAGGTCCCCATCCACCCCAGACACTGCCATATCCTTATGGACATCCTGCTCCCATTTCTGCCTTAGTAACCCCTGTTTCTGACCAGCCCACCATGTTGGTACAGTGAAACCTCTCTATGGGTACACCCCTCATATCGGTACAGATTTTTCAGGCACCGATTTTTCGCCCATAAGGTTAATGCTATTACTACCCCTCTTAACGGTACACCTCTCTAATGGGTACACCCCTCCATTGGTACATCTAATACATGTCACCATTTTCAGAAAACCATCTCTGTAATGGCTACACCCGTCTATTGGTACACCTAATACATGTCACCATTTTCAGAAAACCCCCTCTGTAATGAGTACATCCTGCCTAGGTGACGCAGTGGACAGAGTGCTTGGTAACTGCAGCAGTGGTTCTCGGTTCGATACTGGACCAAGGCGGGTTGCCTTCTTTTCTGCAAGAGAGATGCCCCGAGTGTGCCTTCCTTTGGATTAGAAGTAAAACCATAGTCCCATTTGGCGTTCAATGGCATTTATACATAAAAGACCTTTCTACTATGCAACGGAGCACCTGGCATCGTTGGAATACCTCAAAGAACAGTAGACCTACAATAAATATGCACAGGGGTTGCAGCTTTAGTCTGCATCTGGCTGTGGAAAAACGCAGTCCAAAAGATCACCCTTGCATCTATTCATGGGTACCCGACCCTGCCATAGGCAGCAAATAGGAAGGTAGCTTGGTTGTAGACAAACGTCCCTTGATTTTGTGAAATATTATATTATACAATGCATTTTTTGCAGTTAAAAAACAATATATTGTTTTGATTAATTTATATACCCATACCCCTCTTATGGGTACACCCCTCTGATGGGTACACTTTGGCTAGGTCCCGCAGGTGTACCAATTAGAGAGGTTTCACTGTACTAGCTTGGGTTGCATTGCTTAACCAGAAATAAAATATGCTAATTACTTAGGAGACCTGCCAACTTCCCTAGGTAAGTAAAGAAAACATCGGAGAAAGGTACTCAAAGGTTGGTTAAGATTGGAGAAAGTGGTACATGTGTAGACACAATTTTGTAGGTCTGGGGTTTGCTCAGACCCCACCTTGTAGACGGAAGGTTAACATTGTAGATTGGGGCGGAATTACCCTTAATAAGCATCATTTCCATCTCCTATTAAGCGCAATTACCCCTTATCGTCTGCGGATCCCTCCTGAAACAGTATATGGTGAAGTACCCAAAATCCGTCCCCCCTTTCCCCTTTCCACTGGTTTTCCACCAGTTTACTACTTGCTCTGATTCAGTTGCTTAGTTCTGTTTTTAACTATTAAATTTTTCAAAAAATAGGTTTTGTGTAAATTTACTAAATTGTGGAATCGAACCTTAAACAGTTATATTGACACTTCCGAGTAATTCTTTTCATCATTTGGCAATTGATAATTAAAGATTGCTCCTTAAATATTGTGTTCCAGTTGTCAGAACCATATAGTTGTGGTTGTTTGTTCAAGAGATGGAACTTTTTCTTTTGTTATTGCTGGGATCCTAAATCCGTCCCTTTGAAATTCCCAAATTCGTCCCCGGGACGGATTTAGGACCCTCATACTGTATGGCTCTTTTTTATATTCTATAATTTCCCAACCCCTTAGACTAGTATAGATTCATATATGATAACTTGTTAACCTTTTTATAATGTGTTTACCACTTCTATGCCTTATTATTATAATGTAGTAGAGCTGAAGTTCTATGAAGAATATCATTCCAAAATTGACATTAGGCTATTTTATTTAAACAGTGAATAAAAAACGTTTTCTCTCAAGAAATTTATGAGAGATGTCAACTGTGTTTTAATGAAATTTCCCATAAAAATAATTCAGTAGATGTTAGCTGGAAAGGGGGGACGGAATTAGGACACCTTTTTAGAAAAATCAAAATCTGCGTTCTTATAAGTTTTTAATGGTTTAGAAAGTTTTATTTAATAGTATCACACTAGCCATATAAGTAGGTAAGGAGTTGATAAACTTAAATCAGTTTTTAAATTATTTTTCCTGTAAATAATTTTCTCGGAATTGAAGATTTTGCTTAGAGGGACGATATTTGGGCACTTTACCATATCAACTAGATAGGCGCTTCCCAAACTGTAGGTCGTGAAACTCTGGCAAGTGGGTGACAAACATTTACCACGCGAAACATCGGTTTTACTTCTCATCCGAAGGCGCACTCGAGACCTCTCTCTCTCTCTCTCATCCAAAAGAAGCCAGCCTACCTTGATGCAGTAACGAACCTGGAACCATCTAGTCTACATGGCACTATGGGGAAAAACATTCTGCTCACTAGAAAAAGCGACATCAGGGGCATAACCACCCCGGGCATTAATGACTACCTAAATGATAAGCAGATCGGGCAGAATCCCAATGTGAGGGGGCCATACCCAATGGATATATGCCAGTGTTAATTAACCCACCCGAGTGTAGCTAGGATGTTATTCATCAGTTTGCAGTGTTGCTTCTGACGCTTACAATCCTCATCATACCCTTATCCCGCCTGTGGCAGGGTCGGTTCTGCGGGTTCTAGCCCTCTCACTACCATATGCTTTCCAACAACCTGCTCCCATATCAGCAGCTCGTCCATAACCAGAATACAAAGGCATAACCTTGGTGTACCCCAACCTACACTGGGAAGTCCCCAATATTTCCCCAAGGTGTCCATACCCTAGCTACGGAACCATCATATATAACCTGAACCAAAATTAATATCTATAACAGAGCATGGTTTCGATCTATGGACCTCTGGGTTACAGGTTACAGGCCCATGCAATCTTCCACTGCGCCACTCTGCTACACCCTTTCACAATTACAATTTTCACTTAAACAATGATAGTTGAGTTGGCCCGCTGCCCAGTTGCATGTTGACTATAGTTACGCCATCATCATACCCTCATCCCGCCTCTGGCAGGGTCGGGTTCTAGCCCTCTTCTCCTGCCTATATCATTACGGACAACCTGCTCCCATGTCTCCTATGTTCTCCCCCCTACCCCAGGCGTTTCCAACCATCTGCATTCCCGTAATGGACCTAGCGAGCTCCTTCTCCCCTTTTTTCACCTATGACAGGGTCGGGTACCCATCTTGTACCTCTGAATAAACACAAGGGAGATATATTGAACAGTGCTTTCCGCAGGCACTTGCTGATCAAAGCTGCATAAGCTTTGACGATTGAGACGGAGAAATTTCTTGTTAGGTGTTGTTTTAGGGCCCTCCAACTACAACGTCATTAGAACCCAGTCCACTTTTTTTTTTTTTTGTTGGAGTTTAAGGTCCCGTCAACTACGAGGTCATTAGAGACCCGTCCACTGTGTAGGTCTGATGCATATACTGCACAGACACTACACTAATGCGACGATTATTGGGTATTAGCAGTACCCAGCTTTCCCGAGCGACCACCCATGTCAGTACTAACTGGGCTTGCGTTGCTTAACTTCAGTGATCAGACGAGAACTGGTGTGTCCAACGCAACTCGCCGCTCCCAACCCAGTCCACTGCATAGTAGTCCTAAGGCAGAGACTGCACAGACACTACACTAATGTGATGATTTTTGGGTATTGGCAGTACCCAGTTTTCCGAAGCGGCCACCCATGCCATTACTAGCTGGGATTGCGTTGCTTAACTTCAGTGATCAGACGAGAACCGGTGTGTCCATCGCAATTTGCCCCTCCCTGGTGATATTTCTAACACTTGCAGTAGTCGTTGGTGGAACCAGTCACCCCATGTGACCTATCAAATGCTTTAATATAACGCACTGTCTCGTTACAGTACTTCGAACCTTCTTGCAGTACATGGTGCCGTGGTGTTGTAGGAGATGCACTGAATTGGGGTCTTGCAATTCGTTTAGGGATAACACTTAGGGCCCTTCAACTACGATGGTCATTAGAGCCCTGTCCACTTCGATTTCTAATACAGTCTGCACGAACACAAGTTGTTACGATGATTTTTTGGATAATAGTATTACGCTAGTATTAGCTGGGGTTGCGTTACTTAACCTCAGGGGGGGGGGGGGGGGGGGGGGGGGATTGGTGGATTAACCATCCCGTAACTACCTGCCGACTTTCAAATAAGTTCTAATAATAATAATCGTTAGTTACCTGTTCGTGACAAACATCTCTGGCATTTGAGAATTAAAACGGTAAGCTTCAAACCTGTTGGTCAATTTAAAATTCGGAGCATATTTCGTTCAGGTAAAAGTCGGTTATAAATTTCAACTTGAAGTTTCTTTAACAGGCAGAGACATGTACCCCTTTACAGACACTAAAAAGATGTCACAAAACAATTTAAAACAGGTAACAAAAATCATAATAATAAAATGTAATAGGAAATACACACATTTTTCAATGATTATTTACCATGGTCAAAGGGTTAAACTGAAAAAAGAATTTTCAAAACCAAACTAAAGATGTACAAATCAGGGGGACAAAAAACGCAGTTTGATTAAAAAAAATTAATTCATTCTCGAGGGACAAAGGAGGGAAGGGGGTTAACAATTAACTTTGTCCAATTTTATCTAATTCATCTACATCTTCAGTGTCGAGTTTCATTATCTTTCGGCCTGAAAACCAACAAGTACGCAAAGGGTTAAGAGGAATTCAGCAACAGAGATGAGATGCACGGTGCAAGGAGACTCGCTTACCAAAGTGTTTTTCGATGAGATGCAAATGGTTCATGCCTTGGTGATCATCTATCATATTAATGGCAATTCCAGCCTTCCCAAATCGTCCGGTTCGACCAATTCGGTGTAAATACGTCTCGTAATCCGGCCGATGATTTTTGTCCAGTGGAATATCGAAATTGACAACGAGTGTCACCTGTTCAACATCGATACCTGAAACACAAAGGTGTATATTTGAAAATCTCATGAGGGCAGAATCCAGTTCACAGTCAGAACCTGATTTTCACTCTTTCGGTCCTTAGTGATCTTAGGATTCCTTATTTATCATTGGTGGCTCTATTCCGAAAGAGACTCGCTTCGGGGGAGCATTTTTTGTTTCCTTGGTGTTTTAGGGCCCTTCAAACACAACTGCGTAATTCTAATGCGGAGACTTCTCAGACATTGCACTAATGTGACAGTTTTTCCCAAGCAGCCACCCACGTCAGTACTAGCTGGGATTGCGTTGCATAACTTCAGAGATCAGACGAGAACTGGTGTGTCCAACGCAATAAGCCGCTCCACTCGGTGGCGCTTCAGGACTAATTTCCGCGCAGTGGCAACATCGTACCCACCACACGACATCAAAGCCCTGTATGTCTCACTCGGAAAGAAAGGCGAAATGAGGAGATATCCTCTTGAGGATCAATCTTGCACGTTACCAGCGAATCACCAACGACGGCTCTAAACCTTTTGTAAGACATTAAGAATTCCTGAATGATGTAAGCGGTAAGTTCGCGCATTTAGTATGCACTATCAATAAAAACTGCTGCTAACCCTTTCCCCGCCTATGGCAGAGTTGGGAAACCACTTTTATCCCACTGAGCACTCTTATAGACGTTATTTTATTTATTTAGCCCCAGACCAAGTGCTGCAACCTCCATGCCTACTTATGATCGGCCAACTGTTCGTTGGGACACTCAACCGAAGCTTGGGTTTGGTTTTCTTGGTGGTTTAGGGTTCTTCAACTACAATGGCCATTAGAGCCCCGCCCACTGAGTAGTTTTAATGCAGAGTCTGCACAGACACTAGGCTGAAGCGCTTACGACTATTTGGGTATTATCAGTACCCAGTGTTTCCAAGCGGTTGCCAATGCTAGTACTAAGCTGGGGTTGCATTACTAGCTGGTGTGTCCAAAGCAATACAGTCGCTTGGGAGCGAGCTCCTACACCTTGACATTTGGCCTGATCTACTCTTTGCATAGTAGATAGGGTTGTTATCAGCGCAGTGGTGACATTGTACACACCATACGGAGCTAGAGCTTTACCTTCCATCCAACGGAAGATTCATTTGTCCGTAGTATTTGAGTCAAAGAAGCTAACCCATCTCGATCCAGTATCGAAGTAATCGACTCGTTACTCTGCACCATCGAGGAGGGTGTTCAACTTACGATGTCGCGGTTTTCATATGTCCACCTGATGGTAGGCGACAAACGCACGAAAAACATCTTAAACGGACTCTTACCTCTTGCACACACATTGGTAGTTATCAGAACTTTTTCTCTGCCTCCACGGAAACGATTCAAAACATCAATTCTGGCGTCGATTGGCAGTTCTCCGGATAATAATGCTACAGCATGACCATCTTTCACCATGCGGCCCGCCAACCAACTTGCCGTTGCCCTAGTCTAAAATTCCAGAAATATCACACATTTAAAATTATTATGAAGACAACACATGGCCCGAATTTGAATCACATAGTCATTCAAGGCATCGCAAACTACACTGCTTAGTACTTTAACGGTACCCTGTTCCTCTTTTCGCATAGAAATTGTTCTCAAAAGGGGCAGATGAAGTTGTGCATGCTTGTCTTCATTCCTTATAATCAGGAAAAGATATCACACCTACACTGAAGATATTCAACGCAACCCCTGCTAGTATTTAAATGGGTGGCCGCTTGGGAACACTGGGTACTACGAATATCCAAAAATTGTCACATCAGCCAATGTGTCTGTGCAGTTTCTGCTTTAGAACTACACAGTGGACGGGGGTCTAATTACCTTTGTAGTTGAAGGACCCCATCGTTGTTGGTTTGTGTTTTAGGGCCCATCGATTTCAATGGTCATTAGGGCCCAGAAAGACAGTCACCATGGCGGGGGTGTAAATGGTCATCCTATCATGATACAGTGACGTAGCGTGGGTTGCTAGCGCCCGGGGCAAGGCAAAAATTGGCACCCCTTAACTTATGGACAGACCAGTGGTCAGCACACTCGTCAGTCAAAAGAGCCAAATGTCAACAATACAATGATTGGGATTTCTTTTGACAGACAAATTTCTTAAACTTTCTAGGTAATAACACCATTTATTAACTTAATCAATAATGATCTTATTTATTAAAATTAAATTTTTGGAAATGGCTGGTGAAATGAGGATGTATAAGTAGCCATCAAGCAAAAAAGGCACTCCCCAATATGCATGGGCATCTGCCTTCTCATTGCCCACAATGCCAACATGCCCAAACAGACATAGGAAAATGGTTATCTGTAAGGACATGGCACAGGCTGGATATGGGTATGATGATGGCTGGTTAGGGTGGGTACTATATTTTGCCAGGACCTGTGCAAAGTAATGAAGTGACACCCTTCTATAAATTGGTTCATTAATCCGAACGAATTTTTTTGTTTGAAAATTTTTTGCAACCCTTAAAATTTTGGGCCCCCTGAAATTTTGTGCCTGGGGCGGCTGCCCCCTTGGCCCCCCACGCTATGCCACTGTCATGATGACAAATAAGGGCAAAAGCCCACTAAAAGTAATAAAAAATAAAAGGGCAATAGCCAAATAAACAATGATGAATAAATACAGGCAAAAGCCAAAACCAGACATAAAGATAAAATGGGGAAAGCCCAAAAAGACCGATATAAAAAAGGCAAAAACCAAAAACCGGCATAAAGCTAAACCGGGCAAAAGTCAAAATAGACACAGAAATAAAAAGACAACAGCCAAATCCGATACAGAAATAAAAGGCAAAAGGCTAAACGACACAAAAATAAAAGGTAAAACCGCCAGAAAGAAAAAAACGTATCAGTATTAAATTTCGTGAAAGGGGCCAGAATCTTTCACAAATACAAGTGAGTTCTCAACCCCCTGGGGGTTATCCTCAAGCGAGGTAGAGAGCGCTGGAACGACCCCCAGTTGGTATATAAGTCCATGGTATCTCTCACAGTGACTAAAGATGCGTGCCACTGTGGCAGGCTCCAAACAGTAGTCACACTATGGTTAATCCTCACCCCATAGTATGTAGGAATGGGTGAGGAACGTGTGACCGATTCACAGATGGCAGCACAACCTCCTCCCTCCACTGGTGGCACAAGGACACCAACTGCACTGGAGTGTCCTTGAGTGTGTGGAGTTTGTTGGTGGTCTCTGCAAACCACTGGGACAGTTACTGATCATGAACGGCCTGCCATACATCAAGAGCGTCAGATGAGAGGACAGCAGTGTTAGTACATCAGGCATGGGCATCTGCCCTCTCATTGCCCACGATGCCAACATGCCCCGGGACCCACATAAACAACACTGTCTTTTCCCTGCTGACTAATCGTGAGCAGCAATCTGTGCACACCCTGGACGATTGGCATGTCTGCCATAAAGGGTGTGCAACAGCTGAAGGGAGGATAGAGAGTCAGTCGCAACCACAAAGTGTCTGTGATTCAAACATTGGATGAGTTCCAGTGCTCTGTGCAGAGCTGTGAGCTTTGCAGTTAAGGGCCCTAAAACACCAACAAACCAAAAACCCAAATGAGCAATATGACGATAACGTAGCCGTGACGCCAAAAAAAGCAATGCAACTCATAACCCTTTTCCCGCCTATTGCAGGGTTTGGTACCCACCTTGTCCCTCTGAGCGGATACTCGTTTTGTTGGTGCCTACAGGCCCTTCAACAATAAGTTCATCAAAGCCCCGCCCACTGCGTAATTCTAATGAGGAAATTGTACAGAAACTACAATACTGCGACGATTTTTGGGGTATTAGCAGTACCCAGGTTAGCACTAGCTGGGGTTGCGTTGATTAACTTCAGTGATCAACGCAATACAGCCGCTACTTAAATGGACACAAGGGAGATATATTGGACGGTGCTTTTCCGCAGTCGGTTGCCGACCAAAGTTGCAACCCTTATGCTTATTTATCATCGGCCGTTGGGGCATTGCACCAATGTCTGAAGGGGGGGGGAGGCGCTACTACACCTGGAAAGTTTGGATCATCCACTCGTAGCTAAGTACAGTAGAGAGGGTTCCTTTTATATGCAAATGCCACACCATACGGGACCTCGGCTTGATTTCTCATCCGAAGTAAGGCGTGCCCTGGGCCTCCCTCTCTCCAACAAGAAGGCAAACCATCTCCGTCGAGTATTGAAACCTAGATTGTTGTTGTTTGTTGGTGTTTTAGGGCCCGTCCACTGTGTAGTTCTGATGCAGAGACTGCACAAACGCTGCACTATTGAGACGATTTCTGGATATTAGCAGTACCCAGTTTTCCCAAGCGGCCAACCACGTCAGAACCACTGACGCAGTTACCGTGTATGCTACCCACTGCGCCACCGAGACGGGTCGACCATGATGCCAAAAACCAAGGGATGATACCACAAACGAGTTATCAAAACAGCCTTTGGCCTACACCCTCAAGCCCTAAGGATCACGAAATGGTACATGCATGTCACACAAATGCCTTTGGCAATAATGTAAATGCAAGCTTTCTAAATTCCTCTAGTTGCGTTACATATCAGAATTTGATTATGAAGGGCTACAAATACTATCAGGAAATAACAACATAAAATAAATGAAGTCCCTTTTAGGGGTGACAAGGGTCTAAAAGTTCAAATATTTCTGATTAGGCATCCAGAGTAATGCAGAAACAGATCCAGTGCAGGGTGATGAAGTGGAGGCAAGACTAGAGTCAAAGCGAACTTCTGAAGGACAGAAGTTGGGCTACCTAAGTTGTAAGGATAATAGTTGTTTGGACAGTACGAAAGGGCCATAACCACAGAATTACAAAAACTTCCACTAGCAACCTTTTTACCGCTTATGGCAGAGTCGGGTGCCCATTTTTGCCACAATGGCACACATGGGCGATCGGTAGGATGGTAAATTTATTCTATGGGTCACATCCGAGTCTATCTCCCCACAGGTTTGGAACGCTGATCCTAAGTACTTCGCTTTTTGCACCTTCGTCATCACTTCTCCACCATTTTCCTATCCTGCCCATTTGAAAGCTAAATACTCTGCCTTCTTCATGTTTATCTTTGCCCTCCCCTTTCTATCGCCCCTTTGATATCGCTTACGCTCTTCTCTACTTGTTCTCCGGAGTCACTAAGTTTTTAAATATCGTCGGCAAATACCATGCACTGAGGGGCCCATTCTCCTACTCCCTTCAGCAGATCGTCCATAACCAAAAAGAAAGGTATGGACTTAGTTCTGAACCTTGGTGGAACCCAACCTTCACTTGGAAGCCCCCAGTATTTCCCCAGGGTGTGCTTACCCTGGCTATGGAACCATCATACATATCCTGAACTAGGCCCTAAAACACATGTAAAGCAAAATCTCTCGTCCGAAATAAGCTAAGAAAGGAGGAGCTAACAATGGACCAACTAAACGAAATGGCATGCAGTGCAACTATCCGTCTTACGAAAGAGGAACATGTTTCTGTCAAAGAGGGGTTGTAAGGATAAACTAGTTTAAGAAGGTTAATGAATACGTTACATGACAAAATATCATGGCTTGTCCGACAGTGATGGCTCCATAAACGTTTGCCAGAGCTTCAAACTTGTCTTCTTTGCTACGACACTCCACATAATATTGCTTAATATTATCTAAACTCTCTTCTTCTCGCCTTAAACGGATAGTGACTGGATTCTTGATGATAGTTTCCGCAAATTCCATAACCTCGTTGTCGTAAGTGGCAGAAAACAACATCATTTGGCAAGTTTTTGGTAAACATCTATCGATAAGCAGCACCCGAAAAAAAGATAAAAATTCGGATTAGTGGATTCTTGCTCTTTAAAAGTTGACAAGAGTAGAGTGCCTTACTTGTGTATCCGTATGGACTGGTCTCTGTGACCTTGAGTGGCAATCATCACGTCTGCCTCGTCCAGAACAAACACTTTGATATTTTGGGGAACTATGAAATGAAACTTTATGATCCAGTCGAGAACTTTTCCCGGTGTTCCCAAAATAATGTGATCGCTTAATCGTCCAGTTGCTGCAAAGTAAAATGAAGAAACACACACACGCAATTCTTAATTCCTGTTACCCCTTTCGCACCAATAACGAACTTGAAACAATCTTAATTACGTCGTTAAGTACTACCTTCCTCTCCCCTAACTGCAAATTTCAGCCGAATATCAGGACAATATTGTTTCATTTGATTGATAACACTTCCCGTTTGCATTGCTAGTTCGTACGTCGGTGATAAGCAAAGTACCTAATATCAAAATCAAAATTCTTCGCTTTCTTAATATTCAACTATTGTTTAATAACGCTAACCACATACCTGGGTGCAATTTTTGGAGGAATCTACGCGACTCAGCATGGCTAAAACAAAAGCCGCCGTTTTGCCGGTTCCACTCTGTGATTGAGCAATCATATTTTGAGGTCTAGAAATCACGAAAATGTTGCACAAATTACACTTTACAGAAGTCTTTTTCTTATAGGGCGGCGCTCTAGAACCGTTGCTGCTTTCACATTTGCACTCAGTTCAAAAGAATCGGTCTGACTTGTCCTCTCTCAAATATGGGTAATTTTGACGTAGTTTACTTAGCCGGGCTGTCAACTTCTGGTATTTATTGGCAGTGGCTTATTGCGTTGGACAGTACTGCTAATACCCATTAATCGCCGCATTAAGTGTCTGCGCAGTCCCTGTACTACAACTACACCAGCGATTCTCAACCACTGTGCCGCGAGGACGGGTACTCATCTTGTCCCTCTGACTGGATACAAGGGCGATATGTTGGGCAGTGTTTTCCCACAGCCGGTTGCCAACCAAAGCTGCAACTGCTATGCTATTTATCGTCTTTCTACTGTTCGTTTGGACATTCCACCGAAGACAGGGGGCGAGCTCCTGCACCTGGAAATTTCGGTCCTCTACCTGGTCCATAATAGAGAGGGTTCTTCCACGTGCAGATGCCATCGTAAACCACACAGGACCTCGGTTTTACTTCTCACCCGAGGAAGGTGCACTCAGGGCTTCTCTCTCGCCCGAAAAAAGCCAACCCACCTCGGTCCAGTATTGAACCAAAAACTACTGACACAGTTACCGAGCGCCACCGAGGCAAGTTTTTGCATAGGGTTAGGTCACATCTTATATATTTTCTTTGGCGTTTGTGTGCCCCGAAATGTGTCGTTGTTAGTGTGCCGCCAAATTTTGAAATTAGAAAAAGTGTACCGTGGCGAAAAAAAGGTTGAGAATCGCTGAACTACACAGTGGACGGGGCTATAATGACCTTGTAGTTAAAGGGCCCTAAAACACCAACAAAGCCAAAAAAACTTGTTCGACCAAGTTGCGTTGGACACACCAGTTCTCGTGAGATCACTGAAGTTAAGCAGCACAAGCCCACGTTAGTACCAACATGAGTGTTTGGTAGGGAGCATTGGCTGCTGCAAATTTTCTCTCTCCTACATCCCCTACAACTACCTCTGCCTCAGCCGTTAGTAGTCTCCTAACGGTTCTGCCTGTTATGGCTGCTTGGCTTACTCCCCAACCCGTTAGTGTGTAAGTGTAACAACGTAAATCGGGCATTTATCGATCAGAAGCTAGTGGGTTTTCTGTACCTAGGGAAACCTGGAAGGACGGTGAAATACTTTGTGGAGGTGAGATGGTGAAAAAGGTGTAGAGGTTAAAGTGCCTTGGATCAGTGTTCTACAGTAAGGGAGAAATGGATTCCCACGTGACCCATGGGATCAATGTAGGTTGGATTAAGTGCAGATAGACAAGCGGTGTCCTGCATGATGCAAGGGGGGAGGGGACCCAACAAAGTCAAAGTGGACGGGTGAGCAGGTTATTCGTAAGGATATGGACCTGGATGAAAACCTGGTGATTGACGGGAGGGGGCAAATCCCGCAAACCCGACCCGGGCAAGGATATAGTAATGACGTAAAAATATATTTATGGCTCTCGAAGAAAATTTTGAAATTGTGTTCAGGGACAAGTGTGGCTCTGCCATCTAAAAAGTTTGCCAAACCTTGTTCCAAAATAAACCGCTCGCTCTGACCAGAATGAAACCTGCACTTAAGGCAACCAACTGTGATAAAGCCCCAGCACTACAAAGCTTATTTCCTTATTAATTGAGCGGCAAATTGCGTTTGACACACCAGATCTCGTCTGATCACTGAAATTAAGCAACGTAACCCCAGCTAGTACTGATATGAGTGGCCGGTTTTGAAAACTGGGTACTGCTAATACCTGTGCAGTCTCTGTATTAGAACTAAGCAGTGGACGGGGCCCTAATGAGCTTGTAGTCGAAGGGCCCTAAAGCACAAATATCATCATCCTTATTAGCTGACATACCGTAAACTCTCACGTAAAGTCCGCATTAGAGATGAGTATGTTTCAAATAAAGTCCGCACTCGTGTATAGTCCGCACTTTAAAATCTCTACTGTAGCCAGTGGCGCAACTGGTAGGGGCAATGGGATAAAATGAATATGAACATGAAATGTCAGATTGCTCTGATGATGAAATTGAAATGTAAAAGATTTTGTATTACATTATCATATAAATAAGAACGTACTATGTAAAGTCGTGTTGTTCAGTGTAATAAAATGTTCAGAAAATGAGGAACAGTTTCACTGAGAACCTTTGGTTTCATTTATAGTCCGCACTAAATGACCCTATGTTTCGAGTATAATCCGCGGGCACTACGTGAGATTTTACGGTAACTTATTTTCTGGATAACAGGTTCGATAGTGTTTAGAACCCTTGAACTGCAAGGTCATTAGAGCCCTGTCAAGCGCGTAGCGGTCACCTATGCTAGTACTAGCTGGAGGTTGCGCTGCTTAGCTTCAGCAAACAGACAACTTGTGTGCCAAAAGAGGTGAAAATGAGGTTTTACGCCAAAATATTTATGTGCCTTTTGTAGTCTACCGCAAAGCAACTCCTAACTCTTTTCCCGCCTATGGCAGGGTCGAGTATGTACCCATCTTGTCTCTCTGAATGGACGCCGGGGGGGATATTTTGGAATTGGCTTTTCCACAGCCAGATTCCGACCAAAGATGCAAACCCCGTGAAATGGCGGATCCAACCAAGGTTCAAAAAATAATAACATTCAGGCGCACCCGCACAACGGTATACCCAGATTACCTATGTTAATAAAGAAATATTTTGGGATTTCGGTAATGGGGACAAAAACAGATTATTTTTCGTTTCGTTGGTGTTTTAGGGCCTTTCATCTACAAGGTTATTAGAGCCCCGTCCACCGCATAGTTCTAGTGCAGAGACTGCACCGACACTACACTAACGCGACGATCATTAGGTATTAGCAGTATCCAGTGTTCCCAAGAGATCACCTATGGTAGTACGAGAACTGGTGCGTCCAACGCAATACAGCAACTCTCAGATCAATAGTGGATTGAGCAGCACACGAGGATATAAATAAACATTTAATATGGTTTTAAAAAATAAATGGCACGTGTTATCACTTACGGATCAGCTAACAAAGTCGGTAAAGCCGTCTCTTGTATTTTGGATGGTGTATTAAACCCCATTGCGTATACCCCTTTTAACAACTCCGGTCGTCTTACAAGCAAATGAATAATATTAGACAGGTGATGATCACACAACCTTCATCAACATCAATTCATCTACTTACAAATTCAGTTCCTCGAATGTTCTCACCGAATATAATGGCGAATTTGGATCTTTCCTTTGAACTTCTACATCCTGCGAGTTATGACGGAGTTTTGATCGTAAAATTTTTCGCAAAAGCGAAGCTTCAGCAGGTGTGTTCTCTAAGCCGAAATACTACGATGAAAGAGTGTGTCATCTAGCAATCGCAATTAGAAATATATCAGTAAACTCACCTGGTTCATCAGTGTCATCTGATGATTTAACATCACCATTTTTCTCTACCGATACAGTCTGTTCTTCTTTTAAATCTACATGTGGTTTTTTGTGTTTACCTTCCTTCTCATTTTCCTGTTCACTGAGGTGCTACAACAGACAAGTTGACTGTATATGGCGATGATAACTTACCGGAAAACACATTTGAAGCGTCTTGAAGCAGACGCTTCAAACTCGATGGGTCATTAACGTTTGTATACACAAACTAATTATGAACAAGGCATCGGGGCTATTAAACCTCGTCAGCCTTAACATGTCAATGGAAACGAACGCCATTCTTCCATTCCACGACAGTCGAACAATGAAGTTTTATGTTTATAATATACTCACTTGAGCTGCCAATTTCCTTTCCTGTTCATCAACAGCTTTTCCCCAATCCAAATCATTCAATTTATCTACTTCTGCCATTTACTAATGAGGTACAAAAAATTAAAAAGCCAATATATTAACACGCACTTCGATAGTAGACCCACACAACCACTTTAATATGGCAGGTTGCCACAGACAATAATCTATTTCCATAACACGGTATGAAACGCCGTAGCGCTAATGTCTCTGGGACAGCAACGAGTCATTCACAAAATACGTCACAGTCAGATTGTTTACTAGTGAAACCTCTTTAGAAACCTTTTTAATTGGTACACCTGTTGGACTCGGCCAAAGTGCACCCATAAGAAGGGTATCGCTTTAATAATTCTGTTCATTTATATAGATACAGTACATATTGTTTACTTAATTTGAAAAAAATGCATTGTTGAAGAACACAAATTTAATTTCTACAAACAAATGAATCAAGCTACCTCCTTATTTCCCCGCCTATGGCAGGATCCGGTACCCATCTTGTCCCTCTAAATGGATACAAAGGTGATCTATTAGACAAGTGTTTTTCCGCAGCCGGTTGCAGACCAAAGCTGCAATCCCTCCTATACCTGGAAATTTTGTCTTAACTATCCGTTGCATAGTGGAGAGGGATCTTTTCGGTGCACATGACATCGTACCTCACACGGGACTTTGGTTATACTTATCCAACGAAAGACGCACCCGGGGCATCTCTCACGCCCTGTATCGAGCCTAGAACCGCTGCCGCAGTTACCAAGCACGCTACCCACCGAGTCAGGATGTACCCATTACAGAGGTGGCTTTTCTGAAAATGGTGACATGTATTAGGTGTATCACTAGAGGGCAGTACGCGTTACAGGTGTGTACCGTTTAGAGGGGTAGTAATCACATAAAGCCTATGGGCGAAAAATCGGTGCCTGAAGAATTTGAACCGATATGAGGGGTGTACCCATAGAGAGGTTTTACTGTATTTGTATAAACGTAAGTACTATAATCAAAAATACTGTCATGGAAATAAAACGCCCGGTTATGAGGAAGACAAGCTACAGCTTCAAAACAAACAGTTATTCGCCGTTAACAATACAAGAAACAAGATGGAAATCTCCACTTCAGGAACTAAATGTGGGCATCCCCCCAAGCACTGGGATCCTCCAGGCTATCTTTTCCAGACGCTCAATTATTTCTACAAAAGCAATACGTTTTTAACTCCGGCAAATCTGCGATGCAAACAGATTGATTCCCATATTTGTTAACCCTGCTTATACCCAGGACATTAATCACGTTGCTACCACCGACTCTGACAGTGCCTTCGAACCTAGCTTCACCGGGCTGAGTTTGGATCGTTACAATCATATCTCGAATACTGTTCTCAACGTCCTTCCCTCGAAAAGAGTTGGCAGGTTTCGCAATCTTAACCGTAAGTACATCTTTTAAATTAAGTAGGGCACATAGGTCACGTTTCGATTCCGTCTTGTTATTGATTTCTTCAAGCACAGTCCTGGCGGCCATTTTGGCCTCTGGAGATTCTATTCTACCGTCGTCCACCACTTGACAAGCGCATAAATAAATGGGGATTGCAGCATCCAAACAGGTCCTTTGCATTGGCACTTCTTGAAACAGACTAATTCGTTTAGGAAGTTGAGTATCGATTGGAATCTGATCATTAGGATGAAATCTCGCATGGAGCACGTCCAACATAGTCTGATAAATATCAAAGGTGGTCACCAATCTCTTGGAATTCACTCTTAACGATTGGGTAATGTGCGGATATTTTTGTCGAAACCATTCGGGCAGGGTGACAATCAGCAAGGGCAAACTGTCTTCCAACTTACCTAGAAAGGTCTCACGAATGGGTCCAAACCGCATGCCGTGATCACTCATCAAAATGAACATGGTATTGTGGAAAGCACCACCTTCGTAACTACTTCGCAGCAACTCGTACACATCGGAATCTAAAAACTGGGCCCAATTGACGTCATCATGGCTCAGACCACTGCTATGAAAATAACCAAAATGGGGCTTATCTTTCATGGCGGTTACGAAATCCCTGGTCCAATTCAACAACACTGGAGCTTGAATCCTGTTGGCGAAACAGAGGTAGTCACGAGGATTCCAAGGTGTCCGTTGAACGGAATCGTATTCGGCTGCAAAAACAGGTCTCAGATAATAATCAGTTGGTGTCTTACGAAAACCACGTCCATTGATGTTGAATGTGGCAATGATGTAGGCATCTTCACCAAACGCAGTGCGATAACCACGTTTGGCAAATTCCTTCCACACGAATGGACAGTAATCAAAACTCGTTCCACTGCAACTGTGTTTGACATCGTCAGAAGAGAGTCCCATCAGTAGAGGTGTAAGAATCGGAAATGTATTATCGCCTATTTTGGTAAAACCAGTCATTTCCACACCGGCCATGGTTTCCAAGATATACCTACTTGAAAGACGCATCTGTCGATGAAAATTCAGCCTGGATAATGAATCAATGGTAAGAATGACGACATTTAAACGATCGTGATCCTTGTCATTGGACTTTCTACGACGTTCTACCATCTTCTCGCATCGTGTTTCCACTTCGGACTTAATTTGAATGGTAGCATAAAAATCGTAATAGACAACTACTCCATGATGCAAACATTGAAGTCGGAGATATTCTTGGGTCACTGCATAGGGTAATGTGATGTTCAAACAATCACCTGCATACCTACAAAACAAATAAACCAATTCAATAATTAGATAACCAAATTCAATAAACCAATTACAATTAGTAGTTCACCATCTGCAGGTGGAAAGCAATAAAAAAAAAAAAAAAAAAGGAAAAAAAAAACTCAATAACAACTTACTGATACTCGTCTCCATCTGCACCTTGAGAATCTCGAGCAATTTTGGAGATGCAACATTGTAAATTACTTTCAGACGTGATATTGTACACCTTGAGTACATTCTTATCGAAATAAATCTTGTTATCTTGCGCTAAATAAGTGAGAGGCGGTAAAGTTCCACAAGATTTCTGAATTGTAGTGAAATTCAATTTACGAAAGAGTGCTTGCACTGAAGGGTCGTAAGGGTCCATAGAAGGAATTCTACAACCAGGAGTAAAAATTAAGTACGAACTATCAGGGTTAAGTACTGTACCGGAATGTAAAAAAGTACTGGTAAATTTGATGTCAAAAATATAAACTCGTCGAACGACTAGATGCCACACCAAAATGGCCATCAGAAGTAGGAAAAATATTCTGAAACCCTTTCGCGCTTTCAACATAATCAGCGCCATGGTTTCTAATACAGTCAACTGTTAACTATTAAAAAGCGTCCCCACGCCGAAATGCAAGTAGAAAACTAAGTACAAATTACATGTGCTTGAAATATAATTCATTTTCATCACATTCCCAGGAAGTTAAATTCACAATACGATATACTTAACTCAATATATTATTTAACACCTCAGAAAGTGGTTCTCGTCGTTGCCTACTATTTCGAGACATGTCGCAGAGAAAAAAGTAGCTCACGGGTAAGAAAGAAATATACGCCTCATTCTTCTGAGCTATTTCCGATTATGACGCAATTAATCTTTCACTTTTACTAAACCAACCATCTCAACCAATTGTTCATTAAACATTCAAGGGCAATTCGTATGAGGGTTCCTTTCTCTTTCACACTATTTGCCGTCAACATAGCGTCATTCAAAAACAAGATGAACAGGGTTACCATGGAAACAAACAAGAATGTCCAGGGCTATTGCATTGTGGGACCATTACGTCACAGTTAGCCATTTGTTTTTTTAATGCCAGTGATATTGTTATCGCTATTCAATAATCGAATTATGACATTAATTCCATGACGGTGATTTTTAACATGAACAAATCACTTACGTCAGAAAGGACATCGTAAGTTATTACAATTTAATTAAGTATAGAGCAATAAGTCCGTGGCTAGGGCACTAAACAGCATTTACAAACCAATTTAGATACTCATCTTTGTCCCTCTGAATGGACACATTGGCGATCAATTGGACTGTATTTTGACGCATCCGGTAGTCGACCAGATGTTTATTTATCGTCCGTCGGTTGTTTGTTGGGGCACTCCACCGAGTTCCTACACCTTGGATATTGTTTTGATGCTGTTTTAGGACCCTCCAACTATAAAGTCATTAGAGGCCCGTCAACTGCATAGTTCTAATGCAGAGACTGCACAGACACTACAGTAATGCGACGATTTTTCGGTATTAGTGGTACAGTACATAGAGTGAGAGTCAAAAGTCTTCATCAATATGATAACTGTGCACGATTTTTGATATAAAAATAAAAATACATGTAATGTAACATTAGATGTGGCTTTAATTTAAAGTTCGAACTGTCCTTTCTTCATCTTAATAATAGCAATGGAAAGTAAAAACGTATTATTTAATAAACAATTGTAAAGTCTTCATCCAGCCCCTTGTTTTCGTGCTAACTTTCGTGTTGGTCTACTTTAGTAGTTGGTTGGGCTACCTTTATTCTATTATTTCAGCTAGTCTGTTTGGCTAGTGTTTTTGGTACACATAAGCTAGTATAATGCCATAAATGTTTTATTGGATTCAAATCTGGAGATTGGGGAGGATGGTCAAGTACATGTGGTACCCTATAGAGAAGCCATTCCATCACAAATTTGGACCTGTGCTTAGGATCATTGTCCTTTTGAAACTAAAATGATGGATCCAGGTTTACTTGCTGTACATTAGGCAATAAATTGGATTGTAGAATTGTGAGAGTTGTTGAACACCAAGTCTTCAACACCACAAGCAGCTATACACCCCCACACCATGCAGGAGCCCTGTTTCATCTTTGTCCTTTTTTGGCTTTTGCCTTCTGTGTATTTTTGTCTGTTTAGGCTTTTGCCTATTTTTTGTGTTTGTTGTTGGCCTTTGCCCTTACTTGTTGTCTGTTATTTGTTTGACTGTTGCCTTTTTGTTTTGTTAATTTTATTGGGCTTTTGCCCTTATTTACTTTCACCATGGTGGGATGGCCACTTACACCCCCACCATGGTGATTGTCTTTCTGGGCCCTAATGACCTTTGAAGTTGATGGGCCCTAAAAACACGAACGAACAAATGAAGCAGGAGCCTCCACCATGTTTCCTAGTTGGTATACTGTTTAAACTCCTGATTTTTTGTTCTCCAAACCCATCAGGAGTTTAAACAGCAAAATGGGATACCAACTGTGAAACACAGTGGAGGCTCCTGTATGTTGCAGAGTTGTATGGTTGTCTGTGGGTTTGGGAACATGGTGTTCACCAAATCTACAATTAATAAGGAAGATTACCTCACAATTCTACAATCGAATTTATTGCCCAGTGTACAGCAATTTAACCTGGATCCATCATTTACGTTTCAAAAGCACAATGATCATAAGCATCGGTCTAAACTCGTGATAGAATGGCTGCTCCATAGGGTACTACATTTACTTGACCACCTCCCCAATTTCCAGATTTGAATTCAATAGAGCATTTATATCATTATTTGAAGAAGCAAATAAGAAAACATGACATCTGCAGCATTTCCAGACTCAAGGATGTTATGATAAAAGAGTGACAAAGGGTGCCCAACCAGTGGTGTCACAAGGGCTGGCATCACCTGGTGTGGTGACACCATGGTGTCACCCCCTCTCCCAAAAAAGCTACTTCTGCTTTGGTGTCACCCCATTTCTCATGGTGCAAGTGGTGTCACCTGGTGTGGTCTGCACCCCCTAGTGATGCCACGGGGCCCAACCAAATACTGAAGTACACCAACACAACTGCACTTTTTTGTTTCAAAAGGACAATGATCCTAAGCACAAGTCCAAACTTGTGAAGGAATGGCTGCTCTATAGGGTGCCACATTTACTTGACCATCCTCCCCAATCTCCAGATTTGAATCCAATAGAACATTTATGGCATTATACTAGCTAATGTGGGCCAAAAAGACTAGCCAAACAGACTAGCTGAAATAATACAGAAGAAAGGTGGCCCAACCAAATACTAAAGTAGACCAACACAAAAGTTAGCATGAAAACAAGGTGCTGGATGAAGACTTTTGACTCTTAAAAAAAGTGACAACCTTTGCATTACAATTGTTTATTAAAATAATTCGTTTTTACTTTCCATTGCTATTATTAAGATGAAGTTAGGACAGTTCAAACTTTAAATTAAAACCACATTTAATGTTACATTATGTGTATTTTTATTTTTATATCACAAATCGTGCACAGTTGTCAAATGGATGAAGATTTTTGACTCTCACCGAAGCTCCCCCCCCCCCCGTCAACACTAGCTGGAGTTGCATTGATTAACTTCAGTGATCAGTCGAGAACTGGCGTGTCCAAGTTCCCAGTGCTGCCAAGTTGCGTTGGACACGCCAGTTCCCATGAGATCACTGAAGTTAAGCAGCGCAAGCCCACGTCAATACCAACATGGGTGGATGGTAAAGAACGTTGGGTGCTGCAAGTTAACCCTCTCCTTCGTCCTTTCACCTACCTCATCTCCCGCGGGCAGCCTCCTAAGGGTTCGTCCTGTTATGGCTGCCTGGCTTACTCCCCAACCCACGAAACTAATCCAATCCAACGCAATAAGCCGCTCCCCTAACCTGGGAATTTTGCCTCATCTACCCACTGAATGGAAGAGAGGGTTCCTTTAGGCCTCCGTGTAAATGACATGGTGCACGGCAGGGCAGAGCACCGGTTTTATTTCCTTTCCAACGTAGAAAGGCACACTCCGGATGCCTCTCTCCCCCGCCAGGCAGAGAGGCCGATCCAACTCGACTTAGTAAGAAACGTGGACCCACTGATCGGAGCGGCCGAGCTGCGGCGGACACACTAGTTCTCATCAGATCATTGAAGTAAAGCAACAAAACTCAAGTTAATACCAACATGGGTGGTTGGCAGGGAACATTGGGTGCTACTAATTTGCCCTCTCTTACATTCCCTACTCCCTCGCCCGCGAGCAGCCTCCACAGGGTTTGACCCGTTATGGCTGCTTTGCTCACCCTCCAGCCCATTGGCGTAACATACTTCCTGCGCCACCGAGGCAGGTGCTAGGGCACTGAAGAGACCTAATGCTCATTCAATTTGGCCGCCCTACCATTTAGAGTTCATATCAAGCTCATCCGGTCTGACATCCTTGCTGAGGTAGAGCACGAATTCAAGTATCAGGTGAAGCCAGTAGTCAAAAAGTAAACAGGATATGTTATACCCCCACAAACCACTGACATCCGGTAAGATTAAACAATTGCAAATTTATCCCCGAGAAAACAAATAGGTATGCTGTTACGTTTACTTGTACGACAATGGGTGGGGTGCGGCTTATTGCGTTGGACACACCAGTTCTAATCTGATAACTGAAGTTACCCCAGCTGGTACTAACATGGGTGGCCGCTTGGGAGAACTGGGTACCACTAACACCCAAAAATCATCGAATTAGCGTTGTGTCAGTGCAGTCTCTGCAATAGAACTACCCAACAGCTCTAATGACCTTGCAGTTGAAGGGCCCTAAAACACCAACAAAACAAACGATATTGGGTATAAACGAATGCCGGTGGATTTTGTTAAGTTTGTTACTCCAAAGGCGTAGGGGAGTCGGCGAAGCAGCCATAACGGGCCGTACCTTGTGGAGGCTGCTCGCGGGTGATGAGAAGTAGAAGTGGGGAAATAGCAGTTTCCAGTATTCCAATTTGAACCACCCATGTCACGAAACATGGTGCTTTGCGTTGCTTAACTTCAGTGATATGACGAGAACTGGTCTGTCAAACGCAATTCACCCGCTCAGCTGTACAACGGGTAGATGGGGCAAAATTCGCAGGTGTGGGAGCTCGCCCCCCTCACTGGTGTCGGTGGATTTCCCCAAAGAGCAGTAGACCGACGATAAATATACAGTGAGGTTGCAGCTTTCGTCGGCAACCGGCTGTGGAAAAACACTGTCCAATGTATGACCCATGTGTCCCTTAGAGGGACAAGATTGGTATCCGACCCTGCCATAGGCGGGAAAAGGGTTAGGCGCTGGTTTCAAATTTCAAGGTAAAACATTTTTTTTATGAACGACGCGACGGTGACACCATACAGCCCTCCAATGTACATGAGTCACCAAAGTCCATTCGGCAACTGCAGCCTTAACCCTAGGATGGTCAACAGGGGTGTGATTGACCCCAAAGAAATTTTAAACTAAAATACCTTTCTATAGAGTTTTTTAAAGAGTTCCAACCCTTTTGACATCTCTACAAAATACAATAACTGTATTTTGGGAAAATTAAATTTAAATTGCATTGACAGCTTGATGCAAAATTCAGACTGATTTGCTTACATGTGTACTTTGGTCAAGCGGGGTCTTGAAGACCCCATCACACTTCCTATTGCTATTCAGTGTTATATGCTGCTTATAACAAATTTCTCTGATGAAACTGCATGTGCAAATTACAGCACACAATTACATAAATATATCTGTGAAAATTCGTTCTGAGATCCGATTTTTAAATTCTGTGGTTTGTTGGTGTTTTAGAACCCTTCAACTACAAGGCCATCAGAGCCTCTTCCACAGTGTATTTCTGATGCAGAGACTGCACAGACACTACACTAATGTGACGATTTTTGGATACTAGTGGTACCCAGTTATTCCAAGCAGCCACCCATGTCAGTACTAGCTGGGTTTGTATTTCTCAACTTCAGTTATCAGACGAGAACTGGTGTGTCCAATGCAATTTTCTACTCCAAGGAGGTTCAGGATCTGGCTCAACTCTCAAAAATGGTGACTATTGGAATTCTTTCCCACCTGAAAGTCATCAAACTATTGTTGAAAATGTGACCTGGGCCAAAGTCAGGAGTTCACTTTACATGTTTTGTGGCATTCAGCCTGTTTTTGACATGCAGATATTGAAACAGATTGTTCTCTGTTCCAACCAGGAGGCAAGGCAACTCAAAGCATGTGAACCAGAGGTAAAGTGGTTGATGGATCTTGATGATTGCAAAGTAATGGCTTTCTTAGGTATCTGCATCATTGGAGTCAAGTAAAGGGCCTAGAATATTGAACTAAACAGGCAATGGGGCTTTTTGGTTTGTTGCCAGAGGAACCAGCAAATATCAAGCCACTACCAGCTTCACAAAAGAGTTGCCAATTGTTTGTTTGTTGGTGTTTAAAGTCCCGTCCATAGTTCTAAGGCATATACTGCACAGACACTACACTATTGCGATGATTACTGGGTATTAGCAGTACCCAGCTTTCCCGAGCGACCACCAATGTCAGTACCAACTGGGCTTGCGTTGCTTAACTTCAGTGATCAGACGAGAACTGGTGTGTCCAATGCAACTCGCCACTCCCTGCCACTTGTGTGGCAGAAGCAAGGACAGAAAAACAAGCTTCAGCTGCATATGTGCATATATTTTGAAATTACTCTTCGTTAAAATGCAGTTATGCAAATGCTATATCCTATATAAATACTAATGTTTATGTCTAATATTTTATGTTCTATTTAAAAGTTAAATATTAAGTGATGTGACTCTTGAGACAATGTCTTGAAATGTCGAATTTCTCAGGTCGTCTGTCACTTTCAGTAAGGGGTTAAGAAAAGTAAGGCTAAGATTACACAAAGCAACTACTAACCCTTTCTCCACCTTACCCAATTTTGTACCTCTGGGACACATGGGCGATCTCTTGGAAAGTACTTTTCCGCAGCTGAGTGTGGACCTGAGCTGCACCCACCAATGCTTATTTATTGGGTAATTGTCGGCCTAGTGTTCTTTGGAACTCTACCGACCCTAGGGGTCAAGCTCAAACCTGTGAACTTTGCTGATCGTTACATAATAGAAAATAGAGTTTTCTGGCTGCGGTTCTATCCAATGTACACAACGCAAAGCAGACGAATCGTGAACTGCGCAGACGCATGCAGGGTCTGAGTTTGTGCAGTTGACAATTCGTCTGCATTATGTAGCGTACGTCGGATAGAACCACAGCCAGAAAACTCTCTAATGTTTTCCATGCTGTAGTGACATTGTACGCAACACACAATAGAGTACCGGCTTTACAACCCATTCGAGAGAAGGGGTTTCTCACTCTCTCGCCCGAAAGAAGCAAACCACTTTGATTCAGTATTGAACCTGGAACCACGGACTCAGTAGTCCAGCACGTCATCTCAGCGCCCCAACGTTGGTCCTAAGCAGGCCTGGTCCTAAATCTAGGTTGACACGGTCCAAGTTCATTTGCACGCTGTTCATGCGTAACTTGGATCATGTATACACTTGGTCAAAGTTAACATGGATGGGTAGGACCCATCCAAGTTGAGTAGGACGGCTGCCAACTTACTTTAATCAAAGTGTAACTTGGATCAAATTTAAAATGGCTGCCAACATGCAATACGCGGAGGGTGAATTAAATATTAATGAAATAAAAATTAAAAAACCACCTAAGAAGTGGGCTGACAGAAAAAACATTATATGACGACGAGGAAGTGCTTTGGAGTATAAAGATGACCAACTATAAAAGGAAAGATGTGAAATATGCTGCAACTCAATGGATTGTGAATAACATGATTTGGCGAGGGTGAGTGGAAAATAAGATTCCTGATTTTGGTGAGGGTGAGTGGAGCCCTGTGTAATAGGAGGGTCCAAAACAAATTGAAAGGGAAGTTTTAAAGGACAGTGATTAGGCTAGATCAGAGTTTTGGGCTGTGTGGGAGAGCCACGTAAATGGAATGCAACAAGCCGACATGCGAATGCTGCAGTTTATGAGTGGGGTGTCGAGCTGATAGATAGGAATGAGTAGATTAGAGGTAGTCTGGGGGTGTGGACGTCGCGGAGAAGATGAGGGAGAGAAGGTTGAAGTTGTATGGACACATAATGAGAAGAGGGGAGGACAAGCTCGTTAGTTCCATTTCAGGACTGCAGGTGGTTGGAAGCAGCCAGGCAGGGGGAGACCAAAGTAGACGT
Source organism: Trigoniulus corallinus (assembly GCA_013389805.1). Lineage (NCBI taxonomy): Eukaryota > Metazoa > Arthropoda > Diplopoda > Spirobolida > Trigoniulidae > Trigoniulus > Trigoniulus corallinus. The sequence goes on from JAAFCE010004287.1 coordinate 15,396,796, forward strand.
GGGAGAAGGTTGTCCATAAGGATATGGTAGTGCTTGGGGTGGACAGGAACCTAGTAGGAGATAGGCGGGAGTGGGGGTCTAAAACCCATAGACCTGACCCTGCATCAGGCGGGATAAGGATGGATGATGATCTGCTGCTGAGCTTGTCTTCCACTGCTAAACCTTCTAAAGCCAAATCCACCATCTTGTTTGTCTCCAGCTCGCTGTCCAAGTCACTTGCCGTGTAAACCAACAGGATTGGGTCTGTGTACTTGGACCAAGTAACGATCCAAGTGCACTTTGACCCTGTCAACCTAGCTTAAGGCTAAGAAATACAACAAGGTTAATGTTAACAGTCTATTTCTGTAGGTAATTTACCGACCACAGGGGAGGAAATTGGAAGAATGCAAGCTCCTGCACCTCAGCATTTCGCCAATCTAGCGGAATCTTTTCCTCTTAATGAAGACACGGCACACCACCAAAGGGAACCATGGATTACCATCCTATCTAGGTCAGAAAGGGCAACTGGGGGACCAGCGTCCGGAAAAATAAAACTCACGACGAGAAGGGCAACATCATTATTAACCCTTTTCTCACTTCTGGCACTGTTAAGTGCCCAGTTTGTTGTATTCCAGGGCAGTGCTGACGTCGTACACACCACGCAGTAGACACTGGTTTAGTTCCAACATGACTGTAAGCAATCTTGTTTCTTGGCGCAGGACCAAGCTTGGAATTGCTGACGTAGTAGTTCAGCACGATACCTCCCCCCACGTAGGTGGGGTGACAAAACCAGTTCGCTACTCTGAAGGGTGTTGCTCTATTGCGTGGGACATACCAGTTCTCGATTGATCACTGAAGTTAACCTTCAAGCGCTCGCGTTATTTTGACAGACATTCAAGCTCGCAAGGCGGCAAACTGGCCGCCTCTCATTTTTCTTTGCATATGGCAGTTTACTAGATGTTTATAGAAGGCATCATGACAAATCTAGTTAATTAAACAGATATAAACGAAATTAAATGAGAAACTAAACTAGATGTGACCTAGTGTGACCCTGATTCTGGTACCTTGATACTGGGACCATGATATCTTAACCCTGATACTCAGACCCTGATACTCAGGCCCTGACACTGGGGCCCTGATACTTGGACTCTGATCCTAGGACTATGATAGTGGGACCATGATAGTAGGACCCTGATAGTGGGACCCTGATTCTGAGACCTTAATCCTGGGACCCTGATACTGGCACCTTGATACCTTCACTCTGATACTGAGAAAATGATACTGGGACCATGATAGTCGGACCCCGATACTTTGGCACTGATACTGGGACTCTGGTAGTGGGCCCCTGCTAGTTGGACCACAATGGTCAAACCCCAATAGTGGGACCCTGATAGTCGGACCATGGATCTGCAGTGCTTTGTCCCATGGAGCCCCAAAAATCCTGCTATAGGGAACCACTTTCCTATGAACTTGCAAGGCAGCAGAAATGCCGTTTGTGTAATCCTCCACAACCCCAGCTACTTTGAAAACGAATTGCTCCAAAATGACATGAGTTGGAAAAAAAATTTTAATTGCAAGTTGTGACCAAATATACAACTTGAGAATACTAGGTGGTCCCAATCATTTATTCAGTCCTGCTACAGTGGCACAAAATTTTATTTAATTTGGCGGCCAATTTGCCGCCCATGCGAGCGCTTGAAGGTTAAGCAACACAACCCCAGCTAGTACTAGCATGGGTGATCACTATGGAACACTGGGTACTGATAATACCCAAAAATCTTCATAACAGCTTAGTGTCTGTGTAGACTCTGCATTTGAATTATACATTGGACGAGCGCTTTAATGGCCAATGCAATTGAAAGGCCCTAAAACACCATCAAAAAAATGGTGTCTCTGAAGGAAAACAGAGCCTAGAATTTTCAGATCTCTGTTTCACTAACGGGTTGGGGAGTAAGCCAAGCAGCCATAAAGCTGAGGCTGCTCACGGGAGAGGAGGAGGCAGGTGTAGATGTAGGAGAGGGGAAATTTGCAGCAACCAACGTTCTCTACAAACCAAACATGTTGGTACTAACGTCGGTTTGGTTGCTTAACTTCAGTGATCTCACGAGAACTGGTGTGTCCAACGCAGATCTGACACTGGCATTGACAAAGGCAGGGTTAAAAGCAACTACTTACCGCTTTCCCGCCTATGGCAGGGTCGGGTACCCATCTTTGTCCCTCTGGGATACATGGACGATCTCTTGCACGGTATTTTCCGCAGCTGACTGCCGACTTAAACTGCACTGCTCCGTACACCACACGGGACCTAGGTTTCACTTCTCTTCCGGAAGAAGGCGCACTCTTGGCTTCTCCTGCCCGAAAGAAGCCAACCCACCTCGGTCCAGTATCGAACCTAGAACATCGAAACAAAACAACTACCATCCTTCAAGGTGCCAATGTCGATTAGAAGAGTGGATCTGTAGCCCCATTATGTTTCGTCAGCTGGTCAATGAACTCAGTCCAGCTGTGTTTCAGACCGATACCTGCAGACAACTGTAAAAATGGAGCGCAGTAAACGGACATCTCGGCAGAAAAAAAACTTCATCCAAACATAAAAAGTGCCAACAAACATTTTTGGAGTGTGGACAATCAGTGATATTAACAAACTGATTAAATATTATAGCATGCCACGTGTAATAACTCCTTTGGGAGGCTCCTCCAGGGAATTAAACCCACGTGGATTTTCCTGATGATCTTTTGCTAGTGCCAGTTGAACCAAGCACTGGGGGTGAGAAAAACAATCACAGAAGTAACATCAGATACCAAGGTCAACTAACATCCAGGCTAGCACACCTGCCACTCACCTTGAAAGTTCGCGGTTCCCATATGGCCAAATCTGCTACCGTTTTATTATTCAATGCAACGTTAGACTACAGGGAAAATATGTCCAAAATACACACATTAACACCCTAATCTATTAATATTTATACTGACAACCTTGTCACTTACTCTGGCTAGATTTTCCATCACAACGTTGTAAGAAGTTCCCAGTTCTTCACAGGCGGCGTTTATTCTCGTTATCCACAGCTAAAAATAGAAAATAAAGAAGTGGTATTGACAAGTAATGAGAAGAGGGGATAAGGAGATCGTTAAGACCATTTCAAGAACGCAGGTGGTAGGAGGCATCCGGGGCGGGGGGGGGGGGACTGAAGCAGACGTGGGAGCAGGTTGTCCGTAACGATATGGTAGTGTGCGGGGTGGTCGGGGATCCAGTGGGAGATAAACGGGAGTGGAGGATTAGAACCCGCAGACCAAATCCTGCCACAGTTGGGATAAGATGATGATGATGATCCAAATGAAGCCCAAATGTCAATTTCCAGTAGGTGGGAACCTGCTTTCATTGTATTTACATGTATCATGCTAGTCGAGTTAAAGTCATCATTGATTTCTGAAGGCCAATTGCCGGCCATAACGGGGTGGGACATGTATATTTTATTTCGAAGTATTGTTCCCCCTTTATCATAAATATGGAGGGTCATTTTTGTTTGTTGGGGTTCTAGGGCGCTTCAGCTACAAGGTCATTCATTAGAACCCCGTCCACTGCTTAGTTCTAATGCAGAGGATTCACAGACACTACACTAATGTGACGATTTTTGGGGATTAGCCATACCCAGTTTTCCGAAGCGACCACCCATGTTAGTACTAGCTGGGGTTGCATTGCTTAACTTCAGTGATCAGACGAGAACTCGTGTGCCCAACGCAATAAGCTGCTCCCCCTAACTATGGAGGGTCCAATTGGATGCCAGTTATGATTGTTTTCAATCCAACAACCAGCAAGTCGAGTATTCTAAGGCCTGCGATGAGAACTACTACACAACAGGTAGATGAGGCCAAATTTCCGGGTACAGGAGCTCGCACCCCGGGCGTTGGTATAATGCCTCAACGAACAGTAGACCATAGATTAACCAAGCACAGGGGTTGTAAGCTTTGGTCAGAAAACGGCTGGGGTAAAAAGCTTTCCAATATATCACTATTGTGTCCATTCAGTGGGACAAGATGGGTACCCGACCCTGCCGTAGGCAGGAAAACGGTTAGGAGTTGCTTTTTGCTTTGCTTGTTGTCACGTTATCCAGATATTACATCCGATCCTTTGAACCAACTTGGGGATAAGGGTCCCTCTTTATCCAAAGGTCACCATTGGAATTAACTTATTCTGGGTAAAGCTAGGTTGACACATTCAAAGTGTACTTGGATCGTGCCAAGTGACTTGGACAGCGACCTGGAGAAAAGAAAGATGGTGGATTTGGCTTTGAAAGGTGTACTGTAGTAGTGGCAGATATGCTCAGCAGCAGACCATCATCATCCTATCCTTATCCCACCTGAGACAGGGTCGCATCTATAGGTTCTAGACCCCCACTCCAGCCTATCTTCCACTAGGTTCCCATCCACCCCAAAAACTACCATATATCATTATGGACAACATGCTCCCACATCTACTTTGGTCTCCCTTGCCCAGCTCCCATCAACCACCTGCATTCCTGAAATGGAACTAACGAGTTTCTCCACCCCTCTTCTCATTATGTGTCCATACAACCTCAACCTACACTTCCTCATTTTCTCCGCGATGTCCACAGACTTCCTCTAATATTCTAATTCTTAACTATAAGATCTTGACACCCCACTTGTATACCACAGCATTCGCATGCCAGCTAGTTACATTCTATTTACGTTACTCTTCCTCATAGCCCAACACTCTGATCCATTTAGCATAGCGGGCCTAACCACTGCCCTGTAAAACTTCCCTTTGAATTTTATTGGGACTCTCCTATTATACAGGACTACACTCACACCTCACCAAAATCAGGAATCTTATTTTCCAGTCGCCCTCACCAAATCATGTTATTCACAATCCATCGAATTGTAGCATATTTGACATCTTTGCTTTTATAGTTCGTCAGCTTTATATTGAACAACACTTCCTTAGCTTCATATAATTACATAAATTATGTTTCCTCCATCAGTCCACTTCCTAGCTGGTTTTCTAATTTTTCCTTTACAGTGGTACCCCACTTAACGAACGCCTCGTATAACGAATGTTCCCTATAACGAACACCGTCAAAAAAGCGCAGGAGTATCGCATAACGAACTTGTTTCACATAACGAACGCTTGTTCAATATACAAAGTGAACTAGGAACTGTATAGGACAGTGGTGGCGAACCTGTGACCCACCGTGCAATTTTAAGTGGTCCGAGTGTTAATGAGATGATGCTAAAGGTGAAATAAAAGTTGGACGATGTTCTCTATTCCCTCCTTTAATAAACTTTATTCACTATTAATAATAACTTATTTTTATTCATAAAATTGAATAGTGCTTGCATCTGACCCGTGGACAAATTCTTGGTTTTCTTTTGTGTTATTGTGACCCGTCTTCAAAAGCGGTTCGCCACCACTGGTATAGTATGTCCAAGATTGTAGTAACTATAGAGGTATTAATCCAATGAGTTATACCAATGTAATGTAATAGAATGTCATATCCAGGATAGAACTAGTGTCCATGGAAATCAGTTTGGGTTCATGCTAGGCAGGTCCACAATGGAACGAATCTTCATTTTAAGGCAGATGATAGAAAAGTATAGAGCAGCTAAGAAGGATCTCCATACCATGATGGTTCCATTCCACAGCCAGGGTAAGGACACCTTGGGGAAAATACTGGGGGCTCCCCAGTGAAGTTTGGGGTGCACCAAGGTTCAGCACTAAAATCCATACCATTTTATTCTGGTTCTCGACGAGCTATTGCCAGGAGTAGGAGAATGGACCCCTCAATGCATGGCATTTGCTGATGAGCACCGTTCAACTGCACACTGCAAGTAATTGACTCCCTTCTCATTGCAAGGCAATTCCTAGTTTTTATGAAGTATGAACCCCCCAAAATGGGTCCTAGAGTGTTTGCACTCATTAACAATCAGCACTGCACTTTGCTTTTAACTTCTTAACAATTTTCACAAGTTTTCGTGGCAACCTGGAACGAATTACACAATATAACATAGAGATCTATGGGAAATTGTGTTTCGCACAACGAACACCCCTCATAACGAACGTATTGCTGGAACGAATTACGTTCGTTAAGTGGGGTACCACTGTATTATTATTCAATTCACCCTCCACATGTTGCATGTAGGTAGCCATTTTAAGTTACACTTTCATCAAAGTAAGTTGGCAGCCATCCTACTCAACTTGGATGGGTCCTAGCCACCCAAGTTAACTTTGACCAAGTATATACATGGTGAAAGTTGCATCCACGTGACGCGTGAATAGCATCCAAGTGCAGCTGGACCGTGTCAACCCAGCTTAAGGACAGTAGGGACGTTGAAATTAGTTGTAAGGAGTGCTACTATATGACTGATGAACTCATTATTATACTTTCTGTATTTGTTAATCATGAAGGGACGTTGAAATTAAATGCCCAAATGACTTGCCATCTAGGACTGGTTTTAACCAATTGAGGGTAAAAAACACTCAACTTCATATGCTACCTTGGTGTATGATTTTGCTAGCATGGTGTGCAAATCCCCTTTAATGTTCTTGGAGACGTTTTTTGAATCCCATTGTGTGATTTTAACAGCTTCCTCATTTGTTTATGACAAGTATACTTCTTTAGTGACCATGATCAATTCTGAGTTTGAACCATACTTAAGCCTGGTACACATTAGTCAAGTAGAAAGAGCAAGTAGGACATAAAGTGGCAAGTTGCCACCTGTGAACCTAGCTGAGATAGGCAAGTAACCAAGTAAAAAGGCAAGTAATAAAATTAGAATCCCTTCCAATTTTTCAGGCAAGAAACGCCTTCCCACAATCCCTCACTGCTAAAATACTGCTTGCAATTGGTTGCAGCCATGCTATTTTATGTCTATAGGGTTGTAATGCACTCATCTTGACAGCTTCTCAACAATGAACTTGCCAGTAAACAGTGTTTGTCTACTTGCCTCTTTGTGGCAAGTGAAACGTCACATATCCTGTGTCACTTGCTCTCTACTTGACTAATGTGTATCAGACTTTAGGTTCAGCATTGCCATGACAATTAACGGTGCGTTTTGGCAATTGACCAAGTCAACTTTGGTCACATATGTTTTAGAAACAATGCATTTTGGCAGTGCACAAACTGATTTGGTCTGTCGCTTTAGTCAACTTTGGTCAGGCGAAAGGGTTACCAACATAACCAAAATAAAAGCGTGGACTTATAGTGGACTTAAATTTCTAAAGGTTTTTAAGTATTTATTTTTTAGTTTGGTAAATTTTTTTTTCCATTATTATAGTGTATTTAGTTTAGTGGATTGGTTCCTATAATGTTAGGGAATTCGTTTTTTTTTGTTTAGTGAATCAATTCAGTTGATTCTTTTTAGTTGTGGTACATTCGTTTTTTTATCCTAATTTGTTTTTAAGTTCAGGAATTTGTTATTAAGTTCAGGGCATCCAATTTTAAGTTAAGGGCTTTCGTTTTTAAGTTTCAAGTAGGGAGTTATGTTGCATTACGTTGTCATAGGTCCCAACATTTCAAACCAAAGCGTTTTAGCGATCCCTTTTGGTTACAGTGGAACCCACTTATCCCGACCTCCGTTAACTTGACAACCCTTTTAAGTCGACGTTTTTGAAGTGGAACCACCAAATTCCCCCTTTGTCCTATTAGTTTCTGATTGCTTATGTCGATCCCTTTATGTCGATGACCCCTAATATCTCGAGCACAAAAAGGGTCAAATTTGCCACTCAACCTTGGTTATGTCGATCCCGGAATCCCCTTAACTGCTGGCTTTAGAATACAGCCTTAACCTTCCGTCCACAAGGTGGGGGTCTCGGCAGACCACAGACCTACAAAGTTGTGTCTACACAGGTACCACCTTCTGCAATCTTAACCAACCTTTGAGTACCTGTTCCTCGATGTTTTCTTTACCTATCTAGGGAAGTTGGAAGGTCTCCTAAGAAAATTAGCATATTTTATTTCAGGTTAATCCATGCAACCCAAGTTAGTGCCAACATGGTTGGCTGGTCAGAAACACTGGTTACTAAGGCAGGAATGGGAGCAGGATGTCCATAAGGATATGGTAGTGTCTGGTGTGGATGGGGACCTGGTGGGAGATAGGCAGGAGGAGAGGACTAGACCCTGCAGATCCAACCCTGTCATAGGTGGGATAAGGGTATGATGATGATGATGATGTCTTGTCTTCTTTGGGTAATAATTTGGATGTTTTACAGCATGTTTCCAAATTATTTTCATTTCTAAAGCTTTATATGGATGGTATTTAATTCAATATCCATAATAATGCCCTTAATCTGAACATTTAAGCCTTGAAAATCAAAGTCTTTTTGGGGTCATCACAGACCCCACCTTGTAGTGTGTGCCAGAAATCGTCACCCTGTGGACGGAAGTTTAACCATTAACATCATTGCACCTACAATAGGGGTGCATGGGAGCAGGTGGTGGAAAAGGACATGGTGGCGTGCAGGGTGGAGGGGGACTTGGTGGGAGATAGGCGAGAGTGGAGGACTAGAACCCACAGACCCGACCCTGCCGCAGGCAGGAGAAGGGCGAGATGATGATGGCCTACAATAGGGGGTGTAGTAGTTCACTGCAGATGTGTTGTATGTATAAACTCATGTGCATTGCACATTCCCCTTTATTTACCCACACCATTACCGCCATAGTGGTGTTTGGTTATCTTGATGCTTTTTAGCAAACCCCTATGCCATCGACATAACAGGGTTCCACTGTAGTTAATTTGGTCAGACCAAACATCACATCATGGTCAAACCACAATTGACCAGGTCAATCACCAAAACGCGCCTTAAGATGTTGTACATTCTTTGGAATTCATGCACATCATGAGTGTCCCTCTCATGATGCGGTTGAATTCCTCGTGCCTGCATGTGTTCGATATCTCATACTTTTGAATTTTAAATTCTTTTAGAAAGGAACGATCTGAACGTTAGAGAGAAACAAAGAAAGAGAGAAAGGAATGATCTGAACGTTAGAGAGAAACAAAGAAAGAGAGAAAGGAATGATCCGAACGTTAGGCAGTTGTTACACAGTAGCCATTGAAACTGGATGCGTTTTTAGTTCGGTCTGGCAAATCTGAATTTCTCCTTACATCATTTATTTAGTATTAGTTTTCTGATTACTGTTAAATTAAAGAAGATTAATTCTTCAATGATCATCAAAACAAGAATTTACTTTACAAATTAATGAACACACAACAATTGGATTTCTTTCAATTGGCCCTGGTTAGATTCGTTTTTTTTTAAATAAAATGAGAGAGGTATCGAATGGAGCCAAGATTCGTTGTTTCTGAGCCTGTGATGGAGAAGGCTGATGTGCATGCCAGCACCGGAGTTAATCATTCAGGCTGATCTTTTGCATTACTCACATTCTGGATGCATGATGCAGAAATGTGGTTCGTGGCTGTGGAACATCTTTTTCAGATTAACAACATTCGTACTGGTACCGAAAAATTTGTCTACATCATTGGTGCACTGCCACTGGAGGTCATCTCCAATATACGAGATTTGTTTTGCATCCTCCCACTATCAATGTTTATGGAGCTCTCAAAGAGGCAGTTCTACATAGAAGTTCCTTGTCGCAGAAACAACAAATTCAAAAACTACTGAATGATGAACAACTCTGAGATAAAAAAAACGTCTCAACTATTGAGACAGATGAGACAGTTAGTCAGTGTCAGTTGTGATACAGTTGGTGACATGTCAGTAATTAAAGATTGTTTTTGTTTCAATTGTCTCGTCAAGTACAGATTGTGCTAGCCACAGCCAACAATACAATGCCGACCAACCAGTTGGCAGTCTTGGCAGACAAAATGTTGGAGGTGCTCGACATGGCACACCCTGTTATGAATGTTGAAGATAAAGTTCTGTCAGCCTGGAATGGGTAGAAATATCGAAGTTATGAGCTCGTATAGATGAGCTACATGGCAAGATCAATTCACTTGTCTCACGATCATGCAGTCCATGAGCTGAACAACCATTCCATAGACACTCAACATCACATTCAAGCAGTTGGCATCAGCACCAACAACAGGCCACTGGCAGTAATATATATGGGGAATCATGCTGGTATCAACAACGTTTTGGGTCTGATGCAAGAAAGTGGCAAGCTGCCTGCTCCCAGAGAAAATGAATAAGGTCATCCGGATAGACCACCTCAGAGACACAGTCAGATGACTCCCTAGCTGTCTCTTCTTTTTACGTGATAAGACAAATTGTTATCGGTTTTTAGTCAACACCAGGGCAGAAATGAGCTTGATGCCTCATGCTTTCTTATTTTGTCTGGATACCAAACCAATTGACTTTAAGCTTATTGCAGCTAACAGATCAACCATTGTATAATATCTATGGTACACACTGTCTGACGCTGGATCCAGGTTTACGTCGAGCTTTTCAGTGGGATTTCACGGTGGCAGACATGTCACATGCTATCCTGGGGGCTGATTTTCTATCCAACTTTAACCTTTGGGTGGATATGAGACGATGACGTCTTCTGGACCAACAGACCAGATTGACGATTTCTGGGACAACAGTACATTGACTTTCACATGATTGTCGCCTCTCTGATATCTCACCAGATGTCAATGGAAGGTACAGGATTCTGTTGTCATGGTTCCGTGATGTTATTGTGCCACGACCCACATCAGTGCCAGTCACACCTCAGGTTCAGTATCACATCACCACCACTGAAGGGGTACCTACCCATGCTCGAGCTACATGCCTGCATCCTGAATTTAAACATCTACATGTGATGGGGTATGTGCGTGTTTCCTCCATTCCGTGGGCCAGTCCAAGTGGTCGGTGACTTTCGTGCATTGAATGCAAGGACAGTTCCAGACTGCTACCCTATTCACACCTCATGGAGTTTAACTCACAACTCCAGGGTGCAAAGGTGCAAAGGTGGACATTAAGAAAACTGCTGTCATCACACCTTTCAGCCTATTCGAATACACCTGCATGCTGTTCAGACTGCATAATGCAGCACAGACCTTTCAATGGTTCATAGACATGGTACTGAGTGATCTACCATTCATTTTTGTTAACATCGATCATATTTTGGTAGCAGGCAAGAACGATGATCAGGAACATCTTTTCAACAAGATTTTGAGAGGCTACAGAAGGTTGGACTGACCATCAGCCTGAATAAGTGTGAGTTTGGGAGAAGTTCTTTGAACTTCCTTGGGCACGGTATCACACCACAGGGAATCTCTCCTTTGCCTGAAAAGGTGAAGGTGATATGGCAGTTCCCAAAACCAGAATCTTGTCATGCTCTTCAACGATTCCTCGGGCTGGTCAACTTCTTCCATCAATTCATACCCAACTGTGCCATACTTTTACAATTGTTGAACAACTTCCTGGTAGGATGAGCACCGAAGAATGCTACCCTGCAGTGGCCTGGTGAAAAAGAAGCTTTCCACAAGGTCAAGCAAGCTTTGGCAGAGGTGAACATGCTGCACCATCCCATCATTGATCCAAAGATTCCTGCAGCTAATTTCACTGATGCATCTGACGTAGCTGCCGGAGCAGTACTTCAACAATACATCGATGGCCAGTGGAACCTGCTCACATAGATCTAGTTGGTCCATTCCCTCCTTCACAGGGAAATCAATACTTGATAAACTGTATAGATTGTTTTTCCAGGTGTCCTGTGGCAGATGCAACAGCACCAATGGTGGCAAAAGCCCTTGTCACCCACTGGATTTCCCATTATGGTGGGCTTTCCATGATCACCCCCGACCAGGGGAAGCAGTTTGATTCTGCAATTTTCACACAGCTGTGTAATGTATTCGGCATTCATCATATCTGAACGATTTCATATCACCCTGCTTCCAACGGATTGGTGGAACGTTTCCACCATCAACTGAAGGTTTCTCTGTATGCAGCTGATAGCATGGTACATTGGAGTGATCAGGTGCCTATGATACTCTTAGGATTACGATGTACCATTAAGGTCTGAAGGCTACTCCAGTGGAGTTGTTGTATGGTGTGACCCTCCGGTTGCCAGGTGATTTCTTTGAAGTGGAGAAGAGCATGTTACCAATGGATGACTATATTCGTCAGCTGTGACTCTCCATGAGTGCATTGAAGCATCACCCACTGGGAAAGTGGGTGATGCTTCAGTCTTTTTGAATTTCCTGCCATGAAAGATGCCACTCATGTCTTTGTTCGACAAGGAGCTCACAGGCATCCTTTTGAAGCACCATATGATGGCCCTTTTATGATTCTTGAGAGACATGATCATTACAATACACTCAATATTAATGGCAAGCAGGACACCATGTCTCTCGATCACCTCAAACCAGCTTTTCACTCTTCTGCAACTATTAGTGACCCACACTATAAACCTGATTTTGATTTGTTGCTGCATACTGCAAATTCATCACCTACGGTGGTGGTACCTTCTCCTACCATTCTCACTCGTTCAAAAACCATAGGAAGTGATGTGCAGGGAGCGGCACGTTGCGTTGGACACACCAGTTCTCGTCTGATCACTGAAGTTAAGCAACGCAAGCCCAGTTATTACTGACATGGGTGGTCGCTCGGGAAAGCTGGGTACTGCTAATACCCAATAATCGTCGCATTAGTGTAGTGTCTGTGCAGTATATGCATTAGAACTATACAGTGGACGGGTCTCTAATGACCTCGTAGTTGACGGGACCTTAAACTCCAACAAACAAACGTGATGTGCATTTCTGTTTACCTTTCAGCAAACGTCTAATGGGGGGGTAGTGTAGTGACCATGATCAATTCCGAGTTTGAACCTTACTTAGGTTCAGCATTCCCATGGCAACTCAGATGTTGCACATTCTTTGGAATTAATGCATGTCATGAGTGTTCCTCTCATGATGCGTTAGAATTCCTCATGCCTGCATGTGTTGGATTTTTCATACTTTTGAATTTTAAATTCTTGTGGAGAGAAAGGAATGATCAGAACGTTAGGCAGTTGCTATACAGTAGCTGTTGAAACTGAATGCATTTTAGTTCAGTCTGACAAATCTGATTTTCTCCTTGCATCATTTATTTAGTATTAGTTGTTCCAATTACTGTTACATTAATCTTCAAGTGCTCGCATGGGTGGCAAATTGGCCACCAAAGTAAACAAAATTTTATCCTAATGTAGCAGGACTGATTAAATGAATGGGACCACCTAGTATTCTCTAGTTGTACATTTGGTCACAACATGCAATTCAAATTTTTTCCCAACTCATGTGAATTTGGAGCATTTCACTGTCAAAGTAGCTGGGGTTGTGAAGGGTTACACAAATGGCCATTCTGCCACTTTGCAAGTGCAAGTGGTTCTCAACCAGGGCTCCATAGTAGGATTTTTTGGCTCCATGGCACAAAGCACTAAAGATCCATGGTCCCTCTATTACGATCCCAGAATCAGGGCCCCACTATCAGGGTCTAACAGGGGCCCCCTATCAGAATCCCAGTATCAGAGTCCAAATATCAGGGCCCGAGTATCAGGCCAAATATCAGGCCAACTAGCATGGTCCCAGTATCATTTTGTTAACTGCTCCACATGAATAAAATTAAAAAGGACCCTCACAAATTTATTTATGGAAATGGCCCTAAGAAGGGCCCAAAGCATTCCAAAAAATGCCCAATCAAAAAAATGAAACAAAAAACATAATTCAGATCAAGAACATCTGCAAATCTTCGATTTATTTTTTTTTCTTTCATTAATAAATCTTAATTAAAAACATCTCGAAGATGTCTATCTTAAATGTTGCCATCAACAAAAAAAAAGGAATCCTTAATTGAAATGTCTAATGTTGACCTAAATTTTATTAATTAATTAATAATATGAAAAGAAGCTTTCATTACAGAGGGAAAACTTCTTAAGGAGAGAGGAATGACCTCAAGATGAAAAACATCTGCAACATTCAACTCCAAAACAGGAACTTCCTTTTATGGAAAAAGGCAAAGGCTTAAAAGCAGATGGAGAGAGCAGATAGAGACAGACACCAAGAGACACTGGAGAAAGGAGAACCTGTAGAAGAGACCCAGCCATCGAGAGATCATCCCTGGAAGAGTTCTACAGGAACCAGAATCCAAGAAGCCTCACCAAGATTCTACTACACCATAGAAGTAAAAGTGCCTTCCACTGCAGCAGTTCAAGGAGCAGCAAAAAAAATAACAAACCTAAACAATGTTATACTTATACATACATTAGAATTTTTCATAAAAGCAATTAATTTCGATTTTGATATGCTAGTTTTTTAAATTAATGGAATTTCGTTTGAATTATATTAAGATTTGAAAATGGAAATTAATTTGAATAGTGCTGTTAGTAGTGTTTAATTAACAGAATTTAATTGAAATTGTACTGTGTTAGGAGTTAAGAACAGAAGTTAATTTGAATTTGTTGTATCAGTATTAAATTAAGGAGAACCAATTAGAAGTATGCTGTGTTAGTATTTTATTACGGAAATTGACAAATTGAAAAATTGTACTTATTTTAACTCATTTCTGAATAAATACTCTTCATTGTTCTCTATTTCAAATTCTAACTCACCTCTTATAAAAACATACATATAAATATAAAGCCCACATTGGCTCAGGACCTCAAGAAGGGAAAATTTCAAGGTAATAAAGAAACTTCAATTTCAAGCATAACAATTTTCCCAGTATCAGGGCCAGAGTATCAGTCCAACTAGCATGGTCCCAGTATCATTTTCCCAGTAACAGGGTTAAGGTATCTATGTCTCAGTATCAGGGTTAAGGTATTAATGCCTCAGTATCAGGGTCACATCTAGTTTAGTTTTTCCGCTTAGTTTTGTATATATATATATATCAGTTTAATTAACTGAATGTCATGATGCTTTCTATAAACATCTAGTAAACTACCAAATGCAAAGAAAAATGAGAGGCGGCCAGTTTTGCTGCCTTCGAGCTTGGATGTCTTTCCAAGTAAGGCGAGTGCTTGAAGGTTAAAGAAGATTAATTCTTTTGCAACAAAACTCTTCAATGATCATCAAAACAAAAATTTACTTTACAAATTAACGCACATGCAACACTTCTAAACTTAATTTATATTAAGCTCCACACATTGGTATTCACAGTGGAAACCCCCACTTCATTCGACTAATTTCAACGTCCCTAGTGTCAATGGTGACTAAAATTAATTCCCCTGTGAATAATTATCTTACATGAACGTCCACCATGAAAAAGTATTTCAAGCATTTCCACCAGTCTGCAACCCCAACCTTAAGCCGGAAATAAGTACCCCAATTTCTACCTATGGCAAGGAACAAGTTGGTGATCAGTTGGATGGTATTCTTATGCAGTCATCTACTGCCTTTTCTGCAACTTCTATCATTATTTATCACTGGCCTAGCGTTAGTTGGGTGCTCCACAGGCCTAGTTTTGGTTGGACACTCCATCAGTCTAGTGTGGGTTGGGTACTCCATCAGTCTAGTGTTAGTTGGGTACTTCATTTGCCTAGTGTTGGTTGGCTACTCCACTGGCCTAGTGTTTGTAGGGTACTCCACTGGTCTAGTGTTGATTGGATACTCCATCAGCCTGGTGCTGATTGAGTACTTCACTGACTTAGTGTCAGGTAGAGCACCAGCTATACTTCCCATCTGATTAAAGGTGCATTCAGAGTCTCCCTCTTGAACATGGAACCACCGATATAGTAGTGGACCATGATACTTAGGGGCAACGGAAGCAGCTTAGCATATAATGAATTATTGATCATTAAATCATACAGTAATTTTAATTACGTCATTACCTCTCGCCTATCGATTTTCTTTTGGCGTCTGCCTGCGGCCGCATGTTGCAGTGCTTTATGAAGGCTTTTAATGGCTATAGAATAGCAGTTGCGTCGTCTTCCGAAATAGTGCTAAAATAAACATAAAATAACATTTTTACTGTAACGCACCAGCAGCAACCACAGAGTACACTAACCAGCTCAATGACTCCAGCGGTCGACATTCCGGACAGTATTTTCAAACTGCTGACTTAAAGCTGTAACCCCCTATACTAATTTATCGTCAGCCTAAGATTTTTGTATTGTTGGTATTTAAGGATCCTTCAACTACAAGGTCATTAGAGCCCCATCCAATGAGTAGTTCTAATGCAGGAACTGCACAGACACTGAAGTTAAGCAATGCAACGCCAGGTAGTAGTAGCGTAAGTGACCGCTTGAGAACACAGGGTACTGCTAATACCCAAAATCGTCACAACAACATAGTGTGTATGCAAGCTCTGCATTACAACTATGCAGTGAACAGGGATCTAATGACCGTTGTAGTTGAAGGGCCCTAAAACACCAACGAAAAAAATGGGAGGTGGATGACGATCTTTATTCCGTTGAGAGTGCATTATTATTAAAGTCATTATTGATGACCAGTGGAGAAACCGAGTATGCTAACCAATTGGTTTCTTCAAGGGAGAATATGAGAGTACTGAATGTTACTTCAAGGCCTTTCAAATGATCCGAACTTGGCCCTGGTCGACGTAGGCTCCTTTGTGAGGTTACCGTAAGAAAACGCCTATCTGCGTGTCTGACCCTAAGTCCCCAACATGCCACTTTGGCCACAGCGTCCAGTGGAAAACGGGTAGTCAGACGAATACACAGTCTAATCAAAAGCTGGAGGGAGAGTTTTCACCCCTTAGGGTTACATCCAGAGATGACATGGACACTGGCTACCTGTCCGAGTATCCCTGGAGAACCAAATGGGCGTCCCCTTGTTGGGCTCAGTGGTGGGTGGGGACTGCATACTGGGAATTCAAAATTTCCACAGATATGATGCAAAATTCAGAAATTCTCAATCAAACATATGGTTCATGGTATTAAAACCCTATTGTTGACGCCCCCAGACCATCGTTATCATATGTCCACAATCTCAAGCAAGTGCAGGCCTTGGCTGCCATTGCAGATATTGAATTGAGTGTCTTCTGTGGGGTAGATAGTCCAGGATATTCTAATTCACTACACAGCAAGCAGCCTTATTTCGCCAATATGGCAGTGGCGAGATCAACTCTCATTCCTACACACGTTAACATAAAGCTACCAAAACCCTAGGCTACAATTCTCATGGTCCCCCTACAACACTAGTAATGGTGGGGTTTCTTTTAAGGAAGCCCTCCACTTTGTCCCCTCCAAGGCTATTCCATTACTGAATGATCCTTGGTAAGAAAGACCAGTAATATGGGTCTGTTTGTGCCCTAATCTCCTTCAATTTATATGAATGATCCTTTCTCCCTTTATACTCAGCGAGTGACACACTTCCAACCAGAGGTTCAACACTCCTCAGAAGCAGCCGTCTGATAAAAAGACTGATGCTGTGAGATATGCACCACTGACTTAGTGTTTCCCACCCTAATTCCCTAATCATGTCAGACACACTCTCCCTGTCAGAAAACCTGTGGAGTACAATTCTTGCTGCCCTCCTCTGTATCCTTTCAATCTCCCAAGAGAATTCCTGCCTGAAGGGAAACCAAATTGGAACCAAAATAGGAATTGATGGGCCCTCCCAACCAATTTACTAATATGATCCTTCTAGGTGGCTCATGGAAGATGGAGCAAGGAACAATCAGCAAGGGAGGACAGGTAAATGTTGACACAGCAGTAATTCAGGATATACATGATGGTTCCAGAGCCAGGGCAAGGACATCTTAGGGAAATTCTGGGGGCTTCCCAGTGAGGGTTGGGATACACCAAGGTTCACCACTAAGTCCACAGGAGAATGGGCCCCTCAGTGCATGGTATTTGCCAACGATATTGGAAAACTTAGTGACTTCAGAGAGCAAGTATAGTTTACTTTTCACAGGTATGGCCAATTGTAGAGTACTGTAGTCCAATTTGGTTTCCATTTAGGCAAAACTTATCTTGGGAAAATCAAATGGTCCAAAGGAGGGCAGCAAGAGTTGTGCTAAGTCGGTTCTCTTAGATTGAGTATGTCAGGCATGATCAGATAATTAGGGTGGGGCTAACTATGTCAGAGGTGGGCATCTGATAGCATTAAGCTGTTTAGCAGACTGTTGAAAATAGGTTATGAGGGTCCTCTAGATAGCAGGTTAGCCTTTGGAAAATATAGGGGGAGAAATGATCATCTGTTCAAATTGAAGGAGATGAGAGCCCAAAGAGACTCATATTAGTGGTCCTTTTTTCCAAGGGTCATTCAGCAGTGGAATGCTCTTGATGAAGATAAGGTGAAGAACTTCCTGGAAGAAGGTGCCATTATGGTTGGCAGGCGATGTATGGCGATGAAGGCAATGGTGAACATTATTAGGTCCATTATGGGACTGCGGGTTGGTGGGAGTACCAGGGGTAGGGGAAGACCAAAACGGACGTAGGAGCAGGTAGTGCAAAGGGGCATTGAGGAGTGCAGGGTGGAAGGTGACTTGGTGGGGGATTGGCAGGAGTGGTGGTTAAGAACTCACAGTCCAGACCCTGTCGCAGGTGGAATAAGAGTGAGATGATGATAAAAAGTGGACTTTGTGGGGGTGGACCAATTACAGAGGTTCACCGATAGAGTGGTTTCACTGTACACCAAACTCACAGTGAAATGATCCCCTTTCACACCCTAGAATTTTAGGTTAAATTTGGACCCATTAAAAGGGTTGAGTCACATTGTGGACAGTGGACCTTGGACCAGTGTCAGGGGTGAACCTATTAGAGAGGTAAAAATGTACTGCACATCTATGAGAGCATTTTCCGTGCTTTGAAAAAGTGGACCTTTCTATGAGGTGGACCGATAGAGAGGTTTCACTGTACTTTATCAGACATGCCTTCAACCCATTTCTTAAACTGTGTGTACTTCAGTTTGTCCCATGGATGGTTTGTTGATTGAGATGTATGGCAAGGAGCATTGTCTTGTTGAAATATCCAAGACTTTCTACCAATTAATGGGCCAAATGGTATTAAGTGCTTGTACATCTCTTGTTATGCTTTGGAGCCCAACTTTCCATGCACTGTTAGAAGATCAGTTTTACCGCCTAAGGCAATTGCAGCCCAAACCATAACACCACCACCAAGTTGCCTACTAAAATGTTCTTTAGGTTCATTTCTTAAATCATGCCAATATCTCTTATTCCCATCTAAATCGAATTTTTTCTCATCAGAAAAAAAGGTCACAGCTCCATTTATCCTTGCAATCCATGCGTGTTTTAGCCCATTCTAGCCTGACTTCTTTATGCTTTGCAGTCAGCTTTGGTTTCCTTCAAAGCTTAATGTATGCAATATTTTTGTTGCTTTTTAACATACAGTGAGTGAAAAAAAGTATTTGACCAGTATGCTTTTACATATTATCATGCTTATCCGATCATCTAATGTTACAAATATTTTTTGTAATATTGATGGAAGGTTCAAAAATGATAATGTACAGCCAAATAAAATATCCATAAAACATTATTAACATAAAAAACCACATGTCACAAGCTGAAAAAATACTTCACCACTCAGAGAAGTGCACATTTTACATGAAAATACTGCACACTGTAAATGAAAAACAAAAACTGTGAAATGTTTTAGTATTTTGTTGGTCCACCTTTTGCATTTACAACTGCTTGGAGTCTCCTTGGCATGGGTTTTACAAGATTTTTGGTTGTTTCAGGTGTAATCTCCAACCAGCACTTTTGAAGATTGCCAATTAATTCATGTTTTGAAGAACACTTTAATTTTCTAAGTTTAGCCCCCAAAATGGACCACAAGTTCTCTATAGGAATTATATCCAGTGATTGTGGAGAGGTTAGAAAAACTTTTCGAGCATTATAAAGCAACCATTCTTTAGTTTTCTTGGCAGTATGTTTGGGGTCATTATCTTGTGGAAAAAAAAAATAGGAGTTCTCTATCCGTAACTTCTGAACACTTTTGACCAAATTTCAACAGAGTATGTCAATATATTTTTATGCATTCAAGGCAATATATTGCAATACATTGCTCTGCATTCAAGGCAATATATTGCTCTGCAATAATTCCATTGTTCAAGGGCAAGGGTGATGCCCAGGGCTGTGGAAACTACAGAGGCTTTAAACTAATGAGCCATTCTATGAAGCTGTGGGAGCATTTCATAGAGTGTCGCCTCAGAGAGCAAACTAGGGTCCACCATGGAACTAATCTTTATTCTAAGACAGATGATAGAGAAGCATAGAGTAGCAAAGAAGGACCTCCATGCAGTATTTCTGACCTGGAGAAGGCCTTAGATAGTTTTAAGGAAGAAAGAGGTGGATGAGGGCCATATTAGGATAGTGCAGGATATGTATGAGGGTTGCACCACTAGGGTGAGGACAGCATGGGCAAACACTGCAGGTTTCAATGTGCAGGTTGGGGTGCATCAAGGGTCAGCACTTAGCCCATATTTACCATAATTATTCTAATAAACGGCACCCTCCAATAACCGGCGCACCTTTCAGCTTAAAAAAATAATAAACAGCGCCCTCTAAAAAACGGTGCACCATTTACTTCAAAACTGTTTGCAAGCGATCGTGCAAGTTAACTTGAATGTTTTTAATGATTAACCCTTTAATGCTACACAGGGGTACTGGTATCATCATCATCACACCCTTATGAAGCCTGTGGCAGGGTTTGGTCCATGGGTCCATTGAACATGCTATGACTGGGAACACCCCAGCCAGGCATATGGAACCAGCAGGAATATTGGCGGGTTGTCTGTGGGGGAATGCCAGTGTCACATGTCAAAGTGTCCGGGTGTCAAAGTGTGCGGCTGGACACTTTGAGGTGCCTCACAATGTGTCCGGCGGACACTTTGAGGTGATTAAGCACATACCTCAAAGTGACCGCTTTTACGTCAAAGTGTCCCGGCCGTTTTCCATTTTACCAGATTAGGTTTTTTTGGTTCGTTGGTGGTTTAGGGCAAAATTGTTGCCAAAAACAAGTATTTTAATGAATAAACCATATTGTTGTAGTGACAGAATTGCAACTGGAGAGTGGTGACGTTGAGGCCAGGCAGAAGAAAAGCAGAGTTGAGATTTTTCTGTGTCTAGAAAAATGAGATTCGTACAAATGGAATATGCGTGGCTACACGAAATCATTCACAGAATCAATATGTATCTTGTTCGCGGGGAGAAGGGCGGGGGACCGAAAATAGAGATCATTGTAATGATATATACCTCTTTCACCTGAATCGCTAGGTAATATTAATAACCAGGTAAAATGGAAAGCATACATCAAAAATGGAAGAGCATTGCATTATCTACGACAGTGGTTCTCAATGTGTGTTCTGCAAAGAAATTAAATGCAGAAATAAAGGCGTTGGAAAAAAATCGGTACAATTTAAAATAATTTTTGGATGGGATTGTAATCAGCAAACGACATAATGGTTCGTTTTATTGTTATATGAAGTGGTAGTAAGTACCAAGTGTAGAAAGCGTACAAGCTGACTTAAAGTTTATGTTGAATTGTAAATTTTCTGTGCAAGTAAAATGTCACAGTGTAGCGTTCCCTGGCTTCAAAAGGATTGAGAACCACTGATCTACGAGATGGTAAGTTAACATTTGATAGAAAATACGCCTTGATTCAAGTTGCATATCTTCTCTGCAGTGCATATGTGCTATGCAGAACAGAGACTAATTTGGGCAACAGCATTCGTACTCAAACATTGCATCAAAGTGTCTGGCCGGACACTTTGAGGTAGACCGCGGACACTTTGACGCGTGACACCAGCCTACCCCACTGTTCCACCACCACATTTTACAACCAAAATATAAATTTTGGCAGGTAAATTAATGCTTTGTCAGTTTTAATATTGCATGGTGTCTGACCTATTGCACAATAACTATAATGCAATAAGGAATCAGGCTCATGCCCAAACAGAGGTACTGGTGAAACTCAGGGTTTTTCTTTCTCCTCTCTGTTCTGGTGGGTCACCCTGATTCACAGTATTTTCATATGATGGGTTGAACTTCCTAATAAGTAACAGATGGGTGGTTAATTGCTTTTCATTATTCAAATAAGGATGGATAGGGTACTCCTGTATCCCTGTGTAGCAACTGTGTAAAGTTTAAATGGCCATACGAAGTGCAGGAAATGCCATATGCCATGCATAAAGAGCAAAAAATTCATTTGCTTTAACCACTGCATTAAAATTGTTTATAATGATATTTTTCTGTTTCTGAGCATTGCAAGCAAGCAATCAATCTTTAGCATTTAAATTTTTGGGAATTTCTGCAGCTGAGAATGATGGTAATTGTCCTGTGGCTAAACCTCTACAGCTATCTAATTCTAGGGTAAGGTTTTAAACTTTAAATCAACCATTGATTACTTTTTGCAATTAATTTTGCCAATAAATTGAGATTCGAGAGTGGCGTCAGCAAAAATCAAAATTAATGAAATCAACTTGTCTGGCTAAAAAGTTTCCATTTATAAATTGAAAAAAATAATAAACGGCACAACAAAAAGGCCTTTTAAAAAAAAATAAACGGCGCGCTGTTTATTAGAATAATTATGGTATTTACTCTAGTAATGGATGAGCTGCTGACTGGAGTAGGGGAATGGGCTCCTCAGTGCCTGGTATTTGCTGATGATGTGGGAAGGCTGGAGGAGTCCAAGGAGGATGCACAAAATGGCCTACAGGACATTAAGACAGCAGTGGAAAGTGGGGTCTTAAGGTAAACATGAAGAAGACAAAGTACCTAGCTTTCAATTTTAGTGACCAGGGGCAAGGGGGTGAGATTCATTGTGGGGGGGGACAGGATCCCAGTGGTACAAAAGTTTCAGTATTTAGGATCAGTTTTCCAGAGCAATGGGGAAATAGATTCTGATGTGACTGATAGAATTAATGCAGGGTGGCTGAAATGGCGGCAAGCAAGTCGGGTCCTGTGCGACCGCCAGGTCCCAATAAAGTTGAAGGGTAAGGTTTACATAACCGTTGTTAGGTCAGCTATGCTGTATGGGTCAGAGTGTTGGGGATGCGAATGCTCTGCTACATGAGTGGGGTGTTGCGATCGGGCAGAATTAGAAATGATTACATCAGAGGTAGCTTGGGGGTGGAAGACATTGCAGAGAAGATGAGAGGGAACTGGTTGAGGTAGTATGGGCATGTGATGTGGAGGGGAGAGGAGGAGTTTATTAGGTCCATTATGGGACTGTGGGTGGTTGGGGGCAACAGAGGTAGAGGAAGACCAAAGCAGACGTGGGAGCAGGTGGTGCAAAGGGCCATGGAGGTGTGTGGGGTGGAGGTGGACTTGGTTGGGAATAGGCAAGAGTGGAGGATTAGAACCCACAGACCCGACCCTGCCCCAGGCTGGAGGAAGGTGAGATGATGATATTCATAACCCCTTCAATTATAGCTAATTCCCCTACTCCAGCTGAACTCATGCTGCCCCAAACCATGACATGGTCTCCACCATGTTTTCCTGTTGAAACTGTGTTTTGGTTCTAGTTCTATGTTGGGCTTTTGCCAAACAAACTTTCTACCATCAGATTCAAATAAATTAAACTTGGATTCATAAGTAAAATGTACATTTCTCCAAAACTCCATAGGTTTGTTGGCATTTGCCTGAGAAAACTCCAGCCTTTTCTTTCAGTTTTGTTCACTAATGTATGGCTTTCTCCTTGGTGTCCAAGCTTTGTAACCATGTTCATGTAGCCTATTTCATACCATTTGGGGTGTTACAACCTTGCCAAAAGCTGAATCAAGGTGTCTTGCCAGTTCTGGAGCACTGGTTTTTGACATTTGGAGACTATTAGCACAAGATCTCTTGTTTCTCTCCCTGAAAGTGCTCTTGGTCTTCCTGAATGCTTCAAATTATCAGTAGAACCAGTTGTAAACTTTTTAATCACATACCACACAGTTGCATAAGGGATTGAAAGCATTCTCCCAATCTGATGCAAACTTATTCCTTGCTGAAATAATAACACAATGCGATCTTTAGATGCACAACTTAACTCTTTTGATTTTCTACCCATTTTACTGAATTGTTGCACATTAACTAATGAACGTTATTGAAATATTGTGACATGCAGTCCCTGTACTTTGTATTGGTTTACTAACATTTGATCCCTGAACCCTCATTAATGTGGTATTTTCATGTAAAATGTGCACTTCTCTGAGTGGTCAGATACTTTTTTTGCTTGTGAAATGTGGTATTTTTATGTTAATAATGTTTTATGCATATGGATATACAGGGTGTTTCCTTTAAAGTAACCAGTGACTTTTTTTAAAAAATCTATGTGATATGGGATAAAATGGTTAGGAAAAAGTTATAGTTGATGGAGGGGGACATTCACTTCCCAAAACAGTTCCGAAATTTTGGCAGTAGTTTTTTCAAGACAATGTAAAGTTACATTTTTTTTCAATACATAGGGGCGATTTTAACTATCACATTACATAGCTCTAAAAATGTGAAATTTTGATATATCATGATCCTATACCTAAAATAAAAAATACACCCTCAAAACTGCATTAATGAGTGTGCACCAATGGCCCAGGGCTACAGAATGTCTCAGGTATGGAGCTCAGCAAATTGTCGCTCTTAACTGCTCCAACTAGCTAGCATTGAGCTAACATGGATCGTGACACCTTGGCTTGTGCTCCAATAGCAATTTGCTGAGCTGCATATTAAAACGTTCTAATTTGTTTTAGTGGTTAAAAATGACAATCTGCTGAGCTCCATACCTGAGACAACATTCTGTAGCCCTGGGCCATTGGTGCACACACTCATTAATGCAATTTTGAGGGTGTATTTTTAATTTTAGGTATAGGAACATGCTATATCAAAATATCACATTTTTTTGGAGCTATGTGATGTGATAGCTAAAACTACCCCTATCTACTGAAAAAAATGTAACTTTGCATTGTCCTGAAAAAACTACTGCCAAAATTTCTGAACTGTTTTGGGAAGTGAATGTCCCCCCTATCAACTACAACTTTTTCCTAACCGTTTTATCCCATATCTCAGATTTTTTAAAAAGGCATTGGTTACTTTAAAGGAAAGACCCTGTATTGTTTCGCTGTACATTATCATTTTTGAAGCTCCCACCAATATTATAAAAATATCTGTAACATTAGATGTTAAAATAAACATGATAATAAGAAAAACATACTGGTGCATCTCTCCCTGATGCCAGATTAATGGACATAAGGGATAGGATTGGCAGTATATTGAAAGGGGAAAAGGAAGATTGTATGACAGTTCTACAACTAGGGTCAAATGACATAACACAGGATAAACCTGCTATTGAAGTTCTTCAGGGAATTATTGATATAGCTAAGGAGGTTAGGAGATTCAGACCTAAGGCTAGAGTAATGTTGTGTCCTATTATTGAGAGAATGGATAAAGGAAGACTAACTACAGCGAAGGCCAAATGGATAAATGATAGGTTATTCTCAGAAAGTGGAGCTATTGGGGCAAAACTACTTGATTATAGGGCTTGTCTCTCAGATCTCCAGCAGAGGTTTGCTATGGATGGATTTCATTTCAATGCAAAGGCTGCTTTGAGGATAGGTACAAAATTTAATGAGTTTATTGCTGATTTTTTAGGAAAGGTACCAGGTCATCTCATTCCAGGCTAAAACACAATTCTCATGGGAAAGGACTACTAGGTAGTAATGAGGAAGGGATAGGTAGGCTTCCAGCAGTAACTAACCCATTGACTTTGCTTGTGGTTAACTGCAGAAGCATAGTAAATAAAGTGGTTGAGTTCAATGCCCTGGTTGCAACATCAGATGCTGATATCATAATTGGTACTGAATCCTGGTTGAGGGGAGATGTTAAATCAGCAGAGATTTTTGCAGATAAGTATATAGTTTACAGAAAAGATAGGGAAACAGGTAGAGGGGGTGGAGTCTTTTTGGCCATAGATAAATCCCTGGAAAGCTCTAGGGAACTGAGTTATGAAGAAGATTGTGAAATGCTATGTTGTCGTGTTGCTGACTCTTGTGGTGGGGGGATTTATGTTGTCGGGTTCTATCGCCCTCCTGATGGTGATCCTCAACCACTAATCAGACTATCACAATCGCTGGAGCTTCTGCATCAAAGAAAAAAGGTCCCAATGATAATTATTGGTGGGGACTTCAATTTACCAGGGTTGGATTGGGATAGTATGCAGCCCAATACAAATTCAAGTTTATCAGGCGCTCTAAATCTCTTTTTTGATCAAATGTACTGTAATGGATTGGAACAGATTGTGACCATGCCTACACACGAGAAAGGGGGAATTTTAGATTTAGTGTTCACAAATGTGCCCACCTCTATAAATAATGTAGAGTGTATTGAAGGAATTAGTGATCATGCAGTGGTTAAGGTGGAGATATTAAAAAGGTTACCTAGATGGGTGGCAGGAAGGAGGGTGGCATACCAATATAATAAGGCTAATTGGGAGTATTTCAAGACTTAAATGATTTTTACACCATTGCTAATACCTGTGGCATTGAGGATAGATTCCTAGGTCTTGGAATAGATTCCTAGCCCTATTAGAAGAGGGTACACAACTAGCTGTCCCCATGAAGATTATAAGGAAAAACTCTGCTCCAGAATGGTATACTAAAGAGGTGAAGGTAGCTTTGCGAAACCAGCGAAAGGCTAAGAATGCACTTAGGAGAGGGAGGGACGTCAATAGTGAGGCGGTCTATAAGGGGGCCCGCAAAATGGTTAAAGGGTAAATGAAGGAAGCTTACAAGAACTTTCATGAGAATATTTTGGGAGATAGGCTTAGGAAAAATCCAAAGGCATTCTGGGGATATATAAAGAGGTGTAGGAAGGAGGGAGATAGGGATACAGTGGTTAAGGATGGGTAAGGAAATTTAGCCAAGGATAGTCTCATGATTGCCAACGTTTTTAATAATACAGTCGCAAAATGCTTTGCAACCAGTAGAAACAACTCCCAGCCAGAATTTGTTAGGGATTTGCCAGGAGGAATTGATGAAGTTATTATCACTAGGGCAGGAATTGAGCAGCTACTGAGTAAATTACCAGTATATAAGGCCATGGGCCCTGATGGTGTTTCACCATTTATTCTGCAACAGCTTTCTGGGATTATTAGCTGTTACTTGGTAGAAATTCTTAAAGTCATTAGCCACAGGCATTGTTCCAGCATCATGGAAACTGGCAAATGTGGTGCCCATTTTCAAGTCTGGGGACATGACAGACACTAAGTGCTATAGACCAGTTTCCTTAACAAGTGCTGTATCCAAGATATTTGAGCACATCTTATTCTCATTTATAATGGGATATCTGGAAAGGAAGGGCATCCTTAGAAATAACCAACACGGGTTTAGGAAAGGCAGGTCATGTGACACCCAAATGGCTTGCTTGATGAATCACATTCAAAAGGCTTTAGATAGCAGAAAGCAGGTTGCTATTGTATTCTTGGACTTTGAACAGGCATTTGTCATGGTGCTTCCATGATAAGCTGGTCTCCAAAATGTCCTACTTAGGGATACATAGAAATGTTGTTCAATGGGTAAGGTCCTATCTGCTTGATAGAAAACAGAGAGTCATTTTCAAGGGTTTTGCATCTCAGTGGAAACCAGTCACGTCAGGGGTCCCTCAAGGAAGTATATTGGGTCCTTTGTTGTACATTCTCTATGTGAACGACATGGGGCTTGATATTGATTCCTTCCTTGAAGTATTTGCAGATGACACATGTGCTGCTCGGGTACTAGATGATGGGTTATCATCCTGTGTGCAATTACAACAGGATCTAGACAGGATTTACAATTGGTGTGTAAAATGGGAATTGCCATTAAACCTGAGGAAGTGTAGGATCCTAACAATATCCAGATGTAGAAAGCAACTTGAATTTGATTATCACGTAGGTAGAGTTACGGTTGATAGGGTTGTAACCCATAAACATCTGGGTATTGTCTTAAATAGTGAGGGTAATTGGAAGGATCACATTGGTAAAGTGATTGGGAGGGCTGTCAATTCCTTTGTCTGATTAATAGGGTCCTTAGAGATAGCACAAAAGAGGTAAAGGAAACAGCATATATTTCTATGGTACGCCCAATTTTGGAGTATGGCAGTCCAATTTGGTTCCCCTTCAGGCAGGACTTATCTTGGGAGGTTGAAAGGATCCAAAGGAGGGCAGCAAGAATAGTACTTAATAGGTTTTCTCAAACAGAGAGTGTATCTGCCATGATTAAGGAACTAGGGTGGGATACATTAAGGCAGAGGCATATATCTCACAGCATTAGCCTTTTTATAAGACTGTTGCTGCTAGGAAGTAATGGACCGTTGGCTGGAAGGGTGTCCCCAGCTGAGTATAAAGGCAGAAAGGATCATCAATATAAATTGAAAGAGGTTAGGGCACAGACAGACTCATACTACTGGTCATTTTTGCCAAGAGTCATTTGACAATGGAAGGATAGGGTGGAGGGCTTCATCCAAGGAAATCCAACAATAGCTGGTATTGTATTAGGGGAGGCTCCTGAATTATAGCTTAGGGTTTTAGGAGTATTATTTTATCATCTCTCCACTGCCATATTGGCCAATAAGGCTGCTTGCAGTGTATAATATTAGAATTAGAATTAGATCACACAAAGCTGTTGTTACGTTGGGTGTGGGCTATGATTAAAATCAAGTCTTTGTCTGTTAGAAATTACAGTATGCAATAGGGGATGCCCACTTATACACGATACTTAATTAAAAATAAGAAGTCGATATTTAATTTCATTCGTCTCACCATGCATTCACATTCAAGCTTCACATTGAAAGCAATAGGCAGTGAATGTTCCGAAATTAAAATTTATTTTGGAGGCGATTTTAATATTTTTTACCATTAAGATATAGAAGAACTGCTGGTGGGTGATGTCTTAAATGATGACATTATTAAACTAGCTTTAGATGTAGGGGCACATCCAGAAAATGAAAATGATATTTCAGAAAAACCAGCTCCTCTCACTGCAAAATTAATTTGAGATGATCATCTTTGCAGTAAATAGTAAATCGTTTGCTTGTTAATGGATACCAACTCTGACAAACCTGCAGAAGGGTTTTGAGATACTGTGAATTATAGTCAGGTCTCTTTTTATGCCGAGGATACATTCCTCAGAAAATCGAATAAAACGAATTTGCATAAAATGAGACTATAAGTCTATGGAAAAATGAGGGATACATTCCATAATTTTTAAAATTTGCATAACTCTGAAATAACGAATTAAAATGAATGTACAACTGCATAAAAAAGTTTGTTGATGTTAAAGAAAATAGGTTCCTTAATAAATTTCCTTGGGAAGCTGAAAAAGATTTATATGAACCTCAAATAAAATTGTATTTCAATTCAACTGTCTATCTGGTAAGGGTATACACATCTGCAAACTGTTTGTAAATCACTTTCATCACCAGAAATAACTGTCTTTGCAATAGATCTCTTAGATATAGACAATACATTTTCACAAACATATTTTTTCTCACTCTCTGCAGACTTTTGTTTTGACCATCATCATCATACCCGCATCCCACTTGCGGCAGGGTGGGGTCTGCAGGTTCCCTGAACATGTTCTGATTGAGGACACTCCAGTCAGGCGTTTGGAACATGCAGGGATATTGGCTGGGTTCTCTGTGGGAGGATGCCGGTGTCACACATCAAAGTGTCCGGGGTCCCCTTGAAAGCGTCCAGCGGGACACTCTGAGACAATTTTTGAGTACCTCAAAGTGCCCACCATCTAGGTCCGAATGTAGATGCCCGAATTTGTCTCTTTTCTTCAGAGCACATGTGTAACGTGAATCAACACAAATTTTTACTAAAATAACTTAACCCAGGTAATGCAAAACGGCCAAGACACTTTGACGTGAAAGCGGACACTTTGAGGTATGTGTTAAATTACCTAAAGTTAGTTTAATAATTCATCGTCATTTAAGATATCATCCACCAGCAGTTCTTCTATATCATCATGGTAGAAAATGCTCAAATCACCTCCAAAATAAGTTTTAATTTTAGAGCATGTTCAGTGGAACTGCAGACCCGACCCTGCCATAGTCAGGATAAGGGTATGATGATAATGGTATGAGTGTTAAGTGTCATGTACAAGTGTGGAACCCCTATTATGTATGCTAATTTCTGACAGACTAAAACGTCTTTGACTGGCTAATACAATGGTCAGTGGAATTTGTCAGTGTCTTGGGCCTTAGACTGACTATACTTCCTTAACAGGCATACAGTATGCATATTTGGTAAAATCTTTTTTTTAACGAAATGCAAACCACATATATTGGAAATTGCATGAAAAGAACCAGCATAAAATGAGAGCCAACTGTATATAAAAATTTAGTTGAATCATCATCACAAAGTTTAATTACTGATTGCATTGTCATCATCATCATCATACCCTTATCCTGCCTGTGGTGGGGTCGGGTCTGCAGGTTCTAGCCCTCCACTTCTGTCTATCTCCTGCCAGGTCCCTGTCTACTCTGCACACTGCCATATCCTTATGGACGACCTGCTCCCACATTAACTTTGGTCTCCCCTTGCCCTGGATTCTCCTGACAACCTGCAATCCTGGTATGGCCCTAAAGGTGCAGTTCCACAAAACATGTAAAGCCAACTGTTATGACAGTTCAGTTGCAAAGATAGGTTCAACAGAAACACAAGCTGCTGTCTTCCTTGGGTTGTTATTGATCAACCATTTACCAAAGAAAAAAGCCAAAAAATAGAAAAAAAAACCCCATCACCAAGTTTGGGTGAACAGGTTTCTAATGAGTCGGGATGATTGCTGTGTAGAAAATAAATTCCATTTCTAGAAACTCCCATAGAAACATTCATAGAAACTCCCAATTTTAATCCTAGGAAACCCACCAGGTCCCCGTCCGCCCCGAGCATTACCATATCCTTACAGACAACCTACTCCCCCTGCCCCGGGTGCTACCCACCACCTCCTCTTCCCTTCTCATGATGTGTTCATACCACCTCAGCCTATTCTCCCTCATTTTTTGTCGATGTCAACCACCCCCAGGTACCTCTAATATACTTATTTCTAATTTATTAACAATATAATAAAGTAAATTAAATTAGAGTGGCCTACTTGCATTGAACACACCAGTTCTTGTCAGATTACTGAAATTAAGCAACGCAAACCCAAGTTAGTACCAAGTTGGGTGACTGGTAGTGAACTTTGGGTGCTTCTACCTTCCCCTCTCCTACATCCCCTAGACCTGCCACCTCCTAACACACAAGTAGCCTCCTTAGGGTTTCTGCCTGTTATGGCTGCATGGCTTTCTCCCCAACCCATTAGCTTAACATACATATGGTATGTAGAGTATTCATTAATTAAAATGCATTCAAAATAAAAGAAATGCATTAATGAAAGTAAATAAATTCTATAATTTCAGCCATTTTTAAATGCCCTAACTGTTAGCGGGAACTGTGAAGAGTAGAAAATTTTCTACTTGGAATTCTGTGTAACAGTTGCTGTTATAACAATAGGGGGTTCCACAAAGCAATTGCTGTTATAACAGTTACTGTCCAGTGAATCTGCACCTTAAAAGCTCCTCATCGCCTCTTCTCATTATGTGACCATAACACCTCAGCCTATTTTCCCTCATCTTTTCCGCGATGTCCACTACCCCCATGCTACCTCTAATATACGCACTCCTAATTCCATCTGCTCTTGACACACTACTCGTGTACAGTAGCATTTGCATCTTGGCTACTTACATTCCATTTACATGGCTTTTCTTCACTGCCCAGCACTCTGAACCATATAGCATAGCTGGCCTAACCACTGTCCTGTAGTACTGCCCTTTCAACTTAATTGGGACTCTTCTACCTCACAGTACTCTGCTTGCCTGTTTCCATTTCAACCACCCCCCCATTGATTCCATGGGTCACATCCAAGTCTATCTCCCAATTGCTTTGGAGTCTTGATCTTAAGTACTTTACCTCCTGCATTGTTTTCACCAGTTTGCCACTTGAATGTATGTCCCCTTTGTTTTCCTGACCATCCCAATTGAGAGCTAAGTACTCAGTCTTATGTTAATCTTTAGCCCTCCCCTTTCCATTGCACCTCTTATATCATTTAATCCCTTCTCTATCTGCTCTCTGCAGTCACTAATTTTCCCTATATCATTGGCAAATGCCAGACACTGTGAGGCCCATTCTCCTACACCTGTCAGAAGTTCATCCATAACCAGGATGAAAAGATATGGGCTAAGTGCTGAACCTTGGTGCACCCCAACTTTCACTGGAAAGCCCCCAGGGTTTCCCCAAGGTGTTCTTACCCTGGCTATGGAGCCATCATACATATCCTGGACAATTCAAATAAACCCTTCTTCTACCCCTCTTTTTCAAAATACAGTGAGAGTCAAAAGTGAACGACCATGCATGATTGTCACACATTTTTGTTTGTAAATAAAAATGCAGCTCACATAAATAAAAAATTATTTTTTTATTTTCAACTCTTAAATGTTGTTAATGCCTGGTGAAAAAAATAAGAGGAAAATATATGCAAATTATTGACAACATCACAATTGTGTATTGATATGCAAAATTTTAAGAGTGAAAAGTCAACAACCATGTATGATTTTACCAGTAATTTTCAAAGCATTAGACATAATTTTGTCCTCTGGGCAAAAATAATTCTATTCGATATTCTATTTCATATTCTATTCCACATTCTATTCAAAAAAATAATTTTTGATGTTGTCGCAAATGGAGAAAAGACGTTAATACTGTTTTCAGAAAAAGTCTTCATAAAACTTAGAAATGATGGTAAAACATTTGCTAAAATCGTTGAAATTCTTAATATTTCCCCATCAACTGTAAAAACCTTCATGATTACCATATTATCTCGTGTATAATATGCACCCCAAGTTTTAAGACTTAAAGAAAAATAATAATGCCCACATATAATATGCTGGTTAAGTTTGCCAGTTCCCAATTATTTCAGATGACGATTGTGAATAATTTTTAGGCTTTTAATACTGGTATTGTTGAACATAACTGGACTTAGAATATTCATTTTTATTACAGGACTTGTTAATTTTATATAGTAGTACGCTAGTATTATATCTATGGTTACACTTGTATTAATATACAAGCACTTGTATCTATGGTATGAAGGTAAATAAAGTGTAGGTAGTTAAATATTATATTTATAAAACTAACACAAAACAGCATCTAACAGAAGTTAAATGAGGTTAATAAGCAAACATATCTCTTCTTGCTTTCAATGGATGATCCAGTATTCTTTATGCATGTTTAGTGTTCTCTGATAATGGCTGAAATTTTTACACCTATGTATAATATGCATCCAGACTTTGCATCCAATTTTGTTGGGAAAAAGTGCATATTATACACGAGATAATACGGTAAATACAAGAAGATTGGAAAAATTGAAAGTCTGCCTCATTCTGGTGATGATCTTATGCTGATGAACATGCAGTGGTTCGTGAAATCCAGAAAAATCCTTTGGCAAGTGCTGTTGCTTTTGCAAAAAATCATTCATTTCTTATTGAAGTACCAGTTAGTGCCAGCACAATAAGGTGGGCACCAAATGATGCAGGATCACATGGCAGAGTACCTAGGAAGAACTCATACACCTCCAAAGTGAATAAACAGAAAAAACTTGATTTTGCTACAAAATACCAAAATTTTGCCTTTTCTTTTTGGAGTAATGTTATTTTTTACAGATGAATCTAAATTTGAACTTTTTTGACCTGAAACAAGACAAAAAATATGGAGATCTCAAAACCAAGAATATCAACAACATAATGTTCTGCCAATGGTGAAGCATGGTGGAGGTGCAGTAATGGTGTGGGGGTGTATGGCTTCCTCTGGAGTTGGTAATTTAGTGTTTGTGGACTCTACTATGAAAAAAGAAGATTATTTGAAGATTCTGCAAGATAATTTGTTGATTAGCATGGATCATTTAAGGCTAGGGCCAAGTCGGATCTTTCAGCAGGACAATGATCCAAAGCATAAGTCCAATTTGGTGATGGAATGGTTACTGTATAACATGCCAAAAATACTTGATCACCCACCCCAGTCTCCAGATTTAAATCCCATTGAACATTTATGGGGTATTTAGAGAAACAAATACGAAAACAGAAAATTTCCAGCATTTCCAGGCTGAAAGAAGTGGTTATTGAAGAGTGGTAAAAAATACCAACAAAACTCACACAAACCTTGATGGAGTGAATGCCACACCGATTATCAGCAATAATAGAAAGTAAAGGAGGACCAACAAAGTACTAAAGTAGTAGGGAATGAAAGTTTCACTTCTTTATCATGCAAATGGCATGTTTTGGTTGTACACTTTTGAGGCTTAAAAATGGTATATCAATACACTTTCGCCATTTTTTTTCAATACATTGTATATATTTTCATTTGATTTTTTTCACCAGGTATTAATAACATGTTATGGTTGAAATTAAAAAACTATTCTTTTATTTATGTGAACTACACTTTTACTTATAAACAAAAATGTGTGACAATCATCCATGGTCGTTCACCTTTGACTCTCACTGTACTTCCCAAACAACCTTTCGTTGGACACTGTCATAGGCCTTCTCCAGGGTGATGAAGATTGCATGGAGATCTTTCTTTGCTGCCCTAATTACTGATTACATTGTCATAAAAAAATCGGCAGAGTGAGAATGACGTTTGTGAAAATTCAACACTTATACCAAAAGAGGTCTAATGCATAGACAATTATTTCTGATGATGAAAGTGATTTAGCCACAGTTAGCAAATGGTGCATACCCTTATTGGATAGACAATTGAATTTGAAATTGAAATTAAACAATTGTATTTAAGGATTTATATAAATCTTTTTTAGCTTCTCAAAGGACTTTATTAGAAACCCATTTTTTAGTCTCTGCAAACCTTTTCTATGCAGCTGTCCATCAATTTTAATTCATTTTGGTTTTATGCTATTTTAAAAACTACAGAAAGTATCCCTAACGGGATTTTATTCGGTTTTTATTCATGCACATTTCTATGGAACTAGTCCGCCACATAAAAAGAGACCTGACTGTACTTAGGATCAGGGTTCCAGAGCAATGGGGAGTTAGATTTGGATGTCAATCACCAAATCAAAGGGAGACGGTTGAAGTCGACACAGGCAAGTGGAGTCCTGTGCGATAGGAGGGTCCCAATACAGCCGAAATAGAAGTTTAAGAAGGCAGTGGTTAGGCTAGCTATGCTGTATGAATGCAAGCAAAATGGCATGTAAGCTGTGAATGCTGTGGTTCTTTGATTTTAATGCTCAGGCCGATACAATTAGGAATGAGCATATTAGGAGTAGCTTGGGGCGAGGGACATTGCGGAACAACTGGGGGAAACTAGATTGAGGCGGTATGGCCATGCAATAAAACACGGGGATGAGGATCACGTTAGGTCCGTCATAGGAATGCAGATGGTTGGAAGCACCCGGGGCAGGGGAAGAGTGTGGCGTGAACGGTGATCTGGGGGAGAGTAGTGTTTTAGGGCCCATCAACTACAAGGTTATTAGAGCCCCGTCCACTTCATAGTTCTAATGCAGAGACTGCACAAACTTTACGCTACGGCTACTAGCGGTACCCAAGTTTTCCCAAGCAACCACCCATGTTAGTACTAGTTTGGGTTGCGTTAACTTCAGTGATATGCCGCTCCCGCGGTAGAACGTACAGACAAGGGGGATAAGGGTATCATGTCTATGATGATCGGCCACTGTGTTCTGACAAATAAATCGGAGGTGTTCACATCAATTCGACTTCCTCACAACCCGCATTCTCTGTAACAATAGTCGGTAACCGGCATTAGGGGATCAACATGAAACGTGTAAACGAAACCAAAGCCTTTTCCGGCTCATGGCAGAGTCGGGCACCCACTTGTTTCGCATGGGCGGCAGTTCTAGGTGGCCAGCTGCCAAACTTAAGCTGAACCCTCTTGCTTATTACATTTCGATGCCTAGTTTTCGTTTGTTAGGGTCCTTTTCCTTGACCGGAGTCAAGGCACCATTATAGGAATGCAGGAACCTGGATTAACGGCGGATCATTGCCTCTTACGTGGAGCTGATAAGAATGGATCCAAAGTAATCCAAATAACACCCGAAAACCACAGTCTGGTCAACAAAGGTAAGAACAATGATATTACATTAATGAAAACCGATTAAATAATCTGTAAATAGAGCGGGATAATTCGAAATTTGGAAACGAAGGTTTTAGAATCCTATTCGAACACTTCATTAGGCGATTCCAAATGCCGCATTCTAATTGATCACACCTAACTCATTCGTCCATTTAAACAACATTATACTTACTGCTGTAAGTTTAAAAACTTGTCTTCGTTTCCAAAACTTATCTGGACCTCGTGTGGAGGCAAAATGTAAAAGAGACAAAAACACCATTTTACACTAAGAAGAAACTAGGGACGCAGTCGAACACTAGGTGTCACTCTAATCAGTAAAGGATAGATTGATGTAGGCCAGTTCCCATTTTACGTTAATACACAACGTAGGTTAAAACTTCGTAAACAAAGCAACTCGTAACACTTTTCCCGCCTGTGGCAGGGTTGGGTACCCATCTTGTTTCTCCGAATGGACACAAGGGCGATATAATGGACAGTGGTTTCCCACAGCCGGTTGTCGACTAAGGCTGCAACCCCAGTGCATATTTATTGTCGGTCAACTGTTCGTTGAGGAATTCTACGCAACGCCAGGTGGCGAGCCCCTAAGCTGAGTTTACGATGCGCGCAACATACCGGTACTCGGCAAACTGGCAAGACTCGCGCAGTGTTGACAGGGACTAGCTCCGAAATTTGTTGCGCGAGGCTGCCTCGTGATGAGCCACCTTAAGCCCGTTTCACAATAGGGTGTTTTATTGCAACGTTTTTTGCAAGCGTACGCTACGCTATACAGACGAATATTCAATTGTACAAACGCGAACACGTTTGGTCAAACTGAGCGTAGGTTTTGACATACGCTTTTCAGACGTATGCCCTGGTGACGCTTGACGTTGACCCAACGTAAAATTTGGCGCATGCGTGTGCCGCCACCTTATGTCCGAATTTTGAAAATCAAACGGAGTCCGTAAAGACAGCCTAAAACACGTCGACTTGTAGGGCACTAGTGGTTATTTTAAATTAATATCACTTTTTTATTAGTTAGTAAAATGAATTTCCAGATATTTAGAAATTTTAGCTAGTCACCAAACAGGAATTTATCAATTATTCAACTCTTTAAACATTCCATGAAATCATAGGCTGCTCCTTATACTGTATAATGCTGCACCACAAAGCACAGGTGTCATGCAGAGTATACGCAGTTATAGGGGCCGTTGCAGAAACGCTGCAATAAAACTTTATTTTATTTAAAAATCGTAAGCTAATCACGTGGTCTGTGTATGTTATTGCGTGCATGCGTCGACGTTATAATAGGGAGTTTTCTACCAGCGTCAACGGACGCATGCAAAGACGTTAGCAGACCACGTGACTAACGGATCGTTTTCAAGGAAAAAACAATTTTCTGCGTCCCTAGCGACTCATGGTATAAAATAAGCATACTAAAATATAACCGATGGAGAGACGAGTCTGAAGTTTAATTAGAAATGGAGGAAATTATAATTTTTTGATTAATTAATGATTTGCCAGTGGAAGACATTGAACTGGCCATAGCAATGCATTTCATTCAACCAACATAACCACATCGACATTTTTTTGGCCACCAAATCCCATTTATTATTTTCAAATCTTGGGTTATGATGGAGCACTTCATCTAACATAACTATATTCATATTTGGAGTGAAGTGAACTCTTTTTGCAATTTTTGGGGTGTCCACCATTTCCATCTGTACTCTAACGTAATTAGCGTGCGTCTGACACTAAATTCACGATGCGTGCATTGAAACCTAACATAACGTTACACATACGCAGTCTGTCATCTGCCTAACGTAGCATGCATCAGCAAAAAACGCTACAAGAAAACTCCCGATTAGCAAGGAGTTTTCTTGCAGCATCAACAGACGCACACAAAGACGTTAGCAGACCACGTGACTGACAGATGCATCAGTCAGGAAAAACTATTTTCTTGTAACGTTTAGAATTATTCGGTATATTCGTAATTTCGGCTTCACGGCCTTGCAACATGTATTACTTATACTTTAGTGTTATACATCATCTGCTAAAAGTGATGCAATGCTTTTCAACCTGAAAGATCAAAATTACCCCTCAATCCTGTATCGAACCTGGGATCACTAACACAGTGGTGTCACTAGGGGGTGCAGAGGGTGTGGGCCGAACAGGGTGACACCACTTGCACCATGAGAAATAAGGTGGCACCGAAGCAGAAGAAGCAGCTTTTTTCAGGAGAGGGGGGTGACACCATGGTGTTACCGCACCAGGTGACGCCACTGCACTGATGTAGTAATCGAGCACACTACCTGTATGGCAACAAGGTGGGTTCTCTAACTCAACACAATCATCATCACACCCTTATACTGCTTGTGGCAGGGATTAGTCATTCACTTTGGCCTTTCTCCCACAAGACTCCCATCCACCCCACACACTACCATATCCTGAACTTAATCAAACGTGAAAATATCTGAACACATCCATTACTGTTACACCAAGTCAGATAGATATTATATTTTGTATGTGAGGCCAGGGTGGGCAGAATGGTTCTGGATGCAAATAGAGAAGGAGGGCGCATGTCGAATTTTTTACAATTACAGGTGTATTAAACATTATTCAAAATACAGGTGAAGGGCACTTGTATTTTGAATAATGTTGAATGCACCTGTAATTGTTAAAAATTCGACATTTAACAGTCACAGACAGCACCCCACCAACCCCATAGGCAGTGGAGAGAGTGAGTGAGGCTGAAATAGTCAAAGCCCTTCAAAAAATGAAAGGTCACAAAGCAGTAGGCCCAGATCAGATCCCCATTGATGCTTGGTGCACTTTGGGGACCACAGGAATCATATGGCTAGGGAAGCTTTTCAATAAGTTAGCAAATGGTGACAGGATGCCATCTGCATGGCGAGAGTTGGATAGTTCCACTGTTGAAGGGCAAAGGTGACGTCCAGGACTGTGGAAACTATAGAGGTATTAAGCTGATGAGCCATTCTATGAAGCTGTGGGATCAAGTCATAGAATGTCACCTCGGTGACAAAACTAGTGTCCACAGAAACCAATTTGGGTTGATGCCTGGTAGGTGCACCATGGAACCAATCTTTATTCTACTGTGGCTGTGTTTGCGTGTTTGATGTAAACTTAAAGATATCTGACTCTAAATGTTAACATAAGAACACTAACGACTTTTACTTAATAACTAATTAATAATCTTAATGTAATAAAACGTAATTGATAGGTGTATGCAAATACCCTTGGCAGAGCTGAATGGTGAAACATGTATATATGAGGCATGACAAACAGTCAACTGTCGTTCTGAAGTTTTTGAATTCCAAAGTGAACTGAAATTGGAATATCATTCAAACTCTGAAGTTCTTGACTGCATGTTCAAGAACTGCAGAACATCAATCTGAAAACGTAATGAGAGAACTCATGACGTGACAGAAAAGATGATCTGCTACACCACCCCCCCTGCTAGAAGTTTAGTTGACACAGAACTGAAATGGACGTGAGAGTGCAACACACGCGACCGGGTGACAATCGTAGGAAGAGGTTGTGCAGGTGTCGGGTTTTCACTCGGTTGTGATGGTGGCATGGGAGTTTTATGCTGAGGATCATCAACCGTAAGTGATGAACAAAAGGCTGGCTTAAGTCTGTCGATTGACACGTTGTCATTTCGAACCATTAATGTTGACAATAAAGTACTTATCATGATGTGCGAGGACAGGAAAGGGTCCTTCATATGTTGATTGTAAGGGATGACTGTGTGCTCCACGATGAATAAAGACATGTGTCGCATCATTCATTCCTGGGAACAGAAAAATTGGTTGCATCTGAGGTTTCCGTGGTGGTTGGTGCTTCAAGGAGTGCATGGATGAATGTAAACGATCAATGTAATCCTCCACAACTAAAGTGCTGGTTTCTCTCACGAAGAAATTGCTCGGGAGATGTAGAGTGGTTACATACAGCATCTCAGCTTGTGAAGCATTGATATCTTCCGTAACAGAGCACCAAAGGCCAAGGAGGATCATTGGTACATGATCACTCCAGTGTACTGGATCTTCTACTGCATGAAGCGAAGCTTTAAGCTGCCAGTAAAAATGCTCCACCACACCATTAGAGGAAGGATGGTAGGATGTAGTTTGGATATGATGCATTCCAAACACTTGACAAAGGTGGGAGAACAACACTGAATCAAACTGTCTACCACGGTCAGTTGTGATGGTTGATGGTACTCCAAAACGTGATATGCAGTGGGCTACAAACGCTTTTGCCACTGTCTGTGCTGTAGCATCAGCAATCAGGATCGCTTCTGGCCACCTAGAAAACCTATCAACACATGTAAGTAGATATCAGTTATCACGTGATGTTGGAAATGGGCCTACAAGATCTATATGCACATGATCAAAACATGTTGCTGGTGGCATGCACGTGCCCACTGGCAATGAAGTGTGCCATTGGATCTTGTTACTCTGGCACTGGTGACAGGAACGAGTCCAGCCTGTGATATCTGCATTCATCTGAGGCCAGATGAAACATTCAGCAATGAGGTGACATGTAGCCTTAACTCCAGGATGTTAGATGCCATGAATGGAGTGGAATGCTGAGTGCCACAAGGACTGTGGGAGAAGTGGTTGAGGTCGAGATGATGAGATATCGCAGAGGATGCTAACTGCTGAGCCATGGAATGGAACAAGCTGCAGAACCAGTGCACCAGGGTTGTCTTGAATTTGATGAATATCTGGATCTTCATCCTGGGCCAGTCGCAGCTGTTCAGGGGAAAAGAAATCTGAGGTGGCTGTGAAGGAATGAAGACATGCCCGAGAGTGTATCTGCGATGACGTTTTCTGAACCTTTAACATGTTGTATGTCTGTGGTAAACGCAGATATAAACTCAAGATGGCGAGCTTCACATGGCGATTGTGATCTAGGTGAGTGAAGGCAAACGTAATTGCTTGTGGTCCTTAAAGATGGTAAAGTGCCGACCTTCTACGAAATACCGGAAGTGTCTCACAGCCAAATACATTGCACGTTTCTGTTGGCCGAAATTTTTTTGAAAAAAACTTAGCAGTTGCCATTGTCCATCCACTAGTTGTTGAAGGACGGCCCCTGCAGCAACATCAGAAGCATCCATAAACAACGCAATAGCCGTGTCAGGGTTAGAGCTAGGGTGCTGAAGCATTGCTTTTCCACTAGTGCTTCCTTTATAGAAAGAAGAGCATCTTCTTGTTGACCAGTCCACTGGAGCAAGGCATTCTTGGGTCTTTTTCCAACAAGCATATAATTCAGTGGCTGCAGAAGTGTTGCACAACCAGGAATGAAGTGGTGGAAAAAATTGACAAGCCCTAGGAGGCGCCTAAGGGCTCTACAAGATTCCTGTCGAGGGAAATCCTGAATGGCTTGGACCTTCCCAGGAAGTGGAGAGATTCTCTGGGGCGAAATGTGATGCCCAAGGAAATCTAAAGAGTCTTTCCTGAAAATACATTTGGGAAGATTGATGGTCAACCCATACTGGCACAGGCACACAAAAACCTGCTGGAGGTGCTTCTGATTCTCTGGAACGTCCACACTTGCAACAAGGAAATCATTGATGTACGTAAAGAGGAATGGCAAATCTCCGAGGATGGAGTTGATGAATCGTTGAAATGTCTGTGCTGCATTGCAAAGACCAAATGGCATGTGCAGATATTCGAACAAGCAAAATGGAGTGATTACCACAGTCTTCACAATGTCCTCTTCCACAATCGGTATCTGGTGGTAAGCTTTCACAAGGTCTAGCTTAGAATATATCTGCATACCATGGAGCTGAGCATTGAACTCCATGAGATGTGGTATCGGGTAGCGGTCTGGAACAGTGTGGGCATTCAAGGCCCAGAAGTCACCCACAATCCACCAAGATGCATCCTTAGGGACCATATGCAAGGGGCTGGCCCACAGACTTGAGGATGCATGGATGTACCCCATCTCATGTAGTTGCCAGAACTCCTTTGCGATCTTCAGTTTCTCAGGGTGTAACCACCTAGCACATGCATGGACTGGTGAACCTGCTGTTGTCACGATATGATTAGATATATTGTGCGCTATAGGTACTGTGGCAGGATGAGGTACTGTTATATCCCAGAATTCCTCCAGCAATGCTCTGTACTGATCACCGATGTCTGGGGGGATACTTGAGAATCTGCTATAGGTCGTCGGCTGACGTAGCGTTGTGCCAGAAACTTCTAAATGGGTAATCTGGTCAAAGAGCTTCTGCCTACGCATGTCGACCACCAAGCCATAATGAGTGAGAAAGTCAGCTCCCAGAATGGCATGGAAAACGTCTGCTACTATGAAGTTCCATGTGAAGGAATGGCATAACCCCAAGTCGACCCGTAAATGATGAGTTCCATAAGTGTTGATGATGTCTTGTTTGCTGCAAAAAGTTTGAAGTCGGCCATTTTTGGATCTGGTGCTCCAAGGAAAGTGAGCACCTCCGCTTCTGTGTCGACCAGAAAATGATGGTGAGTGGTCTTGTCGAACAGGAGAAGGAGACGACTAGAAGAAACTTCGTCATCCGATTGTGTCTCGGAGATGGATGACCTTATGCATTTCCCTGCAAGCAAGGCACATGGCATTTCTTTGCATCACTTCTGAATCGCTGGTGATACCAGCACAACCCTCCATGGTCCTGATCAGTCGGGACTCGCTGTCGAGATCTCTATCATGAGTGTGATTGGGAACGTCCTTGGAACGATTGCTTGTATGGCTGCCTGCGAGGTCCTGACAGCAGTGAGTTGACTTTGTCGCACAGTTTGTCTACAACGTGCTTGCCACAGTGAGATTTCCGACTCTGGAGCAGAGGAGGCACATCCTAGGAGCATTTCTGTAATGGTGGCATTTATATTAACTTGCGATAGATGTAGAACCTCCACCATCTTATCTGCCATTTCTGCGAGTTTCTTGATGGCAGTGGTGGCTTTGGCGGTCGCCAGTACGGCTTGGACCTGGTGTGGGAGGCGAGACAAAAAGTTCATGGATGATGGAAGTGTCACCAGCAAAGCTAACGCTGTCCCCTGCTAGCTGCTGCATCTGCCATAATAGTTGGGATGGTCTCTTATCTTCCAACTGCAAATCCGTCACGAGTTGCTGCAGCTTCTGCCATTGAGACAAAGAGCTACGCCACAAAATTGCCTCTTTGATAGCCTCATATGCGTTTACTATTGGTGGATGCAGAATCAAATCCTGTATATCAGCTACTGTTTCTTGAGGTAAGATTTCTGTAATCGAATTTCCGAGCATCCGCCCTTATATTACAAATTCCTAAACGATGCTCTGCAGCAGCAAACCACGTTTCTGCGTCATGGCTCCAAAAGGATGGCAACTTAAATAATTTTGAATTCTGCTGATGAGCACCGATGAAAGGTTCGTCACCCAGTACTTCCACTCTAGGGTCCATTACTTCTGGTCTGCTTTCCATTTTCTATGTAATTTCTAAAATATTTATATATATTGCTTTGCAAAAATGTCTTATACTGTATGTCCCGGCACCAGGTATTAATAATCTCCCTGGATAAATCATGTTTGGTGAAAACACTAAGGACGTCCGATGTATCCTCAATCCGGGTCACCAATTGTGGCTGTGTTCGCGTGTTTGATGTAAAATTAAAGATATCTGAATCTAAATGTTAACATAAGAACACTAACGACTTTTACTTAATAACTAATTAATAATCTAATGTAATAAAATGAAATTGATAGGTGTATGCAAATACCCTTTGTAGAGCTCAATGGCAAAACGTGTATATATGAGGCTTGACAAACGGTCAACTGTCGTTCTGAAGTTTTTGAATTCCAAAGTGAACTGAAATTGGAATATCATTGAAACTCTGCAGTTCTTGACTGCACGTTCAAGAACTGCAGAACATCAATCTGAAAATGTCATGAGAGAACTCATGATGTGGCAGAAAAGATGATCCGCTACACTACTAAAGATGGTAGAGAAGTAACGAGCAGCAAAGAAGGACCTCCATGCAGTATTCATTGACCTAGAGAAGGCATATGATAGCGTTCCTAGACAGGTAGTATGGAGTGT
The DNA here is from genome assembly GCA_013389805.1 of Trigoniulus corallinus. NCBI lineage: Eukaryota > Metazoa > Arthropoda > Diplopoda > Spirobolida > Trigoniulidae > Trigoniulus > Trigoniulus corallinus. Next base: position 15,440,830 of record JAAFCE010004287.1, read on the forward strand.
TTTAAGGAAGAAGGTGGTAAGGGAAGGTCATATTAGAAAAGTGCAGGATATGTATGATGGTTCCATTGCTAGGGTGGTGACAGCACTTAGCTGCTTAGGTCAGCGTGGTCAGCACTTAGCACATAAGCTGCTGACGGGAATAAGGGAATGTGCCCCCAGTACCTAGTATTCGCTGACGATGTGGGAAGGCTTGAGGAGACGAAAGAGGATGCACAAAAAGGCCTACAAGATATTAAAACGCCAATGGAAAGAGGGGGCCTTAGGGTAAACATGAAGAAGACTGAGTACCTAGCTTTCAATTTTAGTGGTCAGGGGCAAGGGGTGAGATTCGGTGTGGGGGAGACGGGATCCCAGGGGTGCAAGAGTTTCATTATTTAGGATCAGTCTTCCAGAAGAATGGGGACGTGACGTGACCCATAGGATTAAGGCAGGATGGCTGAAGTATGGACAGGCAGGTGGGTTCCTGTGCGACCGCCGGGTCCCAAAAAAGTTGAAGGGCAAAGTTTACAGAACAGTCGTTAGGCCCGCTATGCTGTATGGCTCAGAGTGTTGGGCAGTTAGGAAGAAACATGAAAGGCGAATGCAAGTGGCTGACATGCGAATGCTGCGCTACATGAGTGGGGTGTCACGAGCCGACAGAGTCCAAAACGATGATGTTAGGGGCAGTGGCGTCACCAAGGGGTGCGAAGAGTGCCGCCCGCACCGGGTGACACTACTCGTACCTTGAGAAATGGGGTGACACCAAAGCAGAAGAAGCGGCTTTTTAGGGATGACGCCAACCCTAGCGACGCCACTGGTTAGGGGTAGCTTGGGGGTGGGGGACATCGCGGAAAAGATGTGAGAGAATCGGCTGAGGTGGTATTAAGTCTATTATGGGACTGCCGGTTATTGGGGGCACCAGGAGTAGAAGAAAACCAAAGCGGACGTGGGAGCAGGTGGTGCAAAAGGACATGGAGGCATGCGGGGTGGAGAGGGACTTGAGGGGGATAGTCGCGAGTGGAGAATTAGAACCCGTAGACCCGACCCTACCTCAGGCGGGAGAAGGGTGAGACGATGATGATGAAGTGAAGGGCGCTTATTTTATGTTATGTTATTTTACACTAACGGGTTGGGAAGTAAGCCAAGCAGCCAAGCAGACCAAACCTTAATGAGGTTGCTCGTGGGAGATGAGGAGGTAGGCACTGATGATCATAGCTTTGGTCTTGTGCAATGGCGGATCCAGCAGAGATCTCTGGGGGGAGGGGGGCATTTCAGCTTTTGAATAGGAAATCTGGGTGTACTTTTTGCGTGCGCGCCTCATTTTTATTATTTCTGAACCTTTTGGGGGGCCATGGCCTCATACACCCCCCCCCCCCCGCTGGATCCGCCACTGGTCCTGTGTGAGGCCTATTTCACCCAAGGTGCGTGAGACATATGCCAAATTGATAGGATCCCCAATTTGAATAGTGATAAACATGCCCCTGGAAAACATTTTGTTTTGTTTTTTAGGGCCGTTCAACTATAGTAGTGATTACAACCCCGTCCACTGCGTAGTTCTAATGCAGAGTCTGCACAAACACTGCGGCGTTATGACGTTTTTGGGTATTAGCAGTACCCAGTGTTCCCATGCCCTCACCCATGTTAGTACTATCTCGGGTTACGTTGCTTAACTTCAGTGTGAGAAACACAACCTCAGGCAGACAGCAGGCGGAAATTTTGAGGTGAGATATATATCATGGATCAAGAATTATACAAATCAATTGTACAGTTTCAAAAAATGAGTACGAAAAATGGCAACAACTCAAAATTTCATCAAAGGGTAAAAAAGGCTCTCATGGATATGAGACTTAACAGGATTTTCAGCGCTGCTTAACAACCAAAGAAAAGGGTTGAGGACGCACAGTAAAGGAATAAATTGGATCAAAACTCGGTGGTTCAATCCCTGGCACCACAGAAAACGAAAACTGATGCAAGAGACAGACTAAAAACAGGAATGTGTTCATGTGACCCAAGGATTCACTGAGGCAAGTCCGACCTCCTGCAATGCAATACAAGTTATCAGGCATTGCAAGCGACTTACCAGTGACAGTTTAACAGGAACAACAACTTACCGACTGAAAAAGGGATCAGATATTCCGGTTTTTGAATTTCTCCATTTTCCTTTAAGAACCTCTCAGGTCTGAAGACGTGAGGGTCAGTCCAATATTTAGGATCATTGTGGACAGCCCATAAGTTCAGGAAGACAATGGTACCCTTTGGAAGACTGTTCCCAAACAGCTGAGTGTCCTTAGTGGCAGTGTGAGCCAAAGAAAGGGGCACTATTGACGAAAAGCGAGGAATCTCCATGATAACTGCATTTGTGTATTTCAGCCTGAAAAAGAAATTAATTAGAGTGTCAGTTCTGAAGGGCGTTAAGGGACACCTGAAGAAGTCTTTATTAATGTGGAAGGAGCGTTGGGGCAACTGAGACCATGTATATAATCGTCATGTGATCATATTTGTGGTTTTCCTGTAATCAATGGAGCCGGCTCAGTCTCTAATGCGTTGCCTGATTCATCATCATTCTGTTATCCCGCCTGCAGGAGGGGAGGTGCCTAAGGGTCATGGTCTGCCTCTCTCCTCTATCTCCAACTAGGTCCCTATCCACACTATTGTATCCCTTTGCTCATCCTACTCACTGGCCTTGTGTGGCATTTATTCCACAGTCCTCATCAGGGGCGAATATCTGATTAGGCTGACAATAATAAACTACAGTGGTCAAAAAAATTAGGGGATATTATGAAATAACTTAAGAATGCTGCAATAATGTAAAAGAGATAAGTTCTTTCAATCACATATTACTTTACATTATGGTATACTGACAGAAAGAGAAGCACATGATTCATGTGAGTCCTGAGTGGTGTCCCCATCAAATGAAATGAGATAACCGAGAATAGCACAAACAAACAATGCAGCATTAACACTACAGTAATTGTTGGCCATGGATGGAAATGTTCCTTCAGTATGGTGTATGGTCTCCTTCAGGGTCGGATCCCTTCAATGTCGACCCAAAATTTAGGAGGGGGGGGGGGTGCAACCCCAAACCCCCCTCTGGATTCGCCCCTAGTCTCCTTGGACTCTTTTGACTCCTTGGACTCTCCTTTCACTCTTGGGGGATACATGGCCACTCTTCCATAAGAGTAATCTTCAGTTCTGGAACAGTTGTGGGAGGTGCTGATCTGCCTGAAATGCCGCCTATTCCGACGGGCTGTTAACAAGAGGTAACAGTCATCCCTTGCCATTGTTGATCATGGTCGACCTTGTCCTGCCTTTCTGTTAGCAGTCCCTGTTGTTTGAAAACGATTCCAAAGTCTGGAAATCACTCTTTGAGACACCTCAATGGCTTGTGCCACCTCTTGCTGTGTCTGTCTAGCTTCCATCCATCCTATGGCTCTCCAAGCCACTGATTCAGGTAAAGGACGTTGTGGAGGCATTGCTGTCATAAGTGGAGTCATTTACTAACCCCCCCACACACACCCTTTGATATCAATACTACAGAGACTGCCCTGTGGAGTGGTATACAGGTTTCATAATAGGCGCGTTTTGGCGTTGACCAAGTCAACTTTGGTCACATTGTTTTACAAACAATGCGTTTTGGCGGTGCACAAACCGATTTGGTCCATCGCTTTGGTCAACTTTGGTCAGACCAAAGGATGACCAACATGACCAAAATAAAAGCGTGGTCTATGCGTTTGGTCAAGGAAAAATAAAAATGATGGCATACTCCAACCAGTTGTAGCAGATGATATTAGGTACTGGTAGCAAGTTTAAATTATACAAATCCGTTTGTTGTATTAATTTAGTGATATTTGAATTTGGGAAATTATTTTTTTTAAGTTTATTGAATTCATTATTTTTTTAACTTTAGTGAATTCGTTTTTTAGTTCGATAATTACTTTAGTGGATTTTGTTTTCATTTTAGTGAATTCCTATTTTTTTTAGCTTAGTGGATTCATTTTGTTTATTTTAGGGAATTGTTTTTATATTGTAGTGGATTTGGTTTTAAGTTAAGGAATTCATTTTCTTAAGTTTGGTGAATTCCTTGTCATTGGTCCTAAAATGTCTGACCAAAGCGTTTTGGCAATCCCTTTTGGTCAGACCAAACATGATATTGTGGTCAAACCACAATTGACCAGGTCAATCACGAAAACGCGCCTAAATACTGTTCCTAAAAACATAGCATTCTTAGGGCATTTCACAATATCCTCTAATTCTTTTGACCAGTGTATAAATATTTTGTATAATTCTTTTAATTCAAATCATCATCTTGTGTCTGCAGGTTCATCCATGAGGCCTATCTCACATCAGGTCTCCATCCACCCCACACACTCCCATAGCCCTTAAGTAGAACCTGCTCCCACATCCGCTTTCGATTTCCCCTGCCCAGGGTGCTTTCAACCACCTGAACTCCCATAATGGACCCAACGATCTCTTCTTCCCCTCTTCTCATTACATGTCCATATTACCTCAATCCACCCCCAAGCTACCTCTAATAAACTCGTCCCTAATTCTAACTGCTCTGAACACCCCACCATGTACTGCAGCATAGGTAGTTCAGCTAATCTCATACTATTTTCATTTGTCTTTCACACTACCCGAACACTGGGGCTCACACATGACTCCACTAAGTGGAATCCACTTGCCTGTCTCGATTTCACCCACCCTATATTGAGGGGACAAGGGAATGTAGATGTGTTGGCTAAATGAAAGTTTACTTTTTGTCTTCTTGGACAACTTGCCCCAATGTTCACAACTAATACTCTCTGACCAACTGACCTGGGCATAAGTTACTCATGATGGAGATACTCATGAGAGGTGCAGCTAGGAACCACCCATGGAAAGGTGAACCAGTCATTAGGTGGTGGAAGTTACCACCAAATGCACACGAATTCCAGCAGGAGATTATTAGCCAGGTCGACTGGGACTGGGAAGGGTCAGCTGATTTCATGTGGGACAGGGTGGCCAGGAAGATTACACAATATGGAAAGGCAATGTTTGGCACAGCTAGAGTAGGAGGCTCATACCAGGGTAGACAAACTTGATGGTGGAATGAGGGGGTGGAAGGAGCCATCCATCAGAAGAAGGCAGCGTTTCATAGGTGGCAGGAGATGGGGGACCAGGGTTCAAAGACAGAGTATGTACAGGCAAAGAAACATGCTAGGAGGACCATTGCCCAAGAAAAACACCAAAAGTATGAGGCTTTATATGAGAGCTTAGGGACTAAGGAAGGTGAGCAGAAAGTTTTTCAACTAGCCAAGACCAGAGATAGAAGTAGTAAGGATGTCACCAGGACCATAATGATCAAGTATAGGAATGGTGGGGTCCTATTACAGCCAGAAGACGTAATGAACAGGTGGAAGGAATATTACAACAATCTCTTAAACACAGATACCAGTGAAATTGTCAAGAACAACCCCTGCCACCTCAGTAGCTGTGGAATTGGTGAGTGGGGAGGAAATAGTCAGGGCCCTCCTCAAGAAGAGAAGTCACAAAGCTGGAGGTCGTGATAAGATCCCCATTGATGTTTGGCGCAGCTTGGGGACCACAGGAATTACATGGCTGGGGAAGTTTTTTAATAAAATAGCCAGTGGTGACCGAATGTCATCTGCATGGCAGGAGAGTTGGATTGTCCCAATGTTCAAGGGCAAAGGTGACGCCCAGGACTGTGGGAACTATAGAAGCATTAAGCTAATGAGCCATTCCATGAAGTTGTGGGAGAGGATCATAGAATGTCACCTCAGAAGTCGTACTAGTGTCTGAGGAAACCAGTTTGGGTTTATGCCCAGTAGGTCAACAATGGAACCTATCTTTATTCCACGACAGATGGTTGAGAAGCATAGACCAGTAAAGAATGACCTGCATGCAATCTTTGTAGACCTAGAGAAGGTCTATGATAGGGTCCCAAGACAGGTAGTATGGGATGTTCTGAGGAAAAGGGGAGTGGATGAAGGGCATATCAGAATAATACAGGATATGTATGATGGTTCCACCACTAGGGTAAGGACGGCATGGGGGAATACCGGTGGCTTCAAGGTGAAGGTAGGGCTTCATCAAGGATCAACTCTCAGCCCATACCTATTTGCTTTGGCGATGGATGACCTGCTGACAGGAATAGCGGAATGGGCCCCCTAGTGCTTGGTACTTGCTGACGATGTAGAAAGGTTAGAGGAGTCCCAAGAGGAGGTTCAACAAGGCTTACAGGATATTACAACGGAAATGGCAAAGGGGGGCCTGAAGGTGAACATGAAGAAAACAGAGTACTTATTGTTCAGATGGAGCGACCAGGACCAAGGGGGTGTAGTTCGTTGTGGAAATGAGGTGCTACCAGCAGTGAGAGAGTTTAGGTAACTAGGATCAGTGATTCAGAGCAATGGGGAAATCGACTCAAACGTTATCCACAGAATCAATGCAGGGTGGCTAAAGTGGAGACAGGCAAGTGATGTGCTGTGTGACTGCAGAGTCCCAATAAAGTTGAAAGGTAAGGTTTACAAAACTGTAGTTAGGGCCACTATGCTGTATGGATCAGAGTGCTGGGCAGTGAGGAAGAACCACGAGAGGAGCATGCAAGTGGCCGAGTTGTGAATGCTGTGTTACATGAGTGGGGTGTCGCGTGCTCACAGAGTCCGCAACGAGTATGTTAGAGGTAGCATGGGGTGGGAGGCATTGTGGAAAATATGAGAGAAAATAGGTTGAGGTGGTATGGGCATGTGATGCGAAGGGGAAGGAGGAGATCACGTGGTATATTATGAGGTAGCAGGTGGTTGTTGTTGTTGTTAATTAGCGTTTTAGAGCCCATCGACAACAAAGGTCATTAGGGCCCAGAAGGACAATCACCATGGTGGGGGTGTAAATGGCCATCCCACCATGATGACAATAAATAACAGCAAGACTGTAACAATAAATAACAGCAAGACTGTAACAATAAAAAAGGCAATAGCCAAATAAATATAGGCAAAAGCCAAAACACACAGAAAAGTAAAAACAGCAAAAGCCAAAACAGATAAAACAATAAATGCGGCAAAGGCCAAAACAGATATAACAATAAATGCAGCAAAAGCCAAAACATACACAACAAAAAAAGTGGCAAAAGCCAAAACAGACACGGAAATAAAAAGGCAAAAGCCAAAATAATTCAAGAATAAATGCAAAAATCTCTAAAAGCAAACCATATATAATTCAAATTTTGTGAAAGAGGCCAGCCTTATTCACAAAGACAAGCGAGCTCTCCACCCCCTGAGGGTTATCCCCAAGTGAGGTGGAGAGCTCACGACTGACTCCCAGAGGCTCCCAACAGAAGTCACACCATGGTTGGTCCTCACCTTGTAGAATGTAGGGGTGGGTGAGGAAGGTGTGACTGATCCGAAGCAGAGCAAGCACAACCTCCTCCCTCTGTGACTGGTGGCACGAGGACACCCAGTGCTCTGGAGTGTCCTTTAGTGTGTGGAGATTGTAGATGGTCTCCGCAAACCACTGGGACCGCCACTGGCCATGGACGGCCCGCCGCACCATCGGAGAACATCAGAGGAGGGGACAGCAGTGTTGGGTTCATCTGGCAAGTGGGCCACCTGACGGGCATGGGCATCCGCCCTCTCATTGCCCCTGATGCCAACATGCCAACATAAACAACACTGTCTTGCCCTGCTTACAAATCACAAGCAGCAATCTGTGCACATCCTGGACGATGGCATGTCTGCCATATAGGGTGTGCAACAGCTGAAGGGAGCATAGGGAGTCAGTCGCAACAAGAAAGTGTCTGTCGTGCAGAGTCATGGCAAACTCATTGGCACTGTTTATTGCCAGTTGCAGCTGATGCTCAATGGTGTGCATCGTGGCAGCCCGGTACCTAATAGAGAAGTCGTCCACAAATAGGGACGACTTTACCGGGGGGTGAACGGAGGATGGTAGGCCGTTCACTGCAACAGCAAAGAGCGTCACACTCAAGACGCTCCCCTGTGGGACACCATTCTCCTGCAGGAAGGCCGAGGAGGAGGTGTTACCCACATGCACTCTGAAGGTCGGTTCGGACAAACAGCTATGGAGGACGAGGTGCAGATTACCCCTGAGCCCCCACTGGTGCAACGTCTCCAGTATACCATGGCGCCATGTGGTATCATATGCCTTCTCCACATCAAAGAAGACAGCCACTAAGTGCTGTCTGTGGAGAAAGGCCTCACGTACTGCAGTCTCCAGTGAGATCAGATGATCCACCGAAGACCTGCCAGCATGGAAGCCACATTGGGCATTAGCAAGAAGGTGGTGCTGTTCCTGATACCACACCAGGGGCCAATTAACCATTCGTTCCATGGTTTTGCAAAGACAGCTCGTCAATGAAATGGGTCTATAATTCATTGGAAGGCTACTATCCTTCCCGGGTTTATGGAGTGGGTTCATGCTTTTGCCAAATGTAATTGAATACCTCAAGGAGGTATCTAACGCCTTTTTCTGGTAGGTGTCGTAGCATTTGATAGTGGATGCTATCTGGACCAGGGGCAGTGTCCCTGGCTCTTGCTAGAGCTGCCCGCAGTTCCCTAAGGGTAAACGGATTGTTATACCCCTTGGCAACAACACCATTGAAGTTCAGTGGATGGCGTTCTGCAGCCTGCTTAAACTGCATAAATGCTGCCGAGTAGTGCTTGGAACTGGAGACGGCTGCAAACGTCTTGCCAGTTCTTCAGCCACCTCACACAGCAGAAGGCAGTGTCTCCCTTGTACAAGGAGACCGGAGTCACATGATGGTAAATATCTCCCTTGGATCTTCCTCAGCTTTTCCCAAACTTTCTTTTTGGGTGTGTGATGGGTAAGTGAGGAGACGTACTGACTCCATGAGGAGTGTTTGGCCTCTGTGATCACCCACCGTGCATATGCCCGGACTCAGAGATAGTGGATATGGTTGGCCTCAGTAGGACGAGATTGGAAGCTGTGAAGCGCTCGTCGGCGAGCCTGAATCGCACTCCGGCAATCCTCCGTCCACCATGGCACCCATGCTCATGGTGGGTTACACGAGCTCTGGGGAATGGATGCCAATGCCGCCCCGACCACCACCTCTGTGAAGTGACTCACTAGGTCGTTGACCCCATCAAAATCACACACAGTTGGCGAAAGTAAATACGACAGGTGAACTCCTCCCAGTCCGCCCAATGCAGACACCACCGTGGTGGGTGTTGGGGTAATGCCCCATCTCCACTGCTAATCTTGATGGGGAACTGATAACTTCCACAAGGGTCTGACAAGACTGCAAACCACTGCAAACCACTGCAAACCACTGCAAACCTGGTGCCAACCCAGGAGAGCAGATGGATAGGTCTATAGATGAGAGACCACCAGTGGCAGTCATGACATGTGTGGAGGCACCTGTGTTTAGAACAATGAGGCCATTATGTGACATCCATTCTTCCACAAGTCGCCCTCAGGGGTTATGACTGTCCAAGCCCAATTGGGGATTATGGGCATTAAAATCTCCCATAATCAAGAAGGGTTTTGGAAGCTGGGAACTTAGGGAGTCGAGATCTGCCTATGGGATATCAATCCCAGCAGGCATGTAGAGGGAACATAGAGTGTTGGGCACATCCAGTTGCAATGAGACCGCCACTGCTTGCAGAGGCGTCTGCAAAGCTACTGGCACATGCATGCACCCATTCTGGATAAGGATAGCCACCCCTCCCACAGGGTGGCTTCCTTGCTGCTGGGTGTCTGCATATACAGTGTACCCCCATAACGAAATGGGGGTATCACTGTGACACAGGACCTCCTGGAGGGAGATGCAGACAGGGTTGTGCCTCGAGATCAGCTGTGCGATCTCGTCCCTCTTGTGGGAAAACCCTCGACAGTTCCATTGTAGGAAATTTACCATCAAGTGGACTTAGGCAGCTTGTTTCTATTCCTCCCTTTTCTCCGTCCCACTGCAAAAATGGGAGGGACGCCTTCAATTGGTTCGTCCTCCTCCATCTCGAAGGAGGAATCCCCATCTTGCCCCAGTTTGGGAATGAATCCACCCCATGCTCTCTGCCATTGGCCAGAGAGCTTGGATGGACGAACCAAGGACACCCGCCCCATGGCAGTAGTCGGGGGTGTACCTACTTTCTTTCCTCCTGTCTCACCCACCACCCCCTCCATGCAGGAGGTTGGCTGGGCTGGAACAGAGAGGGTGGCCTTCAAGGGAGATGCCTCTCTTTGTTGAGTGGCATCTGGGGCCTCCAAAGAAGCTGGCACCGCCATTATTGGGGGGCCCATGCATGGGGCAGAGGCGGTGGTGGAGCCGGAAGAAGCCATGGAAATGGGGTTGGGGTCCGTCTGGCAGCCAGTGCTTGCACAGACTGGCACCCCATGGACCCCGCGGGCCCAAGAGGGCGTTAAACGGATGAGAGGGGGGAGCTGAGGTAGGGTGTCCGTCTGGGTACAGACAGAGGACACAGCAGCTGCCTTCGCAGCACCTGCATAGGACACTCCACAACTGGAGGTCCCTGGCAAGGCTAGCAGCCGCCGTGCATCCGGAAAACTGATACCCTTCTGGACATGCAGCTGCTGGATCGCGCATTCCTGCAGCCAAGTGGGGAATCCCGAGAAGAGGCGGGGTGGTTGCCCTTACAGTTTATGCATAAAGGTGCAGTCTTACAAGACTCTGGGAGTGGTCTCCCTGCCCACAGGTGCCACACATGGCCTTGGCAGAACAGGAATTCTGGCCATGGCCATATCGTTGTCACTTGAAGCACCGAAGCGGGCTCAGTATAAATGGATGCACAGGCAAGCGGAGGTAGCCAGCCATGATGTACTCTGGCACCTTGGGCCTACCAAAGGTCAGCACCAAGGTGTCAGATGAAAGGGACTCTTCATCCCGTCGGACCGAGGTGCGGCGAACAGCCACCACACCCTGGTCCCTAAGCTCCTCTGCTATTTGCTCCTCTGCTATTTGCTCCTCTGACTCCCCGCATAGATCAGGGCACTGCACCACACCTCTGCTGGTGTTTAAGGTGCGATGCGGTTCGGCCACAATGGGGATATCACCGAGCTTCCGCAGTTTCAGTAATGCCTCTATCTGCTGAGGGGCAGATGCCTCCAACAACAAGGTGCCATTGTGCAGTTTCTTCACCGAAGTCACGTCGCCGGCAATGCCCTTGAAGGCTTTGGCGATAAGGAAGGGCGACGCCTTCCCCAAGGCTTCTCCATCCTCCCCAGAGATGGAAATAAACCGGGGAGGATAGGAAGAAGGTATGGATGGTGGTTGGACTGCACCTAAATTCTTAGATGCAGGAACATGCTGTGCATCGGCTTTGGAACCCTGCACCTTAAGGCTAAGAGGTGGTTGCCTCTTGTTAAGGGCAGGTGCTGATGCCATAGATGCCACAGGTTCGTTCCCTAATCCAGTTGGCTTCTTGGGGGAATGCGGCCTCATTGTTGGAGCAGTACAGGTCTCCATCAGCTCAATGGCAGCTGGCCCACTCAGTTGAGTGGGACCGAGCCCACAATTTTCCAGCTCAACACAAGTCAGTAAAGAAGAAGGGGGAGGGGTGGGGTTATTTGATGAGGCCCTCAGCTTCGGGTTTAGGGTTGCCATAATTTTTCATAATTATGTGTTCACTGCCCGCAGGTCTTACCCACCACATGGAACCCAACGAGGGGACGCCCATTTGGGTCGCCGAGATTCCTTGGGCAGTATACTGTTAAGGTGGCATAATCCCCGAGTACCAGACCATTGGCATCGGGGTTGACTGCCAGTCCACTTACAGTCACCCTAGGAGGCATAACAACTTATGTGCCCCCGGCCGATTGACCAAGACCGGGCTACTGCCTTGGCCTCCCGTTTTCCCTGGAAGCTGTTGCCAAAGTGATGCTTTGGAGACTGTGGATCGCAACCCTAGTCCCCGATGTCTGTCAGCCACCTCACCAGTGTGGAGTGGCCAAGAGACTTCGCAGGGCATACGCCTCCTCAACCACCAGGATCCGCTTTTCCCAGGGTGCGGGTCTCCACGCACGGCAAACATGCAGGTAGGCGTTTGTTTACGGTCACCTCAGTAAGGAGCCTACATCGACCGCATACAAGTCAGTTTGAACACTTAAACAACCACGATGTTGGTATCGTCTTGTTCAGAACACGTCATAGACAGAGACGACAGTGGTGTTGTCCAGACTGGGGCAAGAGAAAGTCACCCCTTTTTGTCGCCTCTTATGACATGCAGGTATGCAGTGTGCTTATTCTACCCCGGGCACACACGGGTACCCCCACCAGAGGGAGGGTCGGGTCTGCGGGTTCAAATCCTCCACTCCCGCTTATCCCCCACCAGGTACCCCTCCACCCCATTCACCTCCATGTCCCTTTGCACCACCTGCTCCGTTTTGGTCTTCCTCTACCTCTGGTGCCCTCAACTACCTGCAGTCCCACAATGGACATAATAAGCTCCTCCTCTCACCTCCTCAACACGTGCCCATACCTTCTCCACCGGCTTCCTCTCATCTTTTCTGCAATGTCTCCCACACGAACCTTCCGTTTCTCGTTTCCATTACTGTTTACCATACTCGTTTCTGATTCTGTCAGATTGTGACACCCCACTCATGCAGCATTCGCATCTCAGCCACTTGCATTTGCCTTTCATGGTTCTTCCTAACTGCCATGCAACTCTGAGCCATACAGCATAGCGGGCCTAACGACAGTAACTTTACCCTTCAACTTCATTGGGACCTGGTGATCGCACAGGACCCCACTTGCCTGTCTCCACTTCAGCCATCCTGCATTAATCCTATGGGTCACGTCAGAAACTGTTGTATCACTGGAGTCCCTTCTCTCCCACAACGAATCTCACCCCCTTGCCCCTGGTCACTAAAATTGAAAGCTACTTTCCTACAAAGAGTGGCAGCAATAAATATTTTTTTCATTTCTCTTGTAACTCAGGGGCCGAGTGCACCTTCCTTTGGATTAGGAGTAAAACCATAGTCCCATGTGGCGTTCAATGGCATTTATACATAAAAGAACTTTCTACTATGCAACGGATAGGTGAGGCAACATTTCCAGGTGTAGGAGCTTGCCACCTGGCATCGGTGGAATACCTCAAAGAACAGTAAACCTACAATAAATATGCACAGTGGTTGCAGGTTTAGTCTGCATCTGGCTGTGGAAAAACGCAGTCCAAAAGATCACACTTGCATGTATTTAGATGGGCAAGATGGGTACCCAACCCTGCCATAGGCAGCAAATAAGAAGGTAGCTTGATTGTAGACAAACGTCTCTTGATTGATTTGTTTATAAAAATTAAATTTGTGTACTTCAATAATTTTGTGAACCCAAATTTTGTGAATGCATTTCAATGCATTTTTTGCAGTGAAAAAAAAAACAAAAACACAATATAAAACAATATATTGTTTTGATTAATTTATATCCCCATACCCCTCTTATGGGTACACCCCTCTGATGGGTACACTTTGGCTAGGTCCCACATGTGTACCAATTAGAGAGGTTTCACTGTATAAAGGCTGGTTCAGTGGCAAGAGCTACCAGCGAAAAGAGCACACACACAACCAACAAAATAGTGATGTACAGCACCATCACCAAGACGAACTGCATGAGTACTCGTTCAGTGGCAAGTGACAGATAGGACGCGTGCTGGTTGATTTTGACAATGTCTGCTAGGCAGCATGATGAGTGAACAATGGTGTCATGGCATAATGGGCATAGTCTACAGTACAACCAACCAATAATAAGCGTGCAGGAGTGCTGTGCTCTAGTCAACTGCACTTTTCCTCCCATTCCTCAACTTCCTCCCTACATAATTACGCGCGTCTGCTCACCCACTCTTGCACGTGCCACTGAACCAGCCTTTAGGGTGAGACCGAGAAGCTTCTTGGTCCAGCTAAGACTACACTGGTACTGACAGTTCACTAATAGTGGCGATCTCACACAGCAGACTGTGATTTTAATTCAAAGTGAATAGGCACAGTACACACATGGCGTTTGCAGTACGGCTACTGAGCCACAAGCTGTGGAGGTGGGGTGGTTGTACCTGGCTATCAGTGGCCAGAGGCGGCGTCCTTTTCTATCAACCGTGCAAACCTTAGCCTCGCCATGGCTTCAAATGCATGCTACCTTTTTTCGTTGGTGTTTTAGGGCCCTTTAACTACAAGGTCGTTAGAACCTCGTCCACTGCGTAGTTCTAATTAAGGTTAAAGTGTAGTTTAATGGATGGAATTATTTCATCATTCGTAGCAGATGAAATGTGGCATTTCGGTCGGTATAACTTCGTCGAAATACTCGTTCCAGGGCCTTGGCATTGGCATTACACGCAAAATATTAGGCGTGTTGGAATCAAGGTAAAGAACTTCATGAATTTATTTAATGAATATCTTTTTCGTTATTTTAACTCGAAGCTTTCGATTTATTTAATGATTTCGATTCATGAATTTATTTCTCATTATTTTAACTGGAAGCTTTCGATTTATGCAATCGAAGGCTTCCAGTTAAAATAACGAGAAAGATATTCATTAAACAAATTAATGAAGTTCTTTTACCTTGATTCCAACACGCCTAATATTTCGTGAATCACTGTCATTATGTCCAAACGATTTCAAAACAATAGCATGTGCAGCAGGCCCTGGAATGAGTATTTTGACAAAGTTATACCGACCAAAGCGCCACATTTCATCTGCTATGAATGACGAAATACAGTGAGAGTCAAATGTGAATGACCATGCATGATTGTCACACATTTTTGTTTGTAAATAAAAATGTAGTTCTCATAAATAAAAAATTATTTTTTTAAATTTCAACTCTTAAATGTTGTTAATGCCTGGTGAAAAAAAATAAGAGGAAAATATATGCAAATTATTGACAAAAACGCAATTGTGTATTGATATGCAAAAATTTAAAAGTCAAAAGTCAACAACCATGTATGATTTTACCAGTATTTTTCAAAGCAATACAACATAATTTTGTTCTCAGGGCAAAAACAATACTATTCAATATTCTATTTGATATTCAATTCCACATTCTATTCGAAAATAACATTCGATTTTGTCACAAAATGGAAAAAAGAAAAGAAGTTAGTAATGATTTAAGAAAAGTCTGCATAAAACTTAGAAATGAAGGTAAAATATTTGCTAAAATCGCTAAAATTCTTAATATTTCCCCATCAACTGCAAAAACCTTCATGATTCAATACAACAAGACTGGAAAATTTCAAAGTGAATGTGCAGTGGTTTGTGAAGTTCGGAAATATCCTTTGGCAAGTGCTGTCACTACTGAAAAAAATCATTCATTTATTAGCAAAGTACCAGTTAGTGCCAGCATGTTGGTTGTACAGTAGTAATGTAATATCTACTGGAGAAAAGGGAAAACGCGTCTGTTTTACTTTTGTACAAAACTCTCTCTCTTTGGAGGTGTTGTTATTTTTTTAAAATTTAAAATAAACTGTTATATACATTTGCTGTTTAGCGCATGCGCGACATTTAACAATCAAAAGGAATGATTTCCTTATAGCATTTATGTCTGTTGCATCTTTTTTATTCTCTTGCGTTGCTATGGCAACGCCGAGAATGAATGGTAAGCCATGCCGTGAAGCCCAAGAAAAGATGCAGGAAAGACATTAGTAAAGGGGCTGCAAAAAGGAGCGATGCAACATTAGTAAGGAGGGGAATTGCAATGAAGCCCGAGATTACCAGTACTGGTGGTTCTGAGACCATTGGATATGACGAGAAGACTCCAGCCTGTCTACTGCTGAAGTAATTTATCAGCGATGAGAGGTAGGTCAAGTTCCTACATCTGCGAATTTAGCTTAAAGTCAGGTCAGTCGGGGGGGGGGGGGGGGAATTATTAGTGGAGACTCAGTCAACAGTCTCGTTGCCATTATTTCGTGAGGGCACAAAATATATGATTGGCAAGAATTTCGCAGTTCTCAGTAAAATAGCATTTAAGACTCGCCTCAGTAGTAGTGTACTCGAATATTCGCCAGTGGTTCCAGGTTCGATACTCGATCAAGGTGGGTTGGCTACTTTCAGGCGAGAGGCAAATTCCCAGCTGTAGGACCTGTCCCCGGGCGTCAGTGGACCGCCCAAACTAACAGCAGACCGACGGTATCTAAGTATAGGGGCTGCAGCATTAGGTCGGTAGCCTGTTGTGTAAATATACCGTCCAAAAGATTGCCCCTGTGTCCCAGTGGGAGATGATCCTGATCCTGCCATAGGCGGGAAAAGTATTAGTAGGTGTTTTTTTTGGCCCTTATCAGATGCACTTTAAATGTCCGCACTAGTTGAAAATATATTCCTCAAGGCGACGGAGCTTGACTGAATTTCTGTCTATTTAGGGGAGACCGGGGCAAGTTGACGATACTAAGAGTTTTCGAATTAATTTTTCTTTTGAGATAAAATGTTTTACTGTGCTGAGTTACTTAGAATGTTCCTTTATTTATAATTTAGTGGTTTAAAGTGAAACATTTTTTGATATCTTCAAGGTGATTTTCTAATTTTTAATGAACGATGTAAAATTCGTCATTGAAAAGTAAAAGAAATTAGTAAATTCTCCGAATTCTATTATTGTACCCTTATTTCTTTTATAGTAAAATAGGATTAGGCATTATTTATTACATTATTAAAGGTAAATGAAATAATTATTTTAATTTTTTTTTGTGAATAACGAAAACGCATTAACACTAAAAGTTAAAATCGAATTAAATAGTAAATCGTGTTTATTGTCAACTTAAAAGTTAACGTTTATAGTTAAAAATAATCACAGGTAAGCTGTCTACCACAAAGAAGATGCCAGTTAACACTGAGGGTCAAGATGATGAGTTCGTCAACTTGCCCCAGTCATCTTGCCCCAGCAACAATTTGAAAATTTAAATATTATAGCAAGAAGATTAAAAAATTATTTTAATAATGAATACTGAATATGAATAGCCAGTTGTCTAAGGTAGATCAAAATGCTATTAGATATTTCTATAGCTTTCCTCTATATTAATTATATCTTATTTCCAAAATTTGGTTTCATATAGCACACAGCAGGAAAACAACGAAACTCATGTAAATAATATAGTAATGGCAATGGAGCCTTGACAAAATGATTTTTTAGTGTCTAGTCATGAGGATTACTATAGTGCTCGCCACGAAAGATGACACATGGGAGGTAAAAGGTAGGACAGTCCAAAACTGAAATTAGGGGGTTTGAAAAAGGTTAAGAGGTTGAAGAGGTTAAAAAGTTAAAGAGGTTGAAGGGTTGAAGAAGTTGAAAGTTTAAAGCTGTTGAAGGTTTAGAAAAATATCGGACCTCTCATTTCCTTTTTTTTTCCAAAATAAAAAATTTTTTTCTCAACCCCACAATTCAGCCAAATATTTAGATGCCAAATATTTAGCAAAATTTTTGGTTATATAAAAAGATGCCAAAGTATGATAAAATATCATCATCATCATACTCTTATTTTGCCTGTGGCAGGGTTGGGTGTGCGGGCTGTAGCCCTCCACTACCACACATCTCCCGCCAGGTCCCTGTCCACCTCTCACAATACGATGCTCCCTGCTCCCACTCCCACATTTGCTTTGGTCTCCCCCTGGCCCAGGTGCTTTTAACCACCTGTATGTGGTGGTTGGATTGTCTAACCAGTCTGGGTATGACTTCCTGGGGCAGAGCCTGTACTGCTGGCATCTGTGCCACCATACCAGTCAACTTGATCATAAAGTTGTGATGCAGTTTAAGATGCATAGGGTCACTGGTGACCCCCCCATGTTGGGACTCTAGGGTTTATTCAATATTGGATATTCTTCTTTATATTGCTTCCAAGACCTAAATATCTTAAGAAAGCTACATTTGCACAGATTTAATGGCAACACCCATCTTCTACCCAAGTCAAAAATATTCCTGTCCTGTTACAGTTCTGCAGAGGAAGATAATCCCTCTTACACCATTCTTGCAATGCATTTGTCATCTGCAAATTTCTCAACAAAGGATTTAATATCAAGTCCTATATCATTAACATAAAGCATGTCCATTCTTCTCTGATGGCATTAAAAAAGATGCTGATGCCTACCATGCAGGTAGGTCCCTACCAACTGTGTAACCTTGCTATGAATCCCTCACTTGGACATTTTTGAAGCAATGTGGCCATGGAGCGCCAGAATCAATAGGTGATGGTTGAAATGGAGACAGGCAATATATAACCGACAAAGCATTAATTTACCTGCCAAAATCTGTTTTGGTTGCATAATGTGGTGTTAGTACAGTGGGGTAGGCTGGTGTTATACATCAAAGTGTCCTGAAGTACCTCAATGTGTCCGGGGGGACACTTTGAGGTAATTTAACACATACAGTACCTCAGTGTCTCGACCATTTTCCATTACCCAGTTACGGTATTTTGATAGAAATTGCGCATTGATTGATTGTGCTTTTCTATACCGTTCGTTGGAGAATTCCACCGACTTCGGGGGAAGATCCTACACCTGCGAATTTTGCCTCATCTACCCTTTGTGTAGTAGAGGATTCTTTTATGTGGAAAGGCCATCATACACCACACGGGACCTCGGATTTACTTCTCATCTGAAGGAAGGCGCACTTGGGGTATCCTTATCCTCTGAAAGAAGCCCAACCACCTCAGTCCAGTATCTAACCTAGAACCACTGACGGAGTTACTGAGTCACCATGGTAGGACCCTAGCTTTTCATACTATGCGCGACTTATGCCCCTTTTATAATTTTGTACTGCACTTTTGGACACTGTATACAGATATTATAGAGCATTCAACACCAA
This sequence comes from Trigoniulus corallinus, assembly GCA_013389805.1. NCBI lineage: Eukaryota > Metazoa > Arthropoda > Diplopoda > Spirobolida > Trigoniulidae > Trigoniulus > Trigoniulus corallinus. The sequence goes on from JAAFCE010004287.1 coordinate 15,459,563, forward strand.
CTTCATGCAATAAACAGTGACCAGTATGTTTATCCTGTTGTGAATTTTCTAATTTAGTTTTGTGATATGTTGTGTTCATGATGCTGTGCTATATGGATCAGTGTTTGGCAGTGAGGAAGAGCTACGTCAACAGAATGCAAGTAACTGAGATGCGAATATTTTGGAGCATTAGTGGGATGTCGAGGACCTTGAGAATCAGGAATGAGTATATTATAGCCTGGGAGTGGTGAACATTGCCGAAAAGGTGAGGGAAAATAGGTTGAGGTGGTATGGACATGTAATGGGAGGAGGAGAGGAGGAACTTGTTAGGTTCATCTCAGGAATGCAGGTGATCCAGTGGCGTACCGAGGCAGGCCGAGGGTATTCTGCACCCGGGGACAAAGACCAAAGTCTGCGCCCTCTGGCACCCGCTAAGCACATTTTTGCGCCCCCTGCCTTCTGTGCCCGGGGACATCTGCCCCCCTTAGTTACGCCTCTGAGGTGATCAGATACATTGGGGAAGGGGGAGGCCAAAGCAGACGTGGGAGCATGTGGTCTGTAAGGATATGGCATTGTGTGGGGTGGATGGGGGCCTGGTGGGAGATAGATGGGGTAGAGGGCTAGAACCAACAGACCTGACCATGCCATAGGTGGGGATAAGGGTGTGATGATGATGATGATCTGTTGTGCTCATGATAAAGACAGCTGGTGTTCAATACAGTGCAACATCATCTTCATCATTATCACACCCTTATCCCGCCTGTGGCAGGGTCGGGTCCGCGGGTCCATTGAACGTGCTCAGGCTTGGAACGCCCCACTCAGGCATCAGGAACCTGCAGGAATATTGACTGGTTGTCTGTGGGGGATGTCAGTGTCATGCATCAAAGTGTCCAGGGTCTACCTCAAAGTGCCCACCATCTAGGTCTGGGATGCAGATGTCCGAATTTGTCTCTTTTCTGCAGAGCACATATGCAACGTGAATCAAGGTGCAGATTATATCAAAAAAGCCTAACCAGGTAAAATGGAAAATGGCTGGGACACTTTGAGGTATGTGTTAAATTACCGTGTCTGGCCAGACACTTTGACGCCAGGGGGTATCCATAAAGGACGCCACAGGACTTTTGCCAAAATTTTACTCCCCCTATGTCACATTTTGTCCCACTTGGATGATCCCCCACCTACATTAGGAGGCCACATTTTGTATCACCGCCCCTCCTTTCTGAGTTCAGTAAACAGGTTCAGTTTTTTAATGGCATTATCTTAGATGTCAACCTGACACAAAGGGAAATATTTTTCAACCCAATATTTTACAAAACACTGCACTGAAGGTTAAAATCTATAATAAAAGAAATGTGACGTCCTCTAGTCATAACCTCCCCCAACCCCATTACCCCCTCCCCCATAAAGCGTGACGTCCTTTATGGACGTCCCCCAGGACACTTTAAGGTATGACACTGGCCTATCCAACTGTTCCAACACTGCATTATAAAACCAAAATATAAATTTTGGCAGGTAAAAAACACTAGAATTATGCAGGTTAGGCCTACTGTATATTCAGCAGTTAAATTCAAAGAACTGAAAGAGAACAATTCATAACTTTTAAATAAAGTTTTATTTCCTTAGGAATGTTGTTAATAAAAGATAAATTGAGCCCAATAATGTTTCATCTACTTTTGCTTTAATTTTTATCAGTTTATTATTATTGGTGTAAAGTAACAAGTCCCCTTGCTATTAAAATAGGTGGCCTTCACTGCATTACTTATGCAGCTCCCTATTTTTTTAAATGGACGCGTCCATTCCCTCCCACCGATGTGTCAACTTATATGGCGACGACTATAGTAGTATTCATATGATGCTGCTAACTATCAGGAAAATCGCTAATTAAGGCATTAGTCATCTTGCCCCGCTCGTCATCTTGCCCCAGTCTCCCCTACATATCGCCCAGAAAGGGACTTCTCACTGGAAAGAAACCACTGCTATGGATGGGCCAGGATTGAACCCGCAAGTTGCCAACAAACCAAATTAGTTATTTTTAAAATACAGAGATACTGTTTAACTTTTACCTGAATTCCAAAATAATTCTTCATAAACGACATTCTTGGGTCTGCCGTTGAAAACATCCGCTTGATCGATCAAAGCAGCTTTGACCGCTGGCCAGTCATTAAGTACCACAACGAGCGAACTTCCTAATTTCACTGAGAAGATATTGCCATATTCTTCGTCTAATTTGGCAAATGTTCGAAATGGATACTTTCCAATGAAGGGCAGATATCCTACAATGGGCAATCCAACAGGTCCTGGAGGAAAATTGGCAAATTTCGATTCCAAGAACCAAAATACCACTAAAATAACAGCGACAGTGAATGAAATAATGTAACTACACTCCATTCTTTTTTTGACAGAAAATATATTTCAGAAGAGGAACTGGGTACTCGAAATCATAACCTTTGAACCTGAAGTCAAGTCTGTTACTCTGTGAGGTTAAGAGTGGGAATGAGTGATTTCGAGATATCGCGACCAGATGGACAAACACAATGAAATTTTCAAGTCAGCAATTTTAGGTCAGTACTCCAACTACTCATAGTTCAGTGCCTTGTCCTAAAAAGCTCACCCACATGAGACCTCAACACAAATATTTTGAGATATTTTCAGAGCAATTTTGATTCAAACTTGAGGTCACCATCACATGTCCGTTTTGTGGGTCTCCTTCATTGCGACATCGAACAGCGACACATCATCATCATAATACCCTTATCCCAAGGCAGGGTCGGGTTTGCGATTTCTAGCTCATCACCCCCAACTATCTCCCACCAGGTCCCTGTCGAGGTCACTCCCCTACCCCGGGTGCTACCAACCCCCTGAATTCCCGTTATGAACCTAACGAGCTCCTCCTACCCTCTTCTCATGACGTGCCCATCTACTCTCCCTCATTGTATCTGCGACACCCCCACCCAGTGGTATGGCACGTAATGAGATGACGGGAGGAGCTCATTAGGTCACTGCACTAATGCGACGATTTTTGGCTATTGGCGGTACCTAATTTTCCCAAGTGGCCATCCATGTCAGTACTAGCTGGGGTTGGGTTGCTTAACCCACCACCAAGGCGGATTACCACAAACCACAATAGCAACAACCACAAACCCCATTGCTTTGAACACTGAAGTTAAGCAACGCCTGACCACTGAAGTTAAGCAACGAAACCCATGTTAGTACTGGCATGGGGAAACACTGCAAGCTTCAACGTGCAGGTTGGTGTGCATCAAGGGTCAGCACTTAGCCCATACCTATTCACTCTAGTAATGGATGACTGGTGTTTGCTTATGTTATATTACACTAATGGGTAGTGGAGTAAGCCAAGCAGCTATAATGGGCCAAGCCCTAAGGAGGTTACTCGTGGGTGAAGAGCAGGCAGGGGTGGGGGAAAGAGGAGAGGGGAAATTTGCAGCACCCAACGTTCCCTAACAACCACTCATGTTAGTACTAACGTGGGTTTGCATTGCTTAACTTCAGTGATCTCAAAGTGTGTCCTACGCAACTTGGCCACAGTTGGTGATGTGGGAGAGCTCAAGAAGTTCAAACGAAGCTACAAGACATGAAAACAGCAAGGGAAAGAGAGGGCCTTAAAATGAACATGAAGAAAGCAGAGTACCGAGCTTTCAGTTTTAGTAGCCAGGGGCAAAGGGGTTAGGGGATACAAGTGGTGCAAGAGTTTCGGTATTTAGGACCAGTTTTCCAGAGCAGTGGGGAGATAGACTCCGATGTGACCCATAGGATTAATGCAGGATGGCTGTAATGGAGGCAGGCGAGTGGTGTCCTGTGCGACTGCCAAGTCCCAATAAAGTTAAAAGGTAAAGTTTACAGAACAGTCACTAGACCAGCTTTACTGTATTGCTCAGTTGGACAGCTTGGAAGAACCATGAAAGGAGAATGCAAGTGGCTGAGATGCAAATGCTGCGCTACATGAGTGGGGTGTCAAGAGCCAACAGAATCCATAACGATTACATTAGAAGTAGCTTAGGGGGTGGGACACATCACAGAGAAAATGAGAGAACAAGGCTGAGGTGGTAAGGGTATGTGATGAGGAGGGGAGGCAGTGGCGTCCCGAGGGTATTCTGCACCCCGGAACAAAGACCAAAATCTGCACCCTCTGACGCCCTCTAAACTTAATGCGAACCACCGCATTTTTGCACTCCCTGTCTTCTGCGTCTGGGGACATCTGTCCCCCTTCGTATCCCCCTCGTTACGCCTCTGGGGGAGAAGGGACTTATTACGTCCATTATGGTTATTCATGTGATTGGGGGCACCAGGAGTAGGGTAAGACCGAAACGGACGGGGGAGCAAATGGTGTAAAGGGACATGGAGGTGTAGCGTGTTCCATGGAATGTTCCATGCACGCTCTCTTTTTCTGATTGTTGCACGTTCTGTGCAGCTTGCTGTTTATTGGCTAATTTAAACAGTTTTTTGTTCTGTCATTTGAAATGACAGAATTTCAGTTTTGAGTTTAGTAGAACTTTTAAAGGAGAATTTCAGTTAGACAGTTGAGAAACGGCACCCGTTTGGAGACGTTCATTTTCACCTCTATTTAAATAGTGAATATCTGTTTTGATGTTTTAAGTGATTTATTTTAGTTTTGTTAGTGATAAATTAGTGATTATTTTATTTTATCATCTTTAAAATAAACTTTATTGTTCTAACGTTTTTCCATTGAATTCCAAACGTGAACCAGCCAGGACATACGCCATAGAGGCATGCTTGGTGAAGGAGGGGCTTGGTAGAAAACAGGTGGGAATGGAGGGTAAGAAACCCATAGACCTGACCCTGCCACGGGCGAAATAAGGGTAAGATGACGAAGATGTATCAATTTAGTAACATTTGTGAAAACTTCCCTTACAAGTTGCGTTGGACACACCAGTTCTTGCGAAATCACTGAAGTTAAGCAATGCAAACCCACGTTAGTACCAACAGGGGTGGTTGGTAGTGAACATTGGGTGATGGAAATTTCTTCTCTCCTGGATCCTTTACACCTCCCTCCTCATCACCCATGAGCAGCCTCCTAAGGGTTTGGCCTGTTATGGCTTACTCCCCAACCGGTAATACTACGTTCGCACTACATTTTCAATCTGGATTGAAAGTTAGCCAAATCGAAAGTTAGCTAGATTGATGCGTTCACACTACACATTGGCTAAAGCATGTTGTCTAGGAGTAATCGACCAATAGGAAGAATTACTAGTCAAAAATAAAAGGGGCTATCCATAAAGCACGTCCTTTATGGCCATCCCCAAAGTGACGGATGATAAAAATTTGGAGGCATTGTTTGTCAGTTGTTGTATGTGTTTTAGGGCCCATTGACTACAAAGGTCATTAGGGCCTAGCAGGCAAAAGCCAAAAGAGACTTAAAGCTAAAAGAGGCAAAAGCCAAAAGAGACTTAAAGCTAAAAGAGGCAAAGCCAAAAGAGACTTAAAGCTAAAAGAGGCAAAAGCCAAAAGAGACTTAAAGCTAAAAGAGGCAAAAGCCAAAAGAGACATAAAGCTAAAAGAGGCAAAAGCCAAAAGAGACATAAAGCTAAACGAGGCAAAAGCCAAAAGAGACATAAAGCTAAAAGAGGGAAAAGCCAAAACAGACACAGATATAAAAAAGGCAAAAGCCATAACCATACATAAAACAAAGACAGGCAAAAGCCAAAACAATCATAGGAATAAAAAGCTAAAACATACACTAAGATAAAAAGCAAAAGGGGTCAGAGTTAAATTTTTTGAAAGAGGCCAGCCACTTTCACAAATACAAGAGAGCTCTCAACCCCCTGGGGGTTATCCCCAAGTGAGGTCGAGAGCTCTGGACTGACTCCCAGTTGGCATCTTAGTTCATGGTGTATCTCACAGTGACTAAAGATGTGTGCCACTGTGAGAGGCTCCCAACAACTGTCACACCATGGTTGATACTCACTTCATAGTATCTAGGATTGGGTGAGGAACGTGTGACCGATTCGCAGCTGGGCAAGCACAACCTCCTCCCTCCGTGATTGGCAGCATGAGGACGCCCAGTGCACTGGAGTGTCCTTCAGTGTGTGGAGTTTGTTGGTGGTCTCCACAAAACCACTGGGACGACCATTGTCCATGGACAGCCCGTCGCACCATCGGGAGAGCATCGGAAGAGGCGACAGTAGTGTCAAGAACATCTGGCAGGTGGGCCACCTGATGGGCATGGGCATCTGTCTTCTCATTTCGCATGATGCCAACATGCCCTGCTGACAAATCTTGAGCAGCAAACTGTGCACACCCTGGACGATGGCATTCCTGCTATATAGGGTGTGCAACAGCTGAAGGGAGGATAGGGAGTTAGTGGCAACCACAAAATGTCGGTGGTTCAAACATTGGATGAGTTCCAGTGCCCTGTGAGCTCTCCAGTTAAGACACTGGTGATGCCTGGAAGGCGGCCCCAGAGGGGCCAACCCACCCACAGGTGCCAACACAGCCTGACCAACCCACTGAGGTGCCATCCTTCGGGCCATCTGTGTAAACAATAACATGGTCCCGATAGGTCAGAGAGAACCGTCCAAACTGTTGTTGGTACACTAACCTATTGGTACTGGCTTTGGGGAAGGTGGTGAGTGTCCAATTAAAAATCGTCTCTGGTACTGTTCAGGGCGGCATAGAGGCCGGCAGTACAGGCTGCACCCTAGGCAGAGTCACACCGAGGCCAATTAGGCCATCCATCCACCGCATGCCAAATGGAGGAGGAACCCCTGGCCGGCGGTCGAATGGCCATTGCAGAGTGTGACTAAAAACGGCTGGGTGTGTAGGGTGCTGTAGCTGACCTTTCGGGCCACAAAATATATGCAGCTGCCAAGCACTGCCATCTCACAGTCAGTGGCGGTTCACTGGACTCAGCATAAAGGCTGAGAACTGGACTTGTGCAGAATGCCCCAATGGACAACCAGATACTAGCTTAATGTACACTGTCCAGCAGCCAGAGAATAGATGGAGCAGCCAGGCCATACACCTCACAGCCATAGTCGAGACACGATTGAACGAGTGATCAGTATAGTCGAAGCATCACTGTTCGATCTGCCCCAAAACCAATTCCCTGCAGGCACCGCAGAATATTCAGGGAGTGAAGGCACTTAGCCATCAGCTTCTTCAAGTGTGGGACCCACCTCAGACGGCTGTCAAAACGGAGACCAAGAAACTGGGCTGCCTCTACAACTGGATGGAGGCGGCCATTCAGGGTAAGCTGAGGCTCAGGGTGAAGCCCTTGCTTATGACAGAAGTACATGATTGTTCTTGTCTTGTTATAGCTGCATGAGCTGGCGAACTCATTGGCACTATTGAGTGCCAGTCGCAGGTGACGCCCAATGCCATGCATTGTGGCAGCCCAGAACTGGATTAAATAGTCGTCCACAAATAGGGACGACTGGACCAGGGGGTGAATGGAGGAGGGAAAACCGTTCACTGCAACAGGAAAGAGCGTCACACTGAGGATGCTCCTCTGTGGGATACCATTCTCCTGCAGAAAGGCTAAGGAGTAGGTGTTACCCACACGCACTCTGAAGGTCCGGTTGGATAAAAAGCTTTGGAGGAAGAGGGGCAAATTACCCCTGAGCCCTGACTGGTGCAAGGTTTCAAATATACCATGGCGCCATGTGCTATCATATGCCTTCTCCACATCAAAGAAGACAGCTACCAAGTGCTGTCTGTGGTGAAAGGCCTCACGTACCACTGTCTCCAGTGAGATCAAATGATCCACTGGAGACCTGCCTGCACAGAAGCCACATTGTGCATTGGGAAGAAGGTGGTGCCATTCTAGATACCACACCAGACGCCAATTAACCATGCATTCCATGGCCTGTAATTCGTCGTTAGGCTACTATCCTTTCCAGGTTTTGGGAGGGGAATGAGGATAGCCTCCCACCAGCCTGCAGGGATTTTGTGCTGCTGCCAAATATAATTAAAAGCCTCAAGGAAATAGGAAAGACCCGTCTGAGGCAGATGCCATAGCAATTGGTAATGGATGTTATCAGGGCCGGGGGGGGGGGGGGCAGTATCCTGGGCCCTTGCTAGAACTGCCCGCAGCTCCCAAGGGGCAACACCAATTGAGAAGTTAATTGAAAGGCGTTCTGCAGCTTCCTGCTGTTTTATGAAAGCTGGCTGCAAATGTCCTTGCCAGCTCCTTAGCCACCTCACATGGCAGAAGTAAATGTCTCCCTTGCACAAGAAGACCAGAGCCACAGGATGGTAAGTACCCTCCCTGGATTTTTCTCAGATTTTCCCAGACATTCTTGGATGATGTGTGGTGGGTAAGCGAGGAGACGTACACACTCCATTAGGAGCTTTTGGCTTCCTTGATTACCTGTCTTGCATTCGCCCGGGCTCGGAGATAGTTAACGCAATTGGCATAAATTGGATGAGACCGGAAGATGCGAAGGGTTCCCCCTACAGGCCCGAATTGCACTCCAACAGTCCTCTGTCCACCATGGCACCTGTGCTCATGGTGGGTTACAAGACCTCTGGGGGACAGATGCCAATGCCACCCTGACCACCACCTTGGTGAAGTGACTCATTAGATCATTGACCCCATCAAAATCACACATTGGGCGAAAGTGGATTCGACGGGCAAACTCCTCCCAGTCGGCCCGACGTAGACACCACCATGATGGTTGTTGGGAAGTGCCCCACTTCCACTGCTAATCCTGATGGGTAAGTGGTCACTTCCACAAGGGTCAAACAGAACCTCCCATTGGAGCCCTGGTGCCAACCCAGGGGAGCAGATAAGACCTCTCCATACCGGAAAGACCATCAGTTGCAGTCATAAGTGTGGGGACACCTGTGTTTAGAACAATGAGGCCATTGTGTGACACCCATCGCTCCACAAGGAGCCCTCGAGGATTGCAGCTGTCCGAGTCCCATTGGGGATTATGGGCATTAAAATTGCCCATAATCAGAAAGGGTCTTGGAAGCTGGGTGGTGAGGGAGTCAAGGTCTGCTCAGGAGATATCAATCCCAGGAGGCATGTAGAGGGAATATAAAGTGGTGGGCACGTCCAGTTGCAGTGAGACTGCCACTGCTTGGAGAGGCGTCTGTAAAGCCATTGGGACGAGCATGCATCCATTCTGAATAAGGATAGCCACCCCTCCCACAGGCAGTGGAGTCAGAAGAAGCCTCTGGCATGGGGTCAGCATCCGTCTGGCAGCCAATGCTAGCACAGACTGGCATCCCATGGACCCTGTGGGCGTGAGTGGGCAACAAACCGATGAGTTGGGGGAATTGTGGTAGTTTATCCGTCTGGGTGCAGACAGATGACACAGCAGCCACCTTTGCAGCACCAGCATAGGACAAGCCATGACTTGGCGTCTCTGGCAAGACTAGTAGGGAATGGAATGCTCTCCCTGACCACAAGTGCCACACATGGCCCTGGCAGAACAGGAATTCTGGCCATGACAATAGCGTTGGCACTTGGAGCAGTGAAGGGGACTCGGAATGAAAGGATGTACTGGCAAGTGGAGGTAGCCATCCCTGATGTATTCTGGCAACTTGGGCCTACCAAAGATCAGCACCAAGGTGTCAGAGGGGTGGGATTCTCCATGCGTTCGAACCAAGGTGCGGTGGACAGCCACCATACCCTGGTCCTTGAACTCCTCAACTATGTTCTCCTCTGACTCCCCACGTAGGTCGGGGCACTGCACCGCACCTCTACTGGTGTTTAGGGCAAAGTGGGGTTCGACCACATTTTTAGCAATGCCTCAATCTGGTGAGGGGCCAATGTCTCCACCAACAAGGTGCCATTGCAAAGCTTCTTGACTGAAGTCACGTCACCAGCAACGCCCTTGATGGCTTTGGCAATAAAGAAGGGTGACGTCTATCCCCAAAGCTGCACCATTCTCTCCAGCTATGAAAAGAAACCAGATAGGATAGGAAGAAGGGGTGGAAGGGGATTTAGCTGCACCTAAGACCTCCTTAGAAGCAGGAACGTGCTTCACATCGGCGGTGGAGCCCTGCACCTTAAGGCTGAGAGGTCGTTGCCTCTTGTTAAGGTCGGGTGCTGATGCAGTAGAAGGCACAGAATCGTTCCAGGGTCCAGACGGCTTACTGGGGGAACGTGGCCTCTTGCTTGGAGCACTACTTGTCTCCATAGGCTTAGTGGCAGGCGGCCCACACAGTTGGATGGAACCGAGACCGTCGTCTTCAGGCTCAACACAAGAACAAGTCCAAGACAGAAAGGAAGAAGAAGAAGAAGACAAAGGGGTGGGGTTATTTGAAGGGGCCACCAGCCGCTGATTTACTGCCATAGTTTGGTGGTGTCTACAATTCGCTGCCTGCAGTCCTCACCCACCACAGAGCCCAACAAGGGGACGCCCATTTGGGTCGCCAAGGTTGCTCAGACAGCATACCATTAGGGTGGCATAATCCCCAAGTACCAGACCAAAGGCTTTGGGGTTGACTACCAGTCCACTCACAATAACCCTGGGGAGGATATTCCTATGCGCCCCTTGCCACCTGACCACCAGTCAGATGACCAAGGGCGCAAATACATGCGCCCCTGGCTATTGACCAAGACCGGGTTTCAGCTTTGGCTGCCCGTTTTCCCTGGAAGCTGTGGCCAAAGTGAAGTATTGGAGACTATAGGTCGCAACCTAAGACCTCGATGGCTGTGAGCCACGTCACAAAATTTCGATCTGGATTGATAAAGCAGCTTGAGTCGATCCGGATCGAAAGTGATCGATCTAGATGGAACTCAAGCCACACCGTTCACACTATCATTTTTAATCTGGATGAAATTTCGATCCGGATTGAAATGCTAGTGCTAACGCAGTATTAAGCCCCCCTCACACCAACGTGAAACAATCACAGTAACAGCAGAAGTTTGGCCACAGGAACATGGGCTGAACAGGAGCACACACTTTGAAGTGGTGAATTCGCCTTGATATGCACACCAACATGTAAGTTTAGTTGGATACATTCCTATTAATTCTATTAGTTTTTCTGTGAACGCCATCTTGTTCTATCAAAATTTTAACAACAATGACGACTGATGCCATACCATGCAGTGATTGTAAATAATTTAAATAATTCGCTGCACTTTTGCAACTGTGGGCGTGATACACATGACCATTGCTCCATTGTACCATGACCATTGCTCCATTGTACCATGACCATTGTTGGTGTACAAATGACCATTGCTCTTCAAGGGTAGCATTTGATGCAAATAGTTCGCCATGAAAGATCTGCTGCGACTGTGATGTTTCAAGGGAAATTAGTTGCATCAAACGCTACCCATGAAGAGCAATGGTCATGTGTACACCAAAATGAATGTATCGTTCCCATGGTTGTGAAAGTGCAGCGATTTAGTTAAAATCGCTGCATGCACGGTTTTAAACGTCATCGTTGTTCGAATTCTGATAGAACAACACGGCGTTCGCCTAAAAAAATAATAGAATTAATGAGAAGAAGCTGGTCAAAAAAGAACTAAACTGATGTGTTGGTGTGCATATAAAGGCGAATCCACTGCATCGCAATGTGTGCTCCTGTTCGGTGCATGTTCCTGTGGCGGAAATCCTGCTGCGACTGTGATTGTTTTACATTGGTGTGGGGGAGCCTATAGTGTGTAAGAAACTAAGATAAGCCACCTCCAAATTTTAAAACTTCATTTCGATATTGTTTGCCAGCAATTGCAGATATAGTTCCAGTTGTGACCTGGTCTTCGTTTAGCGATGGCAGACTTCAAGTACTTGCCCTTCAAATTTACCAGGGTGGTTGTCACTGGCTTGTTTGGGTAATCTACCTTCCTCCTCGTCAGTCTTCTGACCAGCTGTGTTCCTACCTCACAAAAAACTTGGTGGTGGACTCCCCTAATATATTGGCTGGAGATTTCAACTGCAACTTTTTGAGCACCAGTAGGGAGGCTACTCATTTGATGGAGTTCTTTAGGTCTTTAAAGTTGGAACCTATGGTCTCCCTTCCTAAATGCATTACTGCAATGTCTTGTATGCTTCTGGACCAGATTTTCATCTCTCCTGAATTTTCTGGTACGCAAGTCTCTCTTCTTCATGACTTCCGTCTAGATCACGAGATCATCATTCTTAAGTGTTGCTGTACTTTCCCACTTTGTGAGCCTGTTTCTTCTTCCAAATTTGCCTTAAATTAATTTAAAATGTATGGACGTTTGTGCCTTTAATGCTCTTATTCAAGCTCTTGATTCTCCTGATTTCTTTGCATGCACAGATGCTGAACACACATTTGTCTGCTTTAAGGATACCTTGTCCTGGCACTACTGCAGCTCTGCTCTCAGGTAAAGGTGTCTCCAAAGTTTACTCCTAAATCCTGGTGGAACCCACGCCTTTCTGCTTTACATGGCCTTTGTGCCTCCTTGCATCGGCAGTGGAAGTCTAATCCATTAAGTTCTCCAATTTGTCACCTACTGTGGCTCTGCATACTCTTTGGGCCTTAGTGAGAAGGGTGTTCCAACCCTTTATTGCTGTCTCTTCTGTGGTGGCTTCTGGTGTACTGGCCTTAATGGCCAATCCTTCAGGTTATCCCCCTCCTCCTCAGGACGTCTATGACGCTATCCTTCCTTCTAAAAATTGTGTTCCTCCAACCTTGGACCTGGTTCACCTCCTTCTTTACATTTCTAAGCTTAAACCTTCCCCACGGAGTGTCCCTGATGGCGTGCCTGCCTTAGTTATTAAGTCCCTTGACTTATGTAGTTTAAAAATACTCCAGCATCTTTATAATTCCTGTATGTCTAGTGGGTATGTCCCTCATGAGTGGAAGATGGCTTTTGTAGTTCCTGTTCATAAGGCAGGGTCCTATTCTGACCCGTGTAACTATCGGCCAATCTCCATCCTATCTCCGTTAGCTCAGGTTTTGGAGAGGTGGCTTTAGGACCTGGCCAGGTCTGAATTCTTATCTATAATTCCTCATTCACAATACAGTTCTTGCCCTTTAGTTTCTGTATCATATGCCTTTTTTTCAATATTAGGCACGGTATCCTCCTCCCTTGCTGCTGGGAATAAATATCTCCTACTGAAGACTGATGTTTCTAAGGCGTTTGATTCAGTGGACCATGGTCATCTGATTCAAATACTGTCTAGGGTCCTCTCAAACTCCTATGTCTTAATCCTATTTAAGTCCTATTTACAGTTACATTCTGCTCGTTTTGAGTCTACCTCCTATTCAGTATACCTGCATTCCGGGGTCCCGCAAGGTTCTGTATTAGGCCCGATTAACACATAATCTTCCTTCACACAGTTTAGACTGGAGACCATGGTCCTATTCTGATGATAACTTTCTAGGCCATCCTATAACGTCGGATCATAGTCCAGATGCCCTCACTCTAATTAAACCAGTATTGGAGAGTCTCTCACAGTGGTACTCTTCCATGTCCATGAATTTAAATACACAAAAGGCTAAGTATGTAATATTTTCCAATAAGCAACCAGATGGTTGCCTTGAGAATGGCTTCCAACCTCTTAAACTCCTAGGGGTGACTTTTGATCCTACCCTAAATTTTTTGCATTATCGTAATGTGATCCTATCAAAAGTAAATTCTTTGGTCTTTCTGTTGAAGCGCGGAAAGCCAATTATGCTAACTAAGCAACTTATTCTTATTTCCCACGCTAAGGTTCTATCTCCACTTCGGTTTGCTGCCCCTTTCTTTGCAGGGCTTACAAAAATGCAATTACATCCTCTTCTTGTTGCATATAATAAGATCCTGAGGGTACTATTGGGTATTCCTCTATGGACCTCTGTCACTCCTAGGTGTATAAGACATGACTTGCTCCCACTCTCATCCTTTCTTCTCTATATTCAATTACTAGAAATTTCATGTGAATTATGGAATGAGGCACATCCTATGCATTTTATAAGTGAGTTCTTTTGCTCATCAGATGATTTTCGGCGCACCTGCTGATACCACTTCAAGCCTTCCAGCCCATGTTTGGATTTGCGAGCTAGGCTATTTCCTTATGTTTTATTTAGACGGTGGAATGCCCTCCCTTTTGAAGTGCGTTCATTTGTGTACATGTGTTCTCAGTATCAGTGTAGGAACTGCTGTTCCCACTTTAAGAGGAAGCTAAAGGCTTATATATGCTCATCTTTGTAAATTTGACTGTCTCAGGAATTAGACGATTCCTGTATGTGGAAATGTAGTGTCTTTATTGAATTGTCTCTTAATTCATCTGTGCTGTATTCTTTAATGTATCATTTTGTGCTTTCTTAGTATGTAATAAAATAATAATAATAAATAATAAAATAATAATAATTCTAAAAATTGAATGAAAAAATCAGTTTTGACAATGGGCCACCATTTTAAATTGAATGTGTGATCGAAGAGCATATGCTCAACAATAGTTGATATTGAACCTCACACCTATTGAAAGGATCCTTCTGAAAACTGTGTTGCCATATCCAAGATGCAAATGCTTTGAACAACAGTTATCAGAAGGAACGAAAGGAAAATACCATTCTAATGAAAGTCAATGCTGGAATTTCAATGGGCATTGACTCAATTTTCTAAAGAATGATTGAGTAAACCAGTGATTCTCAACCCTTTTTTTGCGCAATGGCACACTTCTAATACCATATTATCTCTTGTATGATATGCACCTGTAGATAATACGCACCTGTAGATAATATGCACCCCAAGTTCCAAGATTTACATTCATGTAAAAATCTCAATACTCATGTATAATATGCAGGCTAAGTTTGCCCGTTCACAAATATTTCAGATGGCGATTGTGAAGAATCTTTAGGCTTTTAATATCGGTATTGTTGGATTTGTTGTTGTTGAGTAGTGTTTTAGGGCCCATCGACAACAAAGGTCATTAGGGCCCAGAAGGACAATCACCATGGTGGGGGTCGGTATTGTTGGACATAACTGGACTTAGAATATTCATTTTTATTGCAGGACTTGTTAATTTTTTATAGTAGTACGATAGTATTGGTTACACTTGTATTAATATAGAAGCACTTGTATCTATGGTATGAAAGTAAATAAAGTGTAGGTAGCTAAATATTATATTTATAAAACTAACTTAAAAGAACATCTAATAGAAGTTAAATGAGGTTAATAAGCAAACATGTCTCTTCTTGCATTCAATGGATGATCCAGTATTCTTTATGCATGTTTAGTGTTCTCTGATAATGTCTGAAATTTTTACACCTATGTATAATACGCACCCAGACTTTGCAGCCAATTTTTCGGGAAAAAAAGTGTGTATTATACACAAGATAATACGGTAATTTAAAAATTTGGTGGCACAATAACATCAAAAACATCAAAGTTGTAACCTAATCCTATGCAAAAACCCACCTCAATGGCATAGTGGGTAGCATGCTAAGTAACTTCGTCAGTAGTTTGAGGTTCAATACTGGACCGAGGTGGGTTGGCCCCAAAAGAGGCCCCGAGTGTGCCTTCTTTCAGATGAGAAATAAAACTGAGGTCCCGTGTGGTGTACTTACTTATACAGTTGGCTCTTTTTACGCGGGTTCTTTTAATGTGATTTCCAAGTTATGCGGTTTGCATTTCATTAAAATTTTTTTTCTCAAATATGTATACAGTACTATATACATGCGATCAGGAGATCGAATGTTGAAACCACTAATAATAAATCGATTTCTTAGACCCCGTGCCCTAAAACGAAAAGATTTAAAACAATTACCAGTTCATTGGATGGCTAACCCAAAAGCCTGGGTGACAACAACTGTTTTTACAGAATGGTTCAATAATTGCTTTTTACCAGAAGTGGTAGGCCATTTGAAAGAAAAATCTCTTGATTTTAAAGTCTTATTAATTATTGATAATGCACCAGGTCATTTACAGTTAGAACATCCAAATGTTCAAATAGTATTTCTACCACCCAACACAACAAGCCTTCTTCAGCCATTAGATCAAGGCATAATTTCAACATTCAAAAAATATTACATTAAGCAGACTTACAAATTCATATTGAATAAATTAGAAAATGAGTCCTTGACAGTAAAATACGTGTGGAAACAATATTCTATATTTGATTGTATAATTCAAGTTGCATCTGCTTCTGCTGAAATAAAACCAGCAACTCTAAATGCCTGTTGGAAAAAGGTTTGGCCAGGATGTATTACAAGCAATACAATCATTGAAACATGAACACTTTGGGAGGAAATTATAAATTTGGCACATGCTATTGGCAGAGAATGTTTTAATAATTTCAACCATGATGATATAGAAGAACTGCTGGTGGATGATGTGTCAAATGATGATGAGATTGTTGCACTAGCTTTAGATGCAGCAAATTCAGAAAGTGAAAGTGATATTGAGGAAAACCCCAACCCCTCTCACTTCAAAAATAATTCGAGATTGTCTTCATCTATGCAGTAAATTAAAAAATCATTTTCTTGTTAATGACCCCAAATTCTGAAAGGGCCTTTAAATTCCAACGTGAGCTGTAGAACTGTGTTTCTGGATATCGTGAATTGCATAAACAATTAGTAGAATCATCAATGCAAAGTTTAATTATGGATTACATTGTTAAAAAAGGGAAATCAGCCTACAGTGAGAATGAAGGTTGCACAAATTTATCACCTATACCAAAGAGATCATTTGCAGAAACAGTTATTTCTGATGATGAAAGTGATTTGGAACCTGTTCACAAACGGTGCATACTCTTATCAGATAGTGATAGTGATTAAAAACACCTAAATTTATATTACTTTCTTATAAAATAAAACGAGTTGTATTTAAATGCAATTTTATTTAAGAATTTATATAAGTTATTTTCAGCTTCTCAAAGGAATTTATTCAGAGACCCATTTTTTTAACGTCAACAAGATTTTTTTTATGCGGTTTTACATTAGTTTTAATTCATAATTTTGGAGTTACTCAAATTTTAAAAATTATGGAACGTATTCCCCCACGTAAAAAGAGACCTGACTGTACTTATACTTATTCTTTTACATCCCCTAAACAGACGAACCCTTAGGTAGGGGATGGGGCATGGGTTACTCACTACCAACGTGGCAGATCGTGGGTTATGAGGGATGGGGGTTCAGGACCAAGCCAGGCTATTGGCTGAATTTGATGCTAATAACAGAAGCGATGCCCAGAGCCATAAAACAGTGTAAATAAATAAGTAACTAATGAATGAGAATGATTATCAAAACTACATGAACAATGTACATGAATAAAATACTAATAAGTGGGGTGAGAGTAAAAAGTTTGCGAATGAAAGATTAAAAAAATTTCCAGATGATGTGATACGAAATAGATGAAAGCATCTAAGATAAAAAAAAACAACCCAATGGATGAGTGGAAAATAGATTAAATAGAAAATGAATTATAAAAATTGAGCCTAACTCAAGGTAAATACATCAATGTTGTGTATAATTGTCTAGAGGATTATCTATGGCTAGAGGGCCATATTTCCATATCCCATTGGGTCTAACTTGAAGCAAAAATGAAGGGTCTATCTACATTACTACTAGTGGGATAATAATGACATAATCTTCTTTTTGTAATCCCTCAATGACAAAATCATATCATCACATGAGAGGCCCAATAAATTAAAATCCCTTTGTGCTAGAAATATTGGATTGTTAGCATCACCAGTACATGCAAATAAGCATTTTTGCCGTGAGCGCTGACTTGGTACAAAAAATTGCAACTTTGCTTAGGAGGTATGGGCATTCGATTTTGTTAGTAAGCATACAATATACCCATATAATCCACGAATATATCACGAATTTCATTAAGGGCAGGGAGGAGGACGTGATACTATCTGTGCTCCTCTGGTTGGAACTAGCACCACCCAAGGACAATGCTCGATCATGTAGGCGGATCAACTTCCCCATATGAGAAGGACTACAAGCAGCCCAGCATAGAATGAAGTAAGAGATGGAGGGTTTTATTAAAGCCTTAAAAAGGACGGAAAGTCAAGCCACAGTCCCAGATCTCGAACTACAGGGGACAAGGGAGCCATTGGCAAATGTGTATGGAAAGGTTTGGGGTGAGCGAATCCGATGGAAGGATATTATCACCGCTTTACTATAATTTAATTTTAAATTATTTTGGGTGAGCCAATGCTCAACCTGACTTAATGACTCGTTTAAAGTAATAGTGGAAAAGACATCAGTCAGGACCTTAGAGAGTTTCAAGTCATCAGCAAATGCTGGATGACTTACCTCTTTGTAAATGTAGAAAAAAAGGTCGTTCATAAAGACATTGAATAGCAAAGCGCTCAAGGCACTGCCCTGAGGCAGGCCCACCCTTTGGATGTAATGTTCATTGCTAATAACTGAGCCCACCTGGACGAAGTTCCATCTAGACCCCAAGTAGCTACCTAAAAGCCCCAATCGATTACCAGAAATACCATAATTCGCTAACTTATGTAATAATAAAGAGATTGGGACCCTCTTGAAAGCATTAGATAGGTCGTGGTATTTTGTGTCTACCTGGCGCCGCTCCCCGAAGGCCGTAGTAATTTTATCGAGATGTGACAGCAAATTTGTTGCAGTTGAGCGACCCTTGCAAAACCCATGTTGATCAGCACTTATAAACTGAGAGCTCCAAATTGCCATTTTGGACATGATGATGTGCTCCATGATCTTGGCAAATGGGGATAAAGGAGATATTGGGCGATAGCTGACTGCATCAGTATGGGGGCCGTTTTTGAATACAGGCACAACATGTGCCATTCTCCAGATGTTAGGTATGCTTTGATGGTGTAGACATTTGGTATATAAATTAGCTAAAATAGGTGATAGAATATCCCTATATGCCATAATAAGCAAAGGGGGAATCCCATCGGGCCCTAAGGAGAATGAAGGTTTCAGCTGGCCAATGGCAGCATGAACTTCTTGTGGGGTTATAACATCAATCTCCAAAGCCTCTCCACCATTTGGGAGTTGGAAGGAGTATGGGTGGCCTAAAAATTGTGAGGCCATAAATAGCCTCTGCATCTGCTCATAGTACTTAATAAATGCATTACCCACTTCTACTGGGTCCACCACCCACTGATTATTCAGCAGCAAAGTTGTCCCTGAATTATTCCTATTAGACAAGCATTTGTATTTTGACCAAAATTGCTGAGGAGAGTTCTTTAAGAAAAGCAAATTGGCTAAATATCTCTGCCTTGACTGGATCAACAAACGTTTAACCTTGGACCTTACGTCAGAGAAGTGCCAAAGATTAGCTACTGAGGGTTGCTTCTTCTTAAGGGTAAATAGCCTTCTCTTCAGCTTTATAAGCTTAATGAGGTCTGCACTGAACCAGTGTGGAAAGTTGCTATATCTTCTGGTATAGTTAATTTTCTTTGGGATACAATTATCAAGAGCATTCTCCCAAACATGATAGAACTCCTCCTCAGCCACAACTGAGTCTTCAATAGATAGTAAATTTGCCCAGTGAGCTTGTCCCAGTTCATGATATAAACGCACATAACGATATAAACACACATACAAACACACAGTTCCTTTGACATAATTTTGTAAAGGTGGTAAGGGCCATAAGAGACTGGGCTTTTGTACCTTAGTAAAGATTCCTGCCCATCAATGTGGGGGACATTAAAGTCCCCCAACACTATGATTGGGGAGATGCCTGTGAATTTGATGGATAATGAGTCCAATATCATGGTACAGGACCTATGGTACAGGACGGAGTGAGTCCTACGGGTCCATCTTATGCCCAAGTTCTATCAGCAGGAACCCAAGGGAAATCCTCTATAAATCTCAGTCAAGCCAAAGATCCTGGTTCGTCTGGTGTGATGAGGCAACCTACAGCTTCCCGCCATCCTGCTATCCAGGGGACTGCCCGGACTCAAGGAACTCGATTAGCAAATTCTTCGGCAGTGAATACAGAACGTTTTGCTATCACTAATGTGTCGTTAGAGCTGTCATTATCAGAGGTTGCACAGATTTTTCAATCAATAGGTCACGACGTGAAAGAGTGTGGAAGATGGTCAACAAATTATGGACGCCTTTCCCGGGCTATCTTTCTCCGAATTATAAAACAACCTGATCAAGATTACATGGATCCCGGATCCTGGCCAGAGGATGTTTATGTTCGCCCTTTCAGGGGCCCAAATCCAACTCTTGTAGAAGTTTGGCCTCCAAAGGATACAAGTACATCCTCTTCGAGTGGATGATGCCACCTGTGTCTTAGCCAAGTCCAGACTCAAACTGTAAGACATCAGAATAGCGTTCGACGAATGTGCACACGTACCACAAAGATTATCTTATGTAATGTCCGCTCATTAATACCAAAATTCGATCTTGCAGAATCCTTTGTAACCAGTTTTTATCCTGAGTGCATTGTTTTCACTGAGACCTGGCTTTCTCCAGAAGTAGCAGATTCACTTCTGTTTCTTCCTGGATATACATTATATCGATCTGATCGTAGGACTCGGGGGGGGGGGGGTGGAGTCGCTGTGTATGTGGTTTCTTCTGCACAACTGATTACCTTCACTCCTTTTACTCTTTCTCGGATCCATGCAGTTTATTTATCATTCCAACTCCATGGACTTGAGTGGAACTTATTTGCTGTTTATCAGCCTCCACATACCACCATGGATCCACTTTTTTCCTTTGTGTCCCATTTCATTGATACAAATTCTCCTACTGTTTTGGCGGGGGACTTTAACTGTGACCTGTTATCGTCCACTGTTGCCTCACAGCAGCTGCTGGATTTTACTGGGTCACTCTCTCTGACCCCTACTCTCACTTTAGCTTCCAGGGTTACCCATCTATCCGCAAGTTTGATTGATCAGATTTTTATTTCTTCTCATTTTCATCCTGCAAGGGTAGTGCGTTACCATGATTATCGCTTGGACCATTTTATTCTTCTTTGCTCTGCAACTCTGTCTTATCCAACCTTTGCTTTTAGACAGTGTTTCTCTCGACTAAATTATAAACGGCTAAACTTGGATTTGTTTAACCTTATGCTTCACAACTTAGACTCTCCGGGATTCTGGAACAGCAATGACCCAGTGTTTCTTGTTAGGGCTTTTCTAACGATGGCTCAGCAGGCTTTAACAATTTCATGTCCAGTAGTTAAACATTGCCCAGGTGGGTCCTGTAAGCCTTGGTGGAACTCACAACTTACCTTTCTTCGGAATACCTGTTCCTACTATCATTTATGCTGGAAACAATCACCAGACACTCAGTCATATTCTGAATTTGTGTCGCATTGCCAAAATTTTAAGCGTGCCATAGCCCAGGCAAAGGGGTTTGTGATTTCTCCTTGGGGACCCACCTGGGTGTTATGGACATTAGTCAATCACATGACTTTCTCCTCCAAAGGTGTGTCTGATAGAGTGGCTACAGCTGTGGTGTCCTGCATGGCAAATCCTTTTGGTGATCCCTCACCACAAGGTGTGCCGTATTATCGGAGTGACACCTCCTCTATTCCCTCACCTACCTTAGAGCTAGCATCTCTCTTGGTTTATATTTCAAAATTAAAATGTTCCTCTTCATCAGTCCCTGATGGGCTCCCAGCTTCAGCAATCAAGGCTCTGGATCCAATGAGTTTAAAATTCATCTTGCACATTCTAAATAGTTGTATGTCCAAGGGGCTTTTCCCTGTTCCATGGAAACAAGCCTTTATAGTACCAATCTTTAAACAAGGAGCTGCATCTGACCCAGCAAATTATCGCCCTATTGCTATATTATCTCCACTGGCACAGATTCTGGAAAGGTGGATCTATGACTTGGTGAGAGATGACCTTCTTTCCACCATTCCTACGACGCAATTTAGTTCTCGTCCAAAGTCCTCTGTCTCTTTTGCAATTCTATCAGTTTTGTCTGCTGTCGCTACCTCATTGGCCTCTGGCCATGGGTATGCACTCCTTCAGTCCGATCTAGCAAAGGCTTTTGACACAGTAGATCACAAGCTACTTATAGAACGCCTTAACGCCTCAATTTCAAACCCTTATGCCCTCAATATTATTAAATCTTTTCTCCAGTCAAGGAGTGCAAGGACCCGAACCTCCCACATCACCACTCTTTTAGAGAAGGGGGTTCCTCAGTGATCAGTCTGGGACCCTTACTATTCAATATTGCCACAGCTGACCTTTCTTTAAAGTGTGAGGGGTGGCAGCTTTGGTCTTTTGCTGACGATAATTTCTTCGGGCGTCAAATTTCTCTGGATCGCCTAGAGGAGGTGTCAACCCACATCTCATCACTCCTTGAATCTGTGTCCAGTTGGTATAATTCTCTGAATCTCCGTTTGAACTTCAATAAAACTAAAGTGATGGATTTTGTGCCAAGAAACTGTACCCTACAGGGTCCTCTTAATGTACCTTACTTTACCTCCAGTATTCGTCTTTTGGGTGTACTGTGTGATCCCCATTTGAAGTTCCTATTATATAGGGACTTCTTGAGATCAAAGCTAAACTCTCTGATTTACCTTTTTAAATGCCTTAGGTCTATGATTCCTGCAAACAGGTTAGTTCTTGTATTCCGTGCCAAAGTTCAAGCCTTACTGCTGTTTGCAGCTCCTTATCTTGCCGGTCTTCCCAAGATCCATCTTTATCCTCTCGTCATGGTGTATAACACCATATTGCGTATCATTATGCGGCTGCCTCTGTGGGCTTCTCTTGACCCAGTTTGGAAGAGACACCGAATTTTGCCTTTTTATAGCTATCTAACTTTTTGCCAGTTACTGAGCCTTGCAAGTGTTTTGAGGCTTCCTTCTCACCCATTGTATACTATAACTGTTTTCTTTTCGTCCAGTCTATCTGTTCGAAAAACTAGGCGTTTTCTTTTTGAGCCTACACGCCCTTTTAATGATATAAAGGATAGTCTCTTTCCAGTGGCTGTTTTCAGTACTTGGAACGTGCTACCCTTCTATCTTAGATCTACCGTTTTCTTATGTTCAAATTTTTCGGTGTATCTCGCAGTGCAAACATTTCAAGCAGAATCTTTTAAAGTTTCTGATAGAGAACCGTTTGTAGAATTATCTGGCTCTGTACTTAAAGTATGTTGAATAAATAATAATAATAATAAAACTCTGCAGATGAGAGTGCAGGGGAAAGGTAGCATGCTACCAGTGTTAGATGGTTAACACCATGGAGCTTAATAGAAATAGCCAGCACACAATCAGGTGCACATAAACTTGTAATTACTCCACACCCGTCACCAAGTGCAGTAGGATTAATTGCAACCAGCAAGCCCCCACTAAAAAAGGAAGGGGCCTTATCTTGTCGAAAGACCTGATAGTGTGGTGGGAAAAAGATGGATGAGCTTATCTCTTCAGACAACCAGGTCTCAGACAGCACCACCACATCATAGTTGGTAAGGGAAATATTGGCCAAAAACGAATCACCCTTTGCTCGTAAACTGCATACATTCTGGTAATAAACCTTTATCAGAGGAAGAGACATCAGAAACAAGCAGTTTCGGGGATGCCCTCTCTCCCCCTTAGC
This sequence comes from Trigoniulus corallinus, assembly GCA_013389805.1. Classification (NCBI taxonomy): domain Eukaryota; kingdom Metazoa; phylum Arthropoda; class Diplopoda; order Spirobolida; family Trigoniulidae; genus Trigoniulus; species Trigoniulus corallinus. The sequence goes on from JAAFCE010004287.1 coordinate 15,482,929, forward strand.
TCCATCACCTCCCCTGAATTAACTGTACAGCTAGAAGTGGAGGTCATCACCAGCTTTTCACGAATCATGGAATCGTGTAATGTACCAACAAACTTTTTGACTATAGAATTGGTAGGCCATAGTTCTGCTGAGATTATGGTATCTGCATCAGAGCCAAAATAATTTATATAGAATGATGAATAGGTGTTATGTTTCGTATTGAGCTGCACAATCATCCTCTGACATCCTTGTCTAAGGCAGAAGAGATGGTTAGAAATATCCTGACAAGTTGTAGTTGGCTTTAGTCCTGTGACAAAAATCCTTGTGGATGGGATTTTGGGTAAGCCCTGCAAAGTCTCAAAGTCCCCTGCACCTTGTATTGTCAAATGGGCAGATCTATGAGACCTGCCAGAGGATTGACCATTGGGGCTATTAGGGCCTGGGGATACCTTCTCGTGGAACTCTCTGGAACATTTTAAACCTTTTGCAGAACCCCATACAGTGACAGAAAAAAAACGTTAATTGATACAGGTATGTGTGTGTTAGTATAAGCAGTTGAATTCGTGGCCTAATGTTTGAGAGAGACACCCGAAGTTTGTCTTCGACAGACAAAAGTTGTTCTCGTTTCTTGTGTTTTCATTGTTATCTTTATATTTTACCTTACCATTGGCAGAACCCTTGGGCAGAGTTCACGGAACCCTTATGTTCCGCAGAACACTTTTTGAAAAACACTGCTGTAGAGGCTTCACATTGATGCCTATTCTAAGAATGGGGTTGTCATAGCAACCGGAATGTATTACTGGAAGATCACTTGTGTCATGGAAGTTGTTTGTATTCTATGGCACGTGTGAGCTTCCAGTGCATGCTGATATTCGTTTATTTCAATTTAAAAAGATAGAAAGAATTAGAATAGCAGTTGGTCAATGGCATCAACGAAGATAGGACGCACTTATGCAAATCCCTACCAAAAACAATTATTTCTCTGTGTCTCCTTGTCATCGTTTATATTTATGTGTTTAAAAGTTAAAGTAAATCGTTTTACGTTTTGAGAGATTGAACAAGTCAAATTTATTTATCAAGAATCGAGCACGCAACAATTGGTGATCCGGACATGATAAACGAAAGACTAAGTTAGGACATTGAATTCATTTGGTAATAGTGAAAATTTTTTTTGCTGATTTTGAAAGTAAAAAAAGAAGAGACATTCTAATGGACCCCAGGTTGATAACTTCTGAACCCACCATGGAGGAGTCAGATGTCAATACCAATGCTGGAGTACATCAACTAAGTAGATCTTTTTGCGACCCAAATTTTGGATGCATGATGCAGAGATGTGGTTCGTGGCTGTCGAACATCGTTTTCAGGCTAATAATATTCGAACCGATAGTCGAAAATTTGATTTCGTCATAGACGCCCTGCCACAAGAGGTCATCTCTGACATCCACGATTTAATTCTACATCCTCCTATTGTAAACGTTTATGGAGCCTTAAAAGAAGCAATCTTGAATCAGAGTTCTATGTCAAAGAAGCAAAAAGTGCAGCGATTACTTAATGATCAACTGCCATCATTGGTGGGACAAGCAACCATCTCAACTGCTACGACAAATGAAGCAGTTGGCTGGAGACAGGTATGACTCTGTGGGTGATATTTACATCATCAAAGAGTTATTCTTGCCCCACCTGCCTCAAATAGTGCAGATAGTTTTGGCCACTGCAGAAGACGCAACAACGGTCGATAAACTAGTGAAATTGGGCGATAAAATGTTGGAGGTGCTCGAGATGATACATCCTACCTTGCATGTTGTTGAGAACAAGGTTCCTCCCACATCAGATTTTTTGGAAATGTCAAGACTTCGAGCCCAAGTGGATAAGTTGTGTGACCAAGTCAACTTGCTCATGTCAAGGTCACACAGGTCCCAAACAAGAAGGCCATCCAAGAGGCATTCAGCTTCATGTTCATCTGGGCAACAGCAGCACCAGCAACATATCTCAGGTGATCAAACATCAGTAGGGCCATGTTGGTACTATCAATGCTGCGGGGCAGAGGCGAGAAAGTGTAGACCTCCCTGTTCTCAGGGAAATGAAGAGTCATCCGGATCCACCATACAGGAGACGAAGTCAGATGACTCTCTAGTCCTAGTCGTCTCTTCTTCCTACGAGACAGGACAAATCATCATTGTTTCCTGGTGGATACAGGAGCTGAGATCAGTTTGGTACCACATACATTTCTGGTTTATAAGGACTCCAAACCAACAGACTAAGCTCTTCACTGCAAATCGATCTGTTATTAACACCTATGGTACACATTGCCTAATTGTGGATTTAGGTTTACACCATGTTTTCTCATGGGACTTTGTTGTGGCAGACGTGTCTCATGCCATTCTTGGGGCCGATTTTCTTTCCAACTTTGGCCTCTTGGTGGACACGAGACAGCAGCGACTGGTGGATCGGCAAACCGGCTTGATGATCTCGGGAATAATGGTATGTCAACTTTCACAATATCACCGCCTTTCAAATATTGCACCAGACATTGATCACCAGTATAAAACCTTACTGTCAAAGTTTCGTGATGTTATTGTGCCATGACCAGCATCAGTGCCAGGCGCACATCAGATTAAACACCACATTACTACCACCGAAGGAGCACCCATTCATGCTTGGGCCAGACGCTTGCACCCCAAAAAATTCCGAGTGGCCAAAGAGGAATTCAGACATCTGCATATAATGGGTTTTGTTCGTGTTTCTTTCAGTCCATGGTCCAGTCCAATCCACATAGTTCCAAAAGAGTCATCCTGGCATGTGGTAGGTGATTCTTGGGCCTTGAATGCCAGGACAGTCCCTGACTGCTACCCTATACCCTACCTAATGGATTTCAACTCGCAACTCCATGGTGAGAGGGTGTTCTCCAAATTAGATCTCGTGAAAGCATATCACCAGATCCTGATAGCTACACAAGTCATCACAAAGAAGTTATTACACCCTTCAGCTTATTTTAGTACACCCGTATGCCGTTTGGACTGTGCAATGCAGCACAGACCTTTCAGCGGTTCATTGACTTAGTCCTAGGTGACCTACCATTCATCTTTGTTTACATCAATGATATTTTAGTAGCCAGTAAGGATGACAATGAACATGAAGAATGTCGTGGCAGATGCACTTTCTATAGCACACCTTCATTCTGTAGACAGCTCGTCAAATAATATCTCAGCAGAACAACTTCACAAGGCACAGGAAGAAGACCCTGAAATTCATCACCTTCTCCTTAATCCTGGAACGTTGGTGTTGCATCCTACTCCTGTCCCAGGATTGGCAACTAGCCACATCCACGACCACTTGTTCCAGCAGCTTTATGTGAGGTAGTGTTCCGGTCATTGCATGCCATCTCACATCCAGGTGTTTGAGCTTCAAGACGTCTCATTGCAGAGCAATATGTTTGGCCTAAGATGAATGTGGATGTTGCAAAATGGACTTGGGCTTGTATTCAGTGTCAATTGAATAAGGTCCAACACAATCCTTCATTACCCACAGGAGTGTCAACACCGGCAGCAACTCGTTTTGACCAAATCCACATCGATTTGGTCAGACCACTTCCTCCCTCACAAGGGAACCGTTACCTATTGACATGTGTTGATCATTTTTCCAGGTGGCCAGAAGCTATTCCTGTGGCAGATGCAACTGCACCAACAGTGGCAAAGGCTCTGGTAACTCACTGGATCTCTCGTTATGGTGTTCCATCAACCATCACCATGAACTGAGGGAAGCAGTTTGATTCGGCACTTTTCATGATACTCTGCAAAGTTTTTGGCCTTCCACCATATCCGGGCAACGTCTTATCATCCTGCTTCTAATGGGTTGGTAGAACATTTCCATCGACAACTGAAGGTTTCACTTTGGGCATCAGTAAATCCAGTTCATTGGAGTGATATGGTGCCTATGATTCTCCTTGAGTTGCGATGTGCTGTGAAGGACGACCTCAAGGCCACTCCAGCAGAAGTCTTATATGGGACTACTCTCTGGCTACCAGGTGATTTCTTCGAAGTGGAAAAGTATACCTTGCCAGCAGAGGGGTATCTTCATCGTTTGCGTTTATCAACGCAGATGTTGAAGCATCGACCACCTCGCCAGTCGAAATCCCAATCCATTTTTGAATTTCCAATAATGAAGGATGCGACCCATGTTTTTATCCAGCGTGGAGCACATGGCAATCCATTGCAAGCACCATACAATGGCCCCTTTCCTATTCTTCAATATCATGACTGCTACTTCACAGTAGATATTAATGGAAGAAAGGACACTGTCTCTACATCGACCAAAACCAGCTTTCCATTCAGTGGCTAAAACTGACAATCCACTCGACACATCATCTCTCAACTCGCCATGTGGCAATCCCATCTGAAGGCAATCCCATGTGGCAATCTCATCTGAAGTAACAGCACCTCAGTCATCAATTCAAACTTGTTCTATGACAAGACAACATCAGGTTCGATTTTGTTTACCTCCTGCTAAACGTCTTACAGGGGGTGGGGGTAGTGTAGAGGCTTCACATTGATGCCTATTCTAAGAATGAGGTTGTCATAGCAACCAGAATGTATTACTGGAAGATCACGTGTGTCATGGAAGTTGTTTCTATTCTATGGCACGTGTGAGCTTCCAGTGCATATTCATTTATTTTAATTTAAAAAGTTAGAAAGAATTAGAATAGCAGTTGGTCAATGGTATCAATGAAGATAGGACGCACTTATGCAAATTGCTACGAAAAACAATTATATCTCTGTTTCTCCTTGTCATCGTTTGTATTTATGTGTTTAAAAGTTAAAGTAAATTGTTTTACGTTTTGAGAGATTGAACAAGTCAAATTTATTTATCAAGAATCGAGCATGCAACAAGTCAAACCCTTCTTCTTCCCAGACTTCATAGGAGCATATCCTTCTTTATTCTGCTCAGACTTAGAATCTTGCACCTCCCTCCCTCTGCTAGAGACACTCTCTGCAACGGATCTCACAGATTTCCGGGGTCCAGCTGAGGGGGTAAGTGATTGTCTAAAGTTGGACAGCTCTCATCGCAAATGCTTTAACTCCATCACAATATAGTTATTAGATATAAGATATTCTTTGAACACCTGTGTAAGCTCCAGCAAAGGGGCAAAGCTCTCAGCAATCGTTTTTGTAATAACAGATACAAGAACAGACTCAAACTCTGGCGAGATTGGAGACTTGCTAGATGGTGGGTTTCCTGAATTTAATAAAGGCAGGTTTGGCGTAACTGGGGTATTGTCCCCACGAAAAGACAGGCAAGATCTACATTTGAAATTAGGTGCCAGCAGAGGAGCATCTGGAGTAGTCACATTGATACAGTCTATGAGTCTTCTGGGCACAAATCAAGCACTTTACAGTCATACTGCAGGGATGAAAATCTTTCCCACAGGTGAAACAGACGCCCTGTGGGGCCATCAGCCCCAACAAGGGACCACAATGGCCGCTTTAACTACTTGGATGTCCAACTTATAGAAAATCAAAGTATTAGACAATGACCTCACTACAGCAGCAATGGGAGGGAACTCAACAACAATGCTTTAGTTAACTACCCACCTCTAGTAAAGCAAGCAGATAACAAATAGATACTGAAAAGGCTAAGTGTGATAAGTTTTATGATGATCGAAAATGACCTGAAATAATCCAACTCACTGCCAAACCACAAGGAATGACAACCTCAAAGGTCAACAAGCAAACCCCAAAATAACTATTAATAACTGAAACTAACAAGCTGATTTCTAGAGCCAAAAAAGCCTGCCAAAAAAGCCTGCCAACCAAGAATCACGCCCTCTAGTGAGCTATGCAGTGTACAATGGCATTTGTACCTAGAAGAACCCTTTCTACTATGGGACGGGTCGATGACGCCAAATTTCGAGGTGTTGGAGCTCGCCCTTTGGCGTCTGTGGCATGCACCAACGAATAGTAGACCGCTGATAAATAATGATAGGGGTGGCAGCTTTGGTCGGTAACCGGCTGTGGCAAAGCACTGACTAATACAGTGTTTTTCAACCTTTTTATTGGAACGGTACCCTTTGAAACATTTAGACCTGTTGCAGAACCCGATACAGTGACAGAAAAAAAACATTACTTGATACAGGTGTGTGTGTTAGCGTAAGAAGTTGAATTTGTGGCCTAATGTTTGAGAGAGACACCCGAAGTTCATCTTTAACAGACAAAAGTCGTTCTTGTTTCTTGTGTTTTCATTCTTATTTTTATATTTTACCTTGCCATTGGTGGAACCCTTTGGCGGACTTCACGGAACCCTTATGCTCCACAGAACCTTGGTTTAAAAACACTGGTATAATATAAGGTGCATTCAAAAAGTAATGAGCCAGAGGCATAATGATGGAAACCAGTACCTGTATGCTAGAAGTATTGGCCCTGGCTCTTGAGGCACTTGTCCCACTGTGACACGAGGGGGTGAATGGCTGTCTCATAAAATTCCCTGGGCTGTGATGTGAACCAGTTCTGCACATACAGCTCGACGTTGGCGTCCGAGGTGAATCGGTAGCCCCTCAGAGCCCTTTTCAGGGGATCAAACATGGCATAATCACAGGGAGAGAGGTCTGGACTGTCTGGAGGGTGGACGAGAACCTCCCATTTGAATTTCTGCAGGAGTGCCATGACTGTGTTGGCCATATGAGGTATTGCATTGTTGTGGAGCAGAGTGATCCCACAGGTGAGCTTGCCTGGTCATTTTGTTTTGATCACTTGGCAAAGGGTGGTCAAGGTTTGTGAGTGACCTTGCCTTTTTTTGTGGTGGTGACCCTTGATGCTTCCACTGGAGGCTTTGTCTTTTGGATTCTGGTTCATAGTGATGACACCATGACTCATCTCCAGCCACCACTCGTGCCATCACAACACCTCTTTGCTCTTCATTTGACGCCTCCATGTCACTGTTTGCAATGTGACTGGCAGCACTGGACAATGGATGTATGCTGCTGCTTGCTTTGTATTGTCACGTGACGTGCATGCATGCCCTCTAGTGATGGGCTGTGACCTTCCACGCTCTGGTCGGAACCACACCTCTTTACATATGCCACAATATTACCATCCTGTCACCAGTTTGTGCATTAGAGCCTCTGGCTCGTTACTTTTTGAATGCACCTTATATATCACCCTGGTGTCGATTCAGAGAGACAAGATGGGAACCTAACCATAGGTAGGAAAAGAGTTAGGAGTTATGTCATAACTTAACCCTATGCACACATCAAGCCTTGTTAGCCAATAGTCAGAATTGAAATATTTATGACTGTTGGTTCAGCTAGTGCCTCCTTAAGCCTGACGCCTGTTGCATTGTAGTTATTATGCAAAAGGTCAGACAGCATGCAATATTATAACTAACAAAGCATTAATTTACCTGCCAAAGATTTCAATTTTGGCTGTGTAATGCAATGTTGGAACAGTGGGATAGGTCGGCATCCCCCAGACAATTTAGCTGAAATTTCCTGCAGGCTTCAGGTGTTGTTGTTGTTTGTTGGTGTTTTAGGGCCCTTCAACTACTAAGGTCATTAGAGCCCCGTCCACTGTGTAGTTCTGAAGCAGAAACTGCACAGACACTACCCTAATGTGACGATTTTCGGATACTAGCAGTTGGAGAAAGGCGGGTAAGAGTATGCAGGAACATTTCATGATGTTGGCAGCATTGAAAAATTCACTATATCTGCTCCTGTTTGTTTTCAAACTACTAGATAAAATATGCTTTTCTTACTTTTCTATGTTATTTTTACATTGTATAACTCTGGGCGTTTTCAGAATATAATATGCCAAACTATTGTTTATAACTATTCCATAATAAAGTACATTTCATATGCAACAAAATTGTTAGCCATTCTCTGTCTATGACGTTTTGGCATCTATAGCCCATGCTGCAAAACACCACTGAGGAGGCCAAGAGTATGCAAGCATCAGATCAGAAGTATGCAAGCAGAGATCAGAAATCTTAACGTCTTCACCTTTCAAAACTTGCTTAGAAGAAAAAGAAAAATGAACTTAGGGAAGGGAAAGGCAGAAAAGGCAAGTGAGAAAAGAATGAAGTCTGCAAAAAAAGAAGTCAGATATGCATAGACAACTGAAATTTGGAAAGCATGACTAAGGCCCATCCACAAGTTCCACCCCAACAAGCCCTTCCAAAAATGATGATTCAATGATATGCCCCGGATACACGTTATGAGAAGAGGGGAAGAGGACCTCGTAAGGTGCATCCCAGGAATGCAGGTGGTCGGCAGCATCCGGGGTAGGGGGAAACCAAAGCAGACGTGGAAACAGGTTTTCCAGAGAGACATGGCAGTGTGCAGGGTGCGCGGGGACGTGGTGGGAGTGGAGGGCTAGAACCCACAGCCCCAACCCCGCCATTGGTGGGACAAGGGTGCGAAGATGATGATGATGATACCCCAGATGTAGATGTTCATATTCTGAAAACTGCATTCAGTGTGGCATCTGCAAGGAGTGGTGGCATGAGAACTGCCCTGCTTAAGAAGGCAGTGGGCCATTTGTTTGTGACTACTGTTAGTGTATTCCCTTAACGCAGTGTTTTTTAACCTTTTTATTGGAACGGAACCCTTTGGTGAATTTAGACTTCTCGCAGAACCCTTGGGAACATTTAGACCTTTAGCGGAACCCCATAGTGACAGACAAAAAAAACATTGATTGATACAGGTGGGTGTGTTAGCATAAGCAGTTGAATTCGTGGACTAATGTTTGAGAGAGACACCCGCAGTTCATCTTCGACAGACAAAAATCGTTCTCGTTTCTTGTGTTTTCATTGTTACTTTTATATTTTCCCTTGCCATTGGCGGAACCCTTGGGCGGACCTCACAGAACCCTTATGTTTCGCGGAACCCTGGTTGAAAAACACTGCCTTAACCACTCTACTTGCATACTCTTGCCCTCCTGGTAGGCAAAGAGTACGCAAATACCATTTTTTTACATTTTATTTTTCATTTATGTATGCCTTTCACAAATTATTGAAACTTAGTCTAATGTTTCATAAAGAAATAAGGAATGTGTAATGAAATTTTGAAGTCTGTAACTTTGTTAGTTGAGGAGATCCACTTCATAATATTCTAGGTACGTACTCTCACACTCCATTCCCATACCGAGTTTTCCCAAGCGGCCACCCATGTCAGTACTAGTTGGGGTTGCGCTGCTTAACTTCAGTGATCAGACGAGAACTGATGTGTCCAACGCAATTCGCCGCTTACTGCGGGCTTCGGACGCCCGGGTGGAGTGCCCCCAATCAGAACATGTTCATGGGACCCGCAGACCCGACCCTGCCATAGGCGGGATAAGGGTATGATGATGATGATGATGGTTCAGCTAGTCTCTCCTAGGAGGGTAGAACCAATTGAACGAGCTACTTGGCTGACGTCACTTATGTATGGGCATTCGCAGTGGCGGCGGCGCATTTCAAGAATCCCGCGTCACACTAAAGCGCCACGGCACAGTGGTTGAAAATCGCTGGAGTAAACAGTCGGCATGTCAATTCGTCTGCATCACAGACAACTTAGCCAATATTCCTGCAGGTCCCAGACCCCTGGCTGGGGTGACCCAGTCGGAGCATGTTCAATGGACCCGCAGACCCGACCCTAACACAGTATAATGATACTGTATCTCAAATTGGGTACCAAACTTGGACAAAACACTAGTTAATATAGAAACGTCATAACATCAAGGCAACTAATATTTTATCGCTCTTTTTCAGATAAGCATCACGTGATTACATCCTCTACGAAGCAACAAGTAAAATTCCACACCAAAGGACAGAAGGATCTCCTGGATATCGGAGTACAGAAAACCAAACAAGACTTTCAGCGCTGCCTAACAACTAACGAAAAGGGTTCAGGACGCACAGTAAGAGAAAAAATTGGGTCAAAACTCGGTGGTTCAACTCCTGGCACCAAAGAAAAAGAAAACTGATGCAAGAGACAGACTAAAAACAGGAAAGCGTTCATCTGACCCAAGGATTCACCAAGGCAAGTCCGACCTCCTGCAATGACATACAAGTTATCAAACATAGTAAGTGACTTACCAATGCCAGTTTGTCAGAAACAATATCTTACCGACTGAAAACGGAATCAGATATTCCGGTTTTTGAATTTCTCCATTTTCCTTTAAGAACCTCTCAGGTCTGAACACGTGAGGGTCAGTCCAATATTTAGGATCATAATGGACAGCCCAAATATTCGGAAAGACAATGGTACCTTTTGGAAGACTGTACCCAAGCAGCTGAGTGTCCTTAGTGGCAGTGTGAGGCAAAGAAAGGGGCACTATTGACGAAAAGCGATGAATCTCCATGATAACTGCATTCGTGTACTTCAACCTTAAGTCACACAAGTGAAACAAGAAAAAAAATTACCGATGTCAAATAAAGCGACTTCTAACCCTTTTTCCGCTTATGATAGGGTTTTTTTTTTGTTTCGGTTCGTCTTTATAGCTTCGTCCACTGCGTAGTTCGAAATGCAGTTAATCCAGCACGCTACCTATTGCGCCTCCGAGGCTGATTAAAATTAACGATAGTTAATATGAAAGTGTATTAGGGCCAAAGACGACTGGTAAATTCTGACAGTCGAATGCTGACGCTATCAAGCCTTGGGCACAACAGACTGACGTACTTCAAAGGTGCAACTGAGGAAGAGATATGGAAGAACAGTAATGTCAGCCCAACCGCCCTGAGGTCCGAAAAGAAGAGCACAGCGGGAGATGACTTGCAAGGTTCATCCAGGGCGCTGGGAAGAAGACACAGGCACACTGAGTAGACAAAGATACTTCTGCGCCTTTCGGACTCGCCAGAGTGCGTGTTCTACAAAGGGAAGGGTAACGGTGCCCAACACATATTCTTTGCCTGTAGCAGATGGGCCTCCCATCGAAGAGCTCAGAAGAGGAGGAGGGCTAAGACTGCTCTCCAATTAATCTTGGACATCCAAACTTGTTTCCAAGGAAGTAGTCGAAGTAGTCCAAGTACGTGTGTCCAAGGAGGTTTTGTCACATTGGGATACGTCGGCAATGTGCTAAACGGTACTTTTACATAGCTGACGGCCGACCTAAGTGGCAACCCTATATTTGTACTCGATAAACTAGGTCACTATTTCCTGGTTCGGTACTGGAGCGAGGTGGGTTGGCTTCTTCCGGACGAACGAGAGAGAGAGAGAGAGAGAGAGGGGGGGGGGGAAAGCAGGCCCCGAGTGCGCCTCCCTTTGGCTAGGAAGTAAAACCGTTTTCCCATGTGATGTACAATGTCATTTGCACTTAACGTCGGTGAACCCCCTCACGTCGGTGGAATGCCCCAATGAACAGTAGACCGACAACGACAAATAAGAATAGGGGTTGCAGCTCTGGTCAGCAACTGGCTGTGGAAAAACACTGTCCAATAGATCGCCCTTGTGTCGATTCAGAGGGATAAATATGGGTACAGAATCCTGCCATATGTGGGAAAGCGGTTAGTAGTTGATTTTTTTCCTACTTACTGTAATCGATCCTTGAAATTCGGCATTCTGTCTTTTCCGATCACTTCATCTAATTCTTGTTGGACCTTTCTTTGAATTGTGGGCCAAGCGGACAAGTACAGCAACCCCCACAGCAGTGTCGTATTACTAGTTTCGACTCCGGCAAGAAATAAATCGTGTGCTATTTGAACAACATTATCTTCTGGAAAGATATTTCAAGAAGAACATTAACTGGGGTAAGGTAGGAAGTTATTCACTGAGCAACAGGCAACACGGAATTCCACACTACATTCAGGTGAGTATAGAATTTTGATAATTTTTTCATTTCTTTAGGTGGGGCTGTAAGCTCTCAGAACCATTCAGCAACGTCAGAGAAGGTTGATTGTTTGTTGGTGTTTTAGGGTCCTTCAACTACAATTGTCTTTAAAGCCCCGTCCACTGATTACTGTAGTTTCTAATACAGAGTCTGAACGCACAATACGTTGTTACGATGATTTTTAGGGTATTAGTAGTACTCAATGTTCCTAAGCGGCGACCCATACCAGTACTAGCTGGGATTGCGTAGTTCAACTTCAGTGATCAGGCTAGAACTGGTGTGTCCAACGCATAAAGCCGCTCAGGTTCTACAAAGGGACATGGTGATGTGCGGCGTGGATGAGGAGCTGGTGGGGAGATAGACGGGAGTGGAGGATGAGAACCCGCAACCAGATCCTGCCCCAGGCGGAATGAGAACGAGATGATGATGAACAGAGCGGCATAAATGCTAGAGCGGGCCCTGCCATAGCCGGGAAAACGGTTAGTAGTTGCTTTTTTTGGTGCACATTTCGTAGTAGTTCCCTCCTCCCCTTCCTGGACCTTCTAGGTTTTTTTTCGTTGTTGGTGGTTTAAGGCCCTTCAACGACAACGGTCATTAGAGCCCTGACCCCTGCGTAGTTTGTAATGTAGAATCCGCACTGTTACGACGATTTAGGTATTAGCAGTGCCCAATGGTCGCAAGTGGTCACCCATGTCAGTACTATCTGGGGTTGCATTTTGGAAGCGTCATATTGCATTGTGGAGTAGACCAAGCAGCCATAACAGGCCGAACCTTATGGAGACTGCTCGCGGGTGAGAAGGAGGTAGGATGAGGGATGTAGGAGAGGGGAAATTAGTGGCACCCAATGTTCAACCAACCACCCATGTCGGTACTAACTTCAGTAACTTGGGTTGCGTTGCTTAATTTCAGTGATCTTCCTAGAACTGGTGTGTCCAATGCAACTCAGCCCTCTTCAATGCAACTCAGTCGCTCTCAATGCAACTCAGCCACACTGGCACACCAGTCAGTCACACCAGTTCTCTTCTGATCACTGAAGTTAAGCAACCCAATCATTTCAATCTATATCGAGAGTATTACAGTACAGTATCTAGTTTGAAATTCCTGAAATGCAATGTGAATTCTTGTCTGAAAACCATGGCGGCAGTAAGCGAGACCTATGGAGTTCTATGTCTCTATGTTACACTAACGGGTTGGGGAGTAAGCCAAGCAGCTGTGATGATTAAATTTCACTTTTAATTAAATTTTGGAGAGAAGACATTAATAATTTAAAAGAAAAAGAAGTTAAAGTTCGAAGCAATATAAAGTTTTATAAGTTTCAAGTTTGAAGGTACATTTTTATTTTCGACTAACAATTCTTTAAATCGGACGTCCATGAAGGACGGCATGCTTTTTGGACGGAGGGGAGGGGACGAAGCAATGTAAGACAATAAGTGACAGGGGTGGGGGAAGGTCAAGGCTAGTGGACGTCACATTTCTTTTATTATGGATTTTAACCTTCAGTGTAGTGATTTTTTAAGATACTGTATTGGGTGATAAATATATCCTTTTGTTTCAGGTTGACATCTAAGAAAATACTGTTCAGAAAATAAAACGGTTTACTGTACTCATATTAATATGAAGTGCTTGAGATAGGAGGGGGGGTGATACAAAATGTGACGTTCTACTTTAGTTGGAGATCAGCCAAGTGGGGGAGGGAGTAAAATTTTGGCAAAAATACCATGACGTCCTTTATGGATACCCCAAATTAGTCTATTATTCATGTACAACATGCTTTAGCCAATATCTCTCCACTGCCATATTGGCCAAAGAAAAGGCTGCTTGCAGTGTATAGTAAATTAGAAGTAGAATCTAGTGCGAACGATCTGGCTAACTTTCAAGCTGGATTGAATTTCAATCTAGCTTGAAATTGCCGTGCGAATGTAGTATTAGTGTAGTGTCGATGCAGTCCATGCACTAGAACTAGACAGTGGACAGGGCTCTAAGGACCTTGTAGTTGAAGGGCACCAAAACACCAACGAAACAAATCAAAGGGGTTCCTCTGCTTAACTTCAATGATCAGAAGGCCTTCCTTTGAAGAGATTCACATCAAAAAAGGCCCAAATTAGTGCGAATGTTCGTCAACTCACTTGTGAACGGTTGCGATAGACGCTTGCGAGATCTTTCCACTGCAGTTTATTTCTTTGTTGCAAGCATCAATAAAATCACGAACATGTTGTTCTTGAAAAGTAGCAATGTGTTGGTCAACAGTTTTGCTTATGAACTTGGGAATGGATTTGATAATGTCCATAACTTCTTGAAATTCGGTTCGAAAAACGTGTTTAAAACCCGGGACGAACATGGCCGGGTTGGTACTGCTGACTTCACGGAAAGTTAACTTAAAATTTTGAATCAATTTATTGTCTTCGATGTCGTCATCTTTAAAATACATCCCTGAAAATATCAGCAATTTAAATGATGCCGTCCAACGCACCATTATTTTGGCAGCAATTAGCACCATTATAATCACGTTAATAATTATTATGACGTCAACAGCACTAACCTGCTACGAATGACCAGATGACATTCAAAAATCCGATGAAGAAATAGTCATTGGCTTCAATGACCACTTCATCACAGTAGCCCTCCTGTAATTTTGTTATTATTTTCTGAATTTCGTCAACAATTCGATCTTCCAGGGTCACATTGCCAGAACCACCACTTTTCAGGTGATGAAATGTCAAACGTCTTCGCTCTTTCCAACCAGGTCCATCAGCGAAAGAAATATCTGCAAAAATATCAAAGAATTTAGGATTTGTTTTGTTGATATTTTAGGGCTCTTCAGCTACTAGGTCATTAGAGCCCCGTCCACTGCGTGCGCTGCAGCGGCTGTATTGCGTTGGACACATCAATAATCGTTTGATCACTGAAGGTAATAAGCAACGTAACCCCTACTTGGGCCCTTCAACTAAAATGGGCATTACAGCGCCGTGCACTGCGTAGTTCCAATGCAGAGTCTACACAGCCACTTCGCTGTTGCGACGATTTTTGGTTATTAGCAGTTCTCAGTGCTCACAAGCGGTCATCATCATCACACCCTTATCCGCCTGTGGCAGGGCCGGGTCTGCGGGTCCAATGAACATGCTCTGACTGGGGGCAGCCCCCGGCTCCTGGAGCCCGCAGGAAATATTGGCTGACTTGTCTGTGGGGGATGCCGGCCTACCCCACTGTTCCAACACCGTATTACACAACCAAAATAGAAATGTTTGGCAGGCAAATTAATGCTTTGTTGGTTATAATATTGCATGGTGTCTGACCTTTTGCACAATAACTCAGTGCTCACATGCGGTAACTCATGCTAATTCTAGGTGGGGGTTGCGTTGCTACACCTCAGTGATAAGACGAAAACTGGTGTGTCCAGCAGCCGGTGTCCTGCAACCCTAAGGCTTATTGGTGCACTCATTGTACTACACCTTGGGGCATACCTACCCGTTGGGCGGCATTACTTCTCATCAGCGCCTGCTCTAGCAGGGAGCGGCGAATTGCGTTGGACACACCAGTTCTCGTCTGATCACTGAAGTTAAGCAACGCAAGCCCAGCTAGTACTGATATGGGTGTTCGCTCGGGAAAACTGGGTACTGCTAATACCCAATAATCGTCGCATTAGCGTAGTGTCCCTCTGTGCAGTATATGCATTAGAACTATGCAGTGGACGGGGCTCTAATGACCCTGTAGTTGAAGGGCCCTAAAACACTAACGTACCAAACACCAAAAGCTGATTTGTCAGCATTACAATATGGAAATAATGTGGACATATTTACCGGAATCCCAAAATAATTCTTTATAAACATAATTCCTGGGTCTGCCATTAAAGACATCCGATTGATCGACCAAAGCAGCTTTGACCGCCGGCCAGTCGTTGAGCAACACAACGGGCGTAGTTCCTAATGTCACCGAGAATACGTTGCCATATTTGTGGCCTAATTTGACGAAAGTTCGATATGGATATTTTCCAAGAAAGGGCAGATATCCTACAATCGGTAATCCAACAGGTCCTGGAGGGAAATTGGCAAATTTCGATCTGAAAATCCAAAATAACACGAAAGTGAGTACGATACTGAATAAAATAACAGTACTCCACTCCATTTTGATCAGAAACATTGGAAATCGAGACGAACGCCTCGAATGAATCACTTTCCAAACGGAAGTGGTATCATCTTTCGAAAGCCGGTGTCACGCGTCACGTGTCCAGCCAGGCACTTTGATGCAATTTTTGGTACCCCAAAGCAGGGCCGGTCCTATGGGTTCGGCCGCCCACGTGCAGTTATGTCGAGGCCGCCCTGCCCCCCTCAGTATTTTCACATAATTTTCTTAATGCCTGCAAGTTAACATTGATTGGCCGCCCCATCAGGGCAGCCGCCCGCGTTCTTTGCACACTTTGAACCTATGGACGGACCGGCCCTGCCCCAAAGTGTCCACCATCTAGTTCCGAATGCAGATGCCTGAATTTGCCTCTTTTCCGCGTAGCACATATGCACTGCAGATCAGATATGCAACGTGAATCAAGGCGAAATTTATATCAAATGTGAGACTGACTGTCTCGCAGATGATACAATACTCTTTCATTTTTTAATATAAACCACTTTACTTGCCGACGTAATACCCGTTTCTCATTTTCTAATGCACCAACAGGATAGGAGCCATCACTAAGATAGGCCACAATCTCATCATATTTTTTGGGATCCACAAGGTGACGATTTCTGGCACACACTACAAGGTGGGGTCTGTTATGACCCCAAAAAGACTTTTTGATTTTGAGGCCGAAATATTCAGATAAAGGGCATTATTATGGATATTGAATTAAATACCATCCATATAAAGGTTAAGCAATGAAAATAATCTGGAAACATGCTAAAAAAATTCTGTAATACCCAAGAAAAACAAGCCATCATCATCACCATACCCTTATCACGCCTATGACAGGGTCGGGTCTGCAGGTTCTAGTCCTTCACTCTTGCCTATCTCCCACCAGGTCCACTTCCACCCCAGACAATACCATATCCTTATAGATATCCTGCTCCTACGTCTGCTTTAGTACCCAGTGGTTCCGACCAGCCATCCCTGTCGGTACTAACTTGGGTTGCATTGCTTAACCAGAAATAAAATATGCTAATTACTTAGGAGACCAGCCAACTTCCCTAGATAGGTAAAGAAAACATGGGAGAACAGGTAATCAAAGGTTGGTTAAGAGTGGAGAAAGTGGTACATGTGTAGACACAATTTTGTAGGTCTGGGGTCTGCCGAAACCCCACCTTGTGGACGGAAGGATATTGCATGTGTTGCTAGGGAAAATGAAAACGTCAGCTCTGCTTTGCAAGTGAGTTTTGTGGGAGAGTGCTTTAGCAAAACTGAAATTACTTTGACATTATTGGTGGGCAAAAAATTCCTAACGGGGGAAACGGCCGGGACACTTTGACGTAAAAGCGGACACTTTGAGGTATGTGTTAAATTACCTCAAAGTGTCCCCCAGACATATTGAGGTACCTCAAAGTGACCGGCCGGAGACTTTGACACCAGGACACTTTGTCACGTGACACTGGCTTAGCAATGATATTTAATTACTTTTTCCACGCATGAAATAAATACACGTAGGTTTAATTTTCGCCACACCCCATAATGTCTTGAGTTTTATAAAACTAGGAATGTATTGAACAGAAGAGACCAGCAGAGGAAGCGGCTTCTTGCATAGGACACACCGGTTCTCCTCTGATCACTGAAGTTAAACACCACAATCCCAGCTAGTATTTACAGGGGTCGCAGTTTGGGAAAACTGGGTACCGCTAGTAACCAACACTCATCGAATTAGTATAGTGTCCGTGCAGTCTCTGCATTAGAACTACAGCAAAAGAACTACGGCGCTCTAATGACCTTGTAGTTTAAAGGCCCTAAATCAAAACAAATGACAACAAGCAGTCTCTGCATGAGAACTATGTAGAGACTGTTTGCATCACATAACTCTTAAAAAATGAGAAATTTTGACATATCTCATGTTCCTATACCTAAAATAAAAGTAGGCCTTCAAATCTGCATTAATGGGGATTTGTTACTGGCCTGTGGCTACAGGATTTTGTCTCAGGTATGTAACGCAACAGATTGTCGCTCCTGGCCGCTCCAACTAACTAACTTTGGGTGCAGACTTGGTTTGTGCTCCAAGATTGCCACATCTACGCTCTAAGTTAGCTAGTTGGAGCGGCTAAGAGCAACAATTTGCTGAGCTGCCAACCTGAGACATAATATTGTGGCCACAGGCCATTAACACATCCTCATTAATGGAGCTCTGAAGGCTTATTTTTAATTTTAGGAATAGGAGCATGATATATCAAAATTTCTCACTTTTTAAGAGCTATGCGATAGTTAAAAATACCCATATCTGTTGAAAAAGAATGTAACTTTGCATTATCCTGAAAAAAAAACTACTGCCGAAATTTCCGAACTGTTTTAGCAGATGAATGTAGCCCTCCACCAACTATAACTTTTTCTTAAACAGTTTTTCCCATATCTTATAGTTTTTGCAGTAAAGGCGTTGGTTACTTTAAAAATTTCACCCTGTATTGTAGGTACATAGATTGAAAGAATGAGAAAATTCATTTTATTGTTTTGCACTTATTAAACTGGGCCTTCACTTTCTCCATGCACTTAATCGTTCCAGCAATTGTTGAGTGCCATGTATAGAACTCATGGGCAAGCATGCTTGCAGAATCGCCTGACTCTTCTCTGAAAATTATGCTAAACTGTTTCTTGTTGGAGAATTATTGCCATGGCCTGATATCATGCACGAAGACAGGCCTCAACTGAAACATTACTTGTATACTATTCATACAGGCTATGGTGAAAGGTTTTGATTACATTTCATAGAAAGAGAAGACGTAACTATATGCAGTATTCGATATTTCAACAGGCACTAGAAATGTGTTTGCTCTAGACGATTTGTACATTCTAGCCAATGTTTTCGTTGCAAGCGACATTAATGCTTTTTTTGTATGGCGTTTCATGGTCCTAGAAACCAGCCAGATTTCAAAAATTTAATTCACAGCATGAATTGACTCGCCTTGGTGGTGCAGTGGGTAGCGTGCTCAGGAATTGCATTAGTAGTGCAAAGTTCGATACTGGAGTGAGATCAGATGAAGTGGCTTTCTTCAGGTGAGTGTACCTTCATTTGAATTAGGAGTAAAACAGAGGTCCCATGTGGTGTGTGCAGTGGCTGTATTGCATTGAACACCAATTCTCGTCTGATTACAGAGGAGATTGAAGGAGATTAGGGCTAGACAGACCCATATTACTGGTCTTTCTTACTGTGGAGACTTTGCCTCTCCACTCATTTTTACATTTTCTGATATTACAGAGACATTCCTCTCCACGTACAATTATATTTACATTTTTTTTTAATATTGTGGAGACACCCCTCTCCAACCTTGTATTACTTTCGTATTTTGAAGACACCCTTCTCCAATATTAACATTCTTTAATTCAGAAACGTAATTCCATGTGCTCCTCAGCAGGTGTACCACACATGCTGTCCACAATTCACATGACATTTGAAAAGGACAGAAGCACTGCACGTTTCTATTTGCCAATTTAATTAAAAAAAAAAAAAAAAATAGAAAGAAATTGATTTTTTACAATTTTAAAAACAAAGAGTTCTCTGATAGCTTTCATACAGGTCAGACGCACAATTTTGCACCTCCGCTACAACAGTCGTTTAAATGTGAAATACTTATAACTTTATCTCTATCATTATATTTATTATTCCAAAAGTGTTTTATTGAATCGATTATCATTTTACGAAAGTCAGAACATTATTTATAAATCACTTAGAACACGCATATTCAGGTTTAAAATCTTAATTAACTTGGATTAATTATCTACACCTTGGATATTACACTTCAACTAAAGCCTTTGCTACATAATGGTGACCCGGACGTGATTCGATGGGCACTATACAATGGTCGTGATTCAATGGATACTATCCAACAGACGTGACCCAACGGACGTGATCCCACTGGCACTATCCGACGGAATTCAATACTGAAGACTTCAGGATTATTACAAATATTCCTATTCTTTTATACAATTTAATCTTTTCAAGATAATCTGCAACAACACAAAATAAAAAAAGGATAATAACTACAACGAAGGATTATAACACGTTGCATTCCTACAACCTCCAACTAAAGGAATCAACCACTATAACAGTTATTCACTACACTACATTTTTTTTGGTTCATCGGCATACCTGACGGAATAGTTATCTGTAACAGAAGAAACAGCATCAAAACATAACAACATAGTGATGGTGTTTAGTGCAATAAAATAAAGTGTTTATGATTGATCATAACAACTAATAGGTTCAACGGTAGATGGTAGGACACCAAGTCTTATTTCTTAAATACTAGACATATAAACTAAGATGGAAGGCCCTAGCCAATACAGGGATTTAGGTCTATCAACCAGCCCACAAACATTTGGACACTTGGATGAAGAAGTTGGTCTAAACGCCGTCCAACAACATCATGGGTCAAAATGTCTAAAACTGCCCCTTTTCTGGTCGCATGACCCGGATACGTGATTTGCGACCATAGAGCATAGATTTAGGGCTTATCAAATTTAAAAATTATTCCCATAAGTTTGACCTAACTATAGATGCGCTGCCTCCCAAAATAATCACGGAGGTAAGGGAACTCATTCTGAAGCCCCCAGTTACAGAAGCCTACGAGGCCCTAAAGAATGCTGTGACCCAACGCAGTTCACCGATGCAGCAACAAAAGCTGCAACAACTACTACATAACTTACAACTAGTGGATAGGAAACCGACAAAGCTATTGCGGCACATGCAACAGCTGGCCGGAAGTGCAGTAACCTTCCCTGAAAATGTGCCTCTCCTTTGGGAAGTTTTTGTCTCCCATCTACCCAGACAAATCTGGGTAATACTGGCCACAGCAGACCAAGCTACTCCCCTGGAAGCCTTGGCGGAAATGGCCGACAAAATTCTGGAAGTCTTAGATCCTGGTATACAGCAACTCAACGCCATTTCTAGCAGTTCGAAACCGGAAACACCACAAGCTGTCAACCTTCCAGTAGAACAACACCAATATGCACTATTAACAGAAACGATGACTGAGTTAATCAAACAAGTTCATTAACTCAAATTCGAAATTCATGCACTAGGCAATGATAGATTTCATTCAAGAACAAGGTCTTGATCATCGTCGAAACAAAGAATATCGAGAAGCAACAATGGCCAAGGAATAGGATCTTGTTGGTATCATTGCACCTTTGGAGACAAGGCCCGAAAATATGTACAACCCTATACTGCTAAACAGGAAAACGCATAAGCCTATTGTCTCTGAAGGTGGCGGATGATCCAGGCAAATGTAACAGCCATCTTTTCTTCGTTAGAGATAACAAGAATAAATTAGAATTTTTAATCGACACGGGCACAGATTTCAGCATGTTGCCTAAGGACAAAGTGGACCCACACCTGTGTGTCCACAGCGAGCTAAAATTATATGCTGCAAACCACACGGTCATCAATACATATGGCCTGTGTCAGATCAATGTGGACCTGAGGTTGAGACATTTGTTCCCTTGGGGGTTCCTAATAGCAGACAGTTCCCATGCTATTATAGGAGCTGATTTCCTAACATGCTATAGCCTAGTAGTGGACATAGGACGACACAGGCTCCACGACCGAGTCACCAAGCTAGAGGTTTTGAGGAATCTGGGCATGTTCCTCTCACTCGTACCAATGACTCTATAGTATCTGCCTAGACGCCCAAGTGAGGTATAGAAAAATCCTTCAGGAATTTGCAGACATTACTGTCCCTCATTGTCATCCACCAAAGTGTCACATTCTGTGGTCCATCACATACCCACCACCAATGCACCACCAGTACATGCCAAAACCAGACGCTTAGACTCCATATGACTCAAGGTAGCCAAGGAGGAGTTTAGACACCTCCACAAACTTCGCTACCTTCGACCCTTGTCTAGCCCTTGGTTGAGCCCTCTCCATCTCATTAATAAAAACGACAAATGGAGAGTAGTGGGTGACTTTCGAGCCCTTAATGCTCGCACAATTCCTGATAGGTATCCTATACCTCACATAAAGGACTTTATGTCACAACTGCATGGTATGTGCATATTTTCTAAAATTGATCTGGTCAAGGCATACCACCAGATCCCAGTGGCTCCAGAAGATATCCCCAAGACAGCAGTGACGACGCCTTTTGGACTCTTTTAGTACTCCAGGATGCCGTTTGTACTCAGGAACGCCACCCAGACTTTTCAACGTTTCATGGATTTAGTTCTAGCCGATTTGCCATTTGTGTTTACATATATCGACAACACTTGTTGGCAGCACAGACGACAACAAACACCAACAACATTTATGTCAATTGTTTGAGCATTTTTGCCAGTTCGGCCTCGTCATAAACGTCTCAAAGTGCATGTTTGGTGTACCTTCCTTAGAATTCCTGGGATACACAGTGACGTCCGAAGGAATAACCCCTTTACAAAAAAACGTGGATAGCTTACAAAATTTCCCGAGACCAGAGTCCAAATGGTCATTATGCCGTTTTCTTGGGTTAATCAACTTCTATCACTGTTTCATACCTCACTGTGCAGAACTCCTACAGCCATTACACACTCTGATAGCCAGAAAATCCAACAAGACAGCTAACATTCACTGGAACGAGCAAGCCATTTCTGCCTTCCAACAGGCCAAAGAAGCACTCTCCAATGCTGTACTGCTTCAACATCCAGATCCTTCACCTGACGTGAAAATCGGATTATTCACCGACGCTTCAGACACCACCGCAGGCGCCATACTCCAGCAATTAATAAACAACAAATGGCAGCTGTTAGAATTCCTTTCAAGAAAATTCCAACCAGCTTAGGTGAAATACAGCGTTTTTTGAAGGGAACTATTAGCAGGATACCTAACGATTAAACACTTTTGCTACTTTCTTAAAGGTCGACATTTCATCGTCTACACAGACCGCAAACCTCTCACCTTCACGATGAATACCAGCATAGAAAAACACTCACCAAGAGAAGCAAGACACTTGGATTTCATTTCGGCCTTTACCACCAACATTCAATACATCGCTGGACATGAAAACATAGTCACTGATACCTTGTCAAGAACTACATTACATCACCTGAGCTCATCCAATCTAGCCGCGAGTGTCAAATTAAAACTTGGCTCTGGTATTGTCCAGGGTGGCACAGAGGCTGGCAGTACAGGCTGCACCCTAGGTAGAGTCACACCCAGGCCATTGAGACCATCCATCCACCAGATGCCAAACAGAGGGGGAACCCCTGGCCAGCAGTTGAATGCCTGTCGCAGAGTGCAACCAAAAAATGGCTGGGTGTGTAGGGTGCTGTGGCTGACCTTTCAGCCACAAAATATATGTAGCTGCCAAGGACTGCTGCCACAGTCAGTGGCGGTTCACCAGACTCAGCATAAAAACTGAGCACTGGACTTGTGCACAATGCCCCAACAGACATCTGGATGCCAGTGTGATGTATACTGTCCAGCATGCAGAGAGTTGATGGAGCGGCCAGGCCATAAACAACACAGCCGTAGTGGAGACTGATTGAACGAGTGATCGGTAGAGCTGAAGCATCACCATTCGATCTGCCCCAAAACCAGTTCCCTGCAGGCACTGCAGAATATTAAGGGAGCGAAGGCACTTAGCCCTGAGCTCCTTCAACTATGGGACCCATGTCAGACGGCTGTCAAAACAGAGACCAAGAAACGGGCTACCTCTACAACTGGGAGGAGGTGCCCATTCAGGGTAAGCTGAGGCTCAGGATGAAGCCCTCGCTGATGACAGAAGTGTGTGACTGTTGTTTTCTCAGGAGAGAACTTATAACCGCATGAGTTGGCAAACTCATTGGCACTATTGAGTGCCAGTTGCAGTTGATGCTCAATGCCATGCATTGTGGCAGCCCGGTAGCGGATGGAAAAGTTGTCCACAAATAGGGACGGCTGTACTGGGGGAGGGGGTGAATGGAGGAGGGAAAACCGTTACCTGCAACAGCCAAGAGCGTCACACTGAGGATGCTCCCCTGTGGGACACCATTCTCCTGCAGAAAGGCAGAGGAGTAGGTGTTACCCACACACACTCTGAAGGTCCAGTTGGACAAAAAGCTATGGAGGAAAAGAGGCAAATTACCCCTGAGCCCCCACTGGTGCAAGGTCTCAAATATACCATGGTGCCAGGTGGTATCATATGCCTTCTGCACATCAAAGAAAACAGCTACCAAGTGCCAACAGCCAACCCTCAGCAACACCACCAGAGAAGTTAATTGGAATGCGTTCTGCAGCTTCTTTCCGTTTGATGAAAACTGCAGCATAGTGCTGGGAACTGGAGATGGCTGCAAATGTCCTTGCCAGCACCTCAGCCACCTCACAAGGCAGAAGTAAATGTCTCCCTTGCACAAGGAGACCAGAGCCACCGAATTGTAAGTACCTTCCCTGGATTTTTCTCAGCTTTTCCCAGACATTCTTGGATGGTGTGTGGTGGGTAAGCGAGAACATAGGAGCGAGACATAGGAGTGTTTGGCATATGCCCGGGCTCTGAGGTAGTTGACACGATTGCCATCAGTTGGATGAGACTGGAAGAGGCAAAGGGAGCCCTGTGGGCCCCCTTCCAGCGAACTCTATACTGCCTGGGATTATCCCCAAGTGATGTGGAGAGCTCTGGACTGACTCCCATTCGCCATCTAAGCTCTCGGTATCTCTCACAGTGACTAAAGATGTGTGCCACTGTGAGAGGCTCCCTACAGGAGTCACACCATGGTTGGTCCTCACCCCATAGAATGTAGGAGTGGGTGAGGAAGGTGTGACCGATCGGAAGCCGAGCAAGCACAACCTTCTCCCTCCGTGACTGGCGGCACAAGGACACCCAGTGCTCTGGAGTGTCCTTCAGTGTGTGGAGTTTGTTGGCGGTCTCCACAAACCACTGGGACCGCCATTGGCCATGGACAGCCCTCCGCACCATCGGGAGAGCATCGGAGGAGGGGACAGCAGTGTTGGGTTCATCTGGCAAGGGGGCCACCTGACGGGCATGGGCATCCGCCCTCTCATTGCCCATGATGCCACCATGCCCTGGGGCCCACATAAACAACACTGTCTTGCCCTGCTTACGAATCACAGCAGTTATCAATCCCAGGAGGCAGGTAGAGGGAACATAGAGTGGTGGGCACATTCAGTTGCAGTGAAACTGCCACGGCTTGGAGAGGCGTCTGTAAAGTCACTGGGATGTGCATGCATCCATTCTGGATAAGGATAGCCACCCCTCCCACAGGGTGGTTTCCCTGCTGCCAGGTGTCTGCATACATGTTGTAGCCCCGTAACAAAAGTCGGGTATCATTACAGCAGAGGATCTCCTGCAGGGAGATGCAGATGGGGTTTTGCCATGAGATCAGCATTGTGATCTCGTCCCTCTTGTGGGAAAATCCTCGACAGTTCCATTGAAGGAAATTCACCATTAGGTGGGCTTTGGAGGTTTATTTTTATTCCTCCCTTTTTTTCCATCCCACAGCAGAAACGTTAGGCATGCCCAGTTGGGGCATGCTGCCACTCAGTGTGCTCTTCTGTTGGCCAAAGAGCTTGGGTGAACAAACCAAAGACACACGCCCCACTGCGGTGGCAGGGGGTGTCCCTGGTTTCTTCCCTTCTCTCTCACCCATCACCACCGCTATGGAGGAAGCCAGCTGGACTGAGCTAGGAAGGGGGCTGCTCAAAGCAGATGCCTCTGTTTGATGAGAGGTATCTGTGGCCTCCAAGGAGGCTGGGCCAGAGGCAGTGATGGAACCGCAAGAAACCTTTGGCATGGGGTCGGGATCTGTCTGGCAGCGAATGCTAGCACAGACCGGTATCCCATGGACCCTGTGGGCCTGAGTGGGCAAAAAACGGATGAGTGGGGGGAGTTGTGGAAGAATGTCCGTCTGGGTGCAGACAGATGACACAGCAGCCACCTTTGCAGCACCTGCATAGGACAAACCACGACTTGGCATCCCTGGCAAGGCTAGCAGCCACTGCACATCTTGAAAACTGATACCCTTCTTGACACGCAATTCCTGGATGGCACGTTCCTGCAACCAGGTGGGGCAGTCTCGAGAATAAGGTGCAATAAGGTGCAGTCTTACAAGGCTCGAGGGAATGGTCTTCCTGCCCACAAGTGCCACACTTGGCCCTGGCCGAACACGAATTCTGGCCATGACCATACCTTTGACATTTGAAGCAGCGAAGGGGGCTCGGAATGAAAGGTCATACTGGCAAGCGGAGGTAGCCGGCCCTGATGTATTCTGGCAACTTGGGCCTACCAAAGGGCAGCACCAATGTGTCAGAGGGGTGGGATTCTCCATCCCTTCAAAACAAGGTGCAGTGGACAGCCAGAAGCATTAATCAATAATTTATGTCAACATCTCCACAAAACGGGTTACTTTGTCCCAAAAAGTGGGCCTAAGTGACCTTTTGAGTATCACACTGGAATTAAGAAAGCATATTAATTCATTGAAAAAAAGAATGGAATTCAAGCCATTTTAAAGATGTTATTATGCATTATATACATTACCAACATGCTACATTTATTCCAGCTCCAAAAATATGCCATCAAAATACAAAGGCAACCTGGGAACAGAAGGTACTCTGATTATGCAGAAGCTAAACTTAATTATTGCTAAGAATAAATATACAGTAACCTGCATGTTTTGTATTGATGTGAGAGCACTTTTCAATCTAAACCATTGGTTTACATTATTCAAAGTGTTTTATAGGTTTTAAGGAGTCTACATCAATTTGGCATATGGCAATTTGGAGTAGTAATTTTGGCATACAACAATATGGCATACATACAAATTTGTTTTATGACATTTTGGCATACATACCAATCTCTTGGGTGCACAGATTTGTTCAAAATTGCAACAGTCATAACAACACATTGCAACAGTCAGTAGCGGTTCTAGCATACGCAAGGCCCTGTGCAAATTGAAAGTGCAAGGCCCTTTCCAAAAATTTGCAACTTGCAAAAGCGAGGCCCCATGCATTTGCACAGGTTGCACGTGCCTAAAACCGCCACTAAAACCGCCTTTGAAGTGTATGGGCCCTAAAACACAAACAAACCCAATTGTATTATACGAGACCATTGCAATGGCTGTTATGACAGTTGAAATTTTGAACAAATTTGTGCACCCAAGAGTATGTATGCCAAATTGTAGTACACCAAATGTTTATGTATGCCAAATTGCCATATGCCAAATTTGTATGTATGCCAAACTATCATATATCAAATTTCTATGTACATCAAATTGTTGTATGCCAAATTGCCATGTGCCAAATTGCGTGATCCCAGTTTTAACATAGGAATAGTTTACTTGAGACAAAGTTACCCCTTCGCATGGACTACTTTAGCAGAATAGAAAAATAATATATTTCATAAGTATAGTACAAAAATGTGGATTTCTTATAATACTGAATTTTAGATAAAGAATTAAACAATCTAAGAATTACATTAGAAGTGCAATATTCATTATTCGTTATTGCCCAGCATAAGATTAAAGAAAAACTGTTATAAAAGTGGGACAAAGTAACCCGTTTTTACAGTACTGAAATTCGTCTTCATCATCTCAACCTTCTCCAGGCCTGAGACAGGGCCAGGTCTGTGGGTTCTAATCCTCCCTCCCACCTATCCCCCACCAGGTCCCCCTGCATCTCACATGCCTCATGTCCCTTTGCACCACCTGCTCCCACGTCCATTTTGCTCTTCCTCTACCTCTGATGCCCCCAACTACCTGCAGTCCAACAATGGACCTAATAAGCTCCTGCTCTCCCCTCCTCATCACATGCCCATACCACCTCAGCCAGTTCTCTCTCATCTTTTCTGCAATATCTCCCTGTTGTCATTGACATCCCATGGTCCTTCCTGTGGAGTGGTTTCTTGACATGTTGTCATCTCGAGTGGTAGGGCTCTCCCGATCCGATGCCAATGTGGGCTTGGTTGGTTTGGTGCTAAAGTATCCCTCATTTCTGATTGTTTTCCTTTTTCTCATAGATTCTCCCCCTTGGAACTAGCAGAGCACTTTTTTTAAGAAAAGAAAAGTTTTTATTTCTTACTTTCACTTGTGACAATCCTGGTTTTTCTTCTATTTATGATGTAGCCTTCTTTAGATCCTTGAGAGTATGTTGTGACATTCTGAAATTTATAGTCCTTAACACATAGTCCTTAAAAGAAAAAGTTAGTCCATTTTTTGGTTTTTGATTCACACGTAGCTTTTAATGTTCAACATTCATTTGTTGCTTCTGGAGTTCACAATTTCCCACTTTTTGATCAGTGGTCTACATCCACAATATACATATATTTCCACAATTATTCAGTTTATATTGTTGGTCTCGAAGAGCTCTCAGATACACTACTCTCTACATCCACAATATCCATATATTTCCACAACTATTCAGTCTATAACATTTTTTCTATTGTTGTCAAAGAGCTTCTCTCTCTCCTTCTTCCCTCACTGGGAGATGATTACTGACTGCTAGACTCTGATTTTTTGGTTACATGACTACAGGACTGGTTATAAGTTGTTTCACACCTTCATATACCCTTTTTGGTGTGACTGGGCTACTTTCTCCCATTTCCCATCTTTTCCTATTGGTCCATTAGAGTGGGGTGATAGATTGGGATCAGGGGCTGGACCAATAGTGTAGGGTTTTAGAAATGGGTCATATGTTTGAAAACATTTAGCGGATGAGGAAAGGGTTTTATCACAATCTAATAAAAATTTGAGAAAATTAAAAGGTTAATTGGAGGAAATGAGTTATCGCTTTAATATTAAAATTGGGTCAGTTAAGGGAAACCAGATAATTTTTGTAATTTATCAATTTTTGCCTTTTGACACTTTTAGCTATGGGGCAATCCACAAAATACAGAGTTAACAAGAGGGCAATTCACATATTGTGTGAAGAGTGAAACTTCTATGTAACAATCCTCCCCCTAAGAATTCTTTTTGTTAAAAAGGATTCTTATTCTTAGGACTGTGTCCTTAGAGACAGAGAGAGACAACATGAAATAATGAAGAATACAGAAATACATCCAATAATACCATACAAAATAAAACTAGATGAAAAGTTAAAAATTGATCCTAATATATTTGAAATGACTTCCCAGAAGTTGTTTCCAGGGACTGCAAGAGATGGAGAAAAGTGAGTGGTAACATTTGGTTGATCCAATTTAATTATAGGATCTAAAAGACAAAAGTTTAATTTCTCAAACGAAGAGGCATATTTATATTTTAGGCAAAATGTTCCATCATAGCATTTGGTGTTCAATCGAAATTGCAGTAAGTAATCTCTGTCATTAAGAGTTAAGTTTATAGAAGGGGTGTGAAGATTAACATTTGGAAAGGATATTTGAGCAATACCAGGTTGGCAAGTGCTTAAGGCAGAGAAGGAGAGTGTGGCTGGGGTGAGACATGAATAACAACCTTTAATTTCCATTATGCAGGTTATTGTGGGACATACCATGGAGGTAATAATCTGAAAGGCAAAGTTTTTTACATGAATCCTAGGTTTGCACGTATAACCTTCTAATGCTTTTACCACGTATATTTGGTTATAGTTTGGTTTTAAATACCAACAAAAGAATAAACATGATTGACTATGTAAGATCCAGCAAATACTTCCAGAGTCACCAGCTATACAATCTGTTATCCCGGGCCAACTCTTTGACTCCTCAGTAATTAGGTTAAAGGTGTAGCCATGGTAACAATGATCTCCCCAACCACAATATTGATTTTGGGGGCAAGCTAATGCAGCAATTTTTTGCATGGTCACTGGAAAAGTATAATAGAGAAGGCAGGTGGTCCAATGACAAGGTAGGGTGGCATAGGTAATTTCTACATTAAAAACATAATTTCCTTCCTTATCAAGAATCGTGAGGCATGAACTATACATTAAATTTTGAAGGGTAAGTTTTGCTTTAGTGGTAATTTCACAAGTTTGACCACTTGCACTTTTTGTTCAAGACATAACTTCAGATTGGATAACTGTATTAGAATTACAATAGGCTGCAGCATCACTCAGGGAAATGAGGCTAAGAAAACATAGAAGTATAGCCAGAGAATGGTTAAGCTGGATGCACTGGTTCATTTGCGTTATTTGGTTTCGTAGATTGGTAAGATGTTGACTTAAAAAGTCTCCTGTTAAAATTCCTAAGGCCATAGACAGTCGTAGGGTTCCCTTTCCTACTCTGTAACTGGTGTAGAGCAAGGTGATTATCCATGTAAGTATAAAAAGGATAGCTTTAAATATGGATTTCAAAAAAATTAAAAGGATTCCCAATAGAATAAGTAATATGCTATAAATGACATATTGAATTTTTTCTGGTAAGCAGTGGATATAATAGATGACATTCAAGCAAAATACACATTTAAGGAGAGGGCAATATTTATTTCCATCTACTTCAAAAGTTGCTTCTGTAATTTGTCCATCTTTTTCTATCACAGTTACTTCGAGTTTTCCCTTATGAAGAAGGAATTCATCAGGGATGTCTAGTTGAGTTTGCTCTTTTACCAATTTAAATACAGCTTCTCTACCATCTTTGCGAATAATTACCATACCTGACATGTGAAAGGTGAGAACGGGTTTATCAAATTGAATACCTTTATTGTGGGCAATTTGTCCTTGGGTTTGTATACCAAGTAATCGACGTGATGTAACACCTAGTTTCTTGTAATAACAAATGTAATAGGAAATTGTTTCTGGATTAGTTATTGTCTGGCCTTTAAATTCAGTTGTTATTATTGAATTTGCAGGCTTGGCTTGACAGAAACAAGAGCTTTGAGTATTACATGGCATGAACTGGCAGTAATTTTGATCTCCTGCACAAGGTTTACCTTTTGTGCAGGTGCACATTTCTTGTCTTGTTAAATCCTTGCATTCAAACATGACATCTTTTCCTGTTGTGGACAATACTTGTTGCAATTGAAATTGTATAGGCTCTATGGTGACATTTTTCCTTTGGTCTAGGAATTTAGTTTCTCTTGCAACAATACAATCCTTACAGTCCATATGTGCCTTTGAACAAAGGGTTGAGGGAAACGTGAAGTTAATTTGTTGGTGTGAAGTATAAATCTTACAGGCTAAGGCACTTATTTCCCATTTACAAACAGATATGTCCTTTTCAGTCCCACTGGAATTTCCTTGAGTTAAGATTGGGTTCTGTAGGAGAATTCCCAGGATGAAAATAAATGGAATCATGTTATAGGACCTGTAAAGAGAATGGGATATTAATTCCTTTTTCCTTGTTTAATTGTCAGTGATAGCATTTTATACATTTTATCTAAAATGGTTCTTTCAGCAAGAGGTGTGGGTACACTTTCTGCACTTAGGCTAGGTTGATTTTCATTTTGTTGTTCATTATTTGGATCTATACCCTTTTTATATATACTTTCATGATTTGTTGATTTATTAGTCTCCTCATTGGTTTCACTTTTTTCTTCCCCCTTTCTATTCGCATTTACAGGATTCTCTTGTCGTAATGCAGCTCCCCCTGATGTGGATTTGGAGCTATCCTTCAACAATGTTCGTTTTCCTGTAGTACTAAACAATCTATAATTAATTTCTGGCAGTAATCTGCGGGACCGGGTAATGGGTTGCTCTCTTCTAATTGCAACCTCCTGACTTGGAACAATTGAGATGTCTTCCTTAGAAGGTAAGGTTAATCCTTCAGGTCGCGAATCTGAGGTAGAACCAACTTCATTTTCGGAGAGGACTTCTCGGAATTGTTCTTCAGTCAATGATTGGGCCTGATCAGGATTTCCCCCAAAAGCATTTGTCAAATCCTCATCATATTCATCCTCCATATCCTCTGCCCAGAGGTCTTCCTGTTCCTCCTGTGCAGAGACATGGGGGGATTTACTCAATTGCTGGCCAGTCTCATCCCCCATTTCTTCTAATTCTTCTAGGCAAGGAAAGGCTTTCAATTTTGTCACCGTTCTCAACCTATTTGTGTGCACATTTTTAATTTCTCGAGGATTTGAAACTTTCATTATTTTCCAGTTAACAGGCCCTAACCTTTTCATTATTCAGAAAGGTCCTGTACTGAGCCGGCTTAATTTTTTCTTTAATCCTTTACCCACCTTTAGGGTATATAAATACACTAAGTCTCCTTCCATAAACTCAATAATTTTCAACCTTTTATTCTGGGATTCTTTAGCTCTTTCTTGACTTTTTTGAAGAGCATCAGAAGCTATTTCAAACGCAAGTTGCATCCTTTTAGTTAACTCTGATTTAAAACCATCCGAATAGAGAGGTTTCCTAGTGGTCTTTAGGAGACTGAGGGGTAGTAGGGGGTCTCTACCACAGGTTAGATAAAATGGAGTTTCATGTGTAGATGCATGAACTTGCACTTCTGTAAGCTAGTAACAATAGGGGTAATTGTTCATCCCAGTCGTTTTGAGATTTGCTTACATAGTGAGACAACATTTGGGCCAAGGTAGCATTAAACCTTTCTACCTGCCCATCACTTTGTGGGTGATATGGCAAGGTAAATAACTTTTTTATTCCTAGAGATTTGCAAAGTAGGCGGAACAGTGCAGCGGTAAAGTTAGGACCTTGATCTGTTAGAAGTTGTTCACACAAACCATGCCTTGAAAAATCTTCATTTACCATTATCTTAGCTATGATTTCAGCCTTCTGATCTGGAATTGCAAAGGCTTCCACATTCTTTGTAAGGTAATCAGTAAATACAACTATGTAGTTGTTTCTATTTGGGGTACTTGGCAATGGTCCTAGTACATCTAAACCTATTCTCTGGAATGGATATGTTACTAAAGGTAAGCTTTGAATTTGAGCTTTGTTTCTAGGCTTTTTCCTTTCATTACAGGAAGGACATGATTCACAATAGTTTTTAACCTCTTGGTATTGGTTTTTCCAATGGTGGAAATTTGGAATCATGAGCATGAAACAGTATCAGACCCTTTAAGGTATCTGGTATTACTATGGCATTATTTGTTGTCACTCCTCCCCCTAAGTTTGAGTCTTCCATTTTCATGACCACCCCTTCAGCCGATAAATAATACCCTTGTGTTGGTCCCGGTCCATTTTTCCCAGCATCAAGGCCTACTAAATTTTGGTAGATTTCTTTTATCTCAGGTGATTTTGATTGATGCAACTTAATCAGTGTTAAATCTATGGCAGCTGGCAGTTGATTATTCTGAGCATTCCTTAGCTCATCATTTTTATCCTTCACCTTGAGGCACGTTTTCCCTAAGAGTATTGGTTTTTCTTTAATCTTAATCGTTACTTCTTCAGGGGCATCCAACAGTATTCTTGATAAGGCATCAGCTTGATTTTTAACTTCAGGTTTATATACTACTTTAAAATCAAAAGTCTGTAACTGTAAGGCCCATCTTGCCACCATGGCATTGTGATGCCTTGTGGTCATAAGATATGTCAGAGGGGCATGATCTGTAATGAGTGTAAAGTGCCTTCCTGTTAAATAATATTTAAAGTGTAAAACTCCAAACAGGCAGGCTAAGGCTTCCTTTTGGGTAGTTGAGTAATTAATTTCTGAAGGCTTTAATTTTTTACTGGCATATGCAATGGGTAAATTGCGGTTTCCTTCTGGTTGTTCAAGGACTGCTCCCAATGCATAACCACTAGCATCTGTTGTTAAAATAAAAGGTTTTTTCCAGTCAACTAGTCATAGTACAGGGTAGCTCATAAGACTTTGCTTAAGGGTATCAAATGCCTGTTGGCAGATAGGTGTCCAAATAAATCGATGGTCCTTTTTGGTGAGGTCAGTAAGGGGTTTTGTAATTTTTGCATAATCCTTAATGTGTCGTCTATAACATCCTGCCATCCCTAAAAATGACTGTGTCTGTTTGACATTTTGAGGGACAGGAAATCGTTGTACAGCATCTATTTTATTTTGTTGTGGACTGATAAATCCCTTGGAAATTACATGTCCTAAATAATTAATTTCTGATTTTAGTAGGATACATTTTTTTTGGCTTTACCTTTAAATTTGCCTGACGCATGCATTGAAGAACTTTTTCTAGGTTTATGAGGTGCTCTTCTATGGTTTTGCTCTTAACTAGTAGATCATCGATGAAAACTAAACAAATTTTGCCTAATAAACCTTCGAATACTGTGTTGGCTATTTGTTGAAATATATTAGGGGAGGTTTTTAATCCCATAGGAGATCGTTTAAATTTGTATTGCCCATTATGAGTAGAGAAGGCTATTTTATATCTCTCTTCGGCCCTTAGCTCCACCTGATAGAAAGAACTGTAAAAGTCAAATAGTGAGAAGATTTCAGAATCTTCTATATTCTCTAGTAACACTTCAATATTTGGTAAGGGGTACCTATCTCCCACTACTATAGTATTAAGGGCTCTAAAATCTATCACGAGTCAAGGTGGTTTTGTTTCTGTAAAATCAAGAAGACAGGGACTAGAATAGGGACTGCTTGAGGGTTGAATAATGTCTGCTTCAAGTAATTCATCAATAATTTGTTCCAAAATTGGTTGATGTGCCTTTGGTACCTTGTAAGGGTTCTTATATATGGGGGTTGAGTCAGTTAACTCAATTGCATGAGTCAAAATGGGGGTTGGTTGAAATTCTTGTAAGGACAAGGCAAAGCAATCATGGAATTCAGATACTAGTCTATTACATGATTCTTAATAGATGAAGTTAAATGATCTAAGGAAGGGGCTTCAATTACTTTCTTCTGGTGTTGGTCCTTTGACATCATGAAAACAGACTTACTTTGTGATGTTTCCTCATTAGAGGAAGGAGTTTTAGTCCATTTAATGAAGTCAGGATTGACTGCATTTATAGTAAATTGATACAATTCAGAAAGAATTATACCTTCCTTGTGTTTGTATGTTAAATCTAGAATAGTGGAAAGATCATTTCCTATGATGATTCCACAAACATCTGGTAAGGGATCAGGGTTTACATAGGCATTTATAATAAATTCTAAAGGCCCTAAGGAAATTTGTATATGCTTTTTATCCTGTAAATGTCGTTTTTCCTTAAAAATGGAACAAATTTTTAGGTCTCCTATTTCAGTTCCTAAAATCTCGTTATTCCTTTTCAGAAGTTTTTCCATGTTAGGACACAAAATGGTATTGCTAGTACCTGTATCTATTATAGACAGGGACTGCACAGAACCAATCTTGATAGGAAAATACAACGAATTACAATCTAACAAATCTTGCTGCCCTTTAATATCAAATGTTATTGGCTGAAGGTTGCTTTCATTGGCTCCCCGAGGTAGACCTTCCACTAGACTGGGTTGCCCTAGTGGTTTAAAGGAGTCCCAGGAGCAGGGTTCCTTTGTGATCCTTGGGCATAATGTTTAGATCCAAAATTTTTCGTTGGGTTTTTTAATGGGCTCCTGAAATCCCTTTGTAGGTGTCCTGGCCTGTTGCAATTAAAACACCGTTGTAAATTCATTTGGGTGTTCCTAATCACAGGCACTGTGTTTAATGGAGTGTTGCCAGTGCATCCATTGCATTGATATGATCTAGGAGGATGTGACCGAAAATTTTGAAATGGTCCTTTTCCTACACTAAGTTCCTTAACTGTAGATTCCAAGGATAACACTCTATCAGTTAATGTTTTTAGAAGCGTTTCCAACGTTCCTTGCGAAGAATCTGCAAGATATGATGGTTTAGTTGTTCCTCATGGGTTAGCTAGAGCCTCATTAATTTCCTCAAGTCCTGCATAGTCTATTGCTTCCTCTAAAGATTTGGGGTCCTTGGACAAGATGGTTTTCCTGTATTTCAAAGACAGTCCCTTCACAAATTGAGCCTGTATAATGGCCTTCTCATTTATACTAGGTGTTGGACCAAAAATTTCAAGTGCTTCCTTTTTTATTCTGTTGGCATATTGTGTGACTCTTTCAGTAGTGGCTTGGCTCAAATCCCCAAATCTAGCCATTAAAACTGCTGTATGCTGTTTAGGTTTAAAATATCTCAAAATTTTTTCCCTCAGTTCATTGTATTTTAAAATGTTTCGAAAATCAGGGGACTCCTGCCAAGCTTGAGAGGCAGATCCTCTAAGCTTGGATCAGATTATGGCAATTGTTAGTTCATCCGTCCATCCTGCCAGTGCTTTCACCGAGTCAATAATCTCTAAAAAGGTCTCGATTGACACCTTGTCGTCACCGGAAAAAATCGGAATCAACGTGCCATATGCTACGCTTGAAGGGGACTGCATCACATTCCCTTGGGATAAATAAAGATTGTCACCTTCAGAGGTTGCCATTTCAAATCCTTTATATGTTAAGTATTTCCTTATTATAACACTAGTAATAATAAAACTTGTAATAAAATGTGATAAAAATGCACATATGTAATCAACAATAATGTATATAGTTAATCAAGGATAGTGCATGTAGTTAACTGTATGCAATCAATCAAAAATAGTGCATGTAGTTAACTGCATGTAGCAAAAGCAAAAACATAATAAAACAAAAACAGCAACAAAAATGTTCAACTCAATAGAAATAATTGAAAGTGTCTTGTGTATGAAAAATTCGTAAAAAGGTGATACAAAAAAAATTCTTTATTTCATTGACATTCCTAACTGTTAAAGTCTTTATTTCATCTTTATTCCTATCCTTTTAATTCTTCACCAATCCTGTCGACTGCGCCATTGTTGGCATGCCATCCCATGGTCCTTCCTGTGGAGTGGTTTCTTGACATGTTGTCATCTCGAGTGGTAGGGCCCTCCCGATCCGATTCCAAAGTGGGCTCGGTTGGTTTGGTGCTAAAGTATCCCTCATTTCTGATTGTTTTCTGTTTTCTCATAGATTCTCCCCCTTGGAACTAGCAGAGCACTTTTTTTAAGAAAGGAAAAGTTTTTATTTCTTCCTTTCACTTGTGGCAATCCTGGTTTTTCTTCTATTTATGATGTAGCCTTCTTTAGATCCTTGAGAGTACGTTGTGACATTCTGAATTTCTAGTCCTTAACACAGTCCTTAAAAGAAAAAGTTAGTCCATTTTTTTGGTTTTTGATTCACTCGTAGCTTTTAATGTTCAACATTCATTTGTTGCTTCTGGAGTTCACAATTTCCCACTTTTTGATCAGTGGTCTACATCCACAAATACATATATTTCCACAACTATTCAGTCTATA
The DNA here is from genome assembly GCA_013389805.1 of Trigoniulus corallinus. Taxonomy (NCBI): domain Eukaryota; kingdom Metazoa; phylum Arthropoda; class Diplopoda; order Spirobolida; family Trigoniulidae; genus Trigoniulus; species Trigoniulus corallinus. The sequence continues at coordinate 15,519,892 of JAAFCE010004287.1, forward strand.
ACATTTTTTCTATTGTTGTGCGAAGAGCTTCTCTCTCTCCTTCTTCCCTCACTGGGAGATGATTACTGACTGCTGGACTCTGATTTTTTGGTTACATGACTACAGGACTGGTTATAAGTTGTTTCACACCTTTATATACCCTTTTTGGTGTGACTGGGCTACTTTCTCCCATTTCCCATCTTTTCCTATTGGTCCATTAGAGTGGGGTGATAGATTGGGATCAGGGGCTGGACCAATAGTGTAGGGTTTTAGAAATGCGTCATATGTTTGAAAACATTTAGCGGATGAGGAAAGGGTTTTATCACAATCTAATAAAAATTTGAGAAAATTAAAAGGTTAATTGGAGGAAATGAGTTATCGCTTTAATATTAAAATTGGGTCAGTTAAGGGAAACCAGATAATTTTTGTAATTTATTAATTTTTGCCTTTTGACACTTTTAGCTATGGGGTAATCCACAGAATACAAGAGGGCAATTCCCATATTGTGTGAAGAGTGAAACTTCTATGTAACATCCCACCCCCCACGCTACCTCTAATGCACTCGTTTCTGATTCTGTCAGATCGTACCAGGCATAAACCCAACTTGGTTTCCCCAGACACTAGTTTTCTCTCTGAGGTGGCATCCTATGACTCGCTCCCACAGCTTCATAGAGTGGCTCATTAGCTTAATTCCTCTATTGTTTCCACAGTCCTGGGCATCACCTTTGCCCTTGAACAATGGAACTATCCAACTCTCACCATGCAAATGGCATCCTCACACCATTTCAAACTTATTAAAAAGCTTCCCTAGCCATGTAATTATCTGGGCCTACAGCTTTGTGACGTTTCATTTTGTGAAGGGCTCTGATGATTTCAGCCTCACTCACCCTGTTCACTGCCTGAGGAGTGATTTGGTTGCTTTCTGTGGCTGTTATGCAGGTGGCAGTATTTAAGAGGCTGTGGTAGTATTCCTCCCACCTTTTGATTACCTCTGCTGGCTGGAACAGGACCCTACCATTGGTATCCTTGACCATTATAGCCCTGGTAACATCCTTACTCATTCTATCCCTGGTCTTAGCCAGTCTAAAAACTGCTTTCTTTCCTTCCCTTGTCCCCAATTTTTAATATAAAGCCTCATACTTCTGGTACTTGGCCAGAGCAACGGTCCTTCTGGCATTTTTATTTGCCTGAACATAGTCTATCTTTGAAACCTGGTCCCCTATTTCCCTCCACCTATGGAAAGCTACCTTCTTTAGTTTGATTGCAGCTTCCACCTCTTCATTCCACCACCATGTCTGCATACCCTGGTAAGTTCCTCCTACTCTACCCCTACATAACAGAGTCTCTCCACACCTCCTAAGGGAGCAGCTTATTGCATTGGACACACCAGTTCTCATCTGATCACAGAAGTTAAGCAGTGCAACCCCATCTAATACTAACATGGGTGGCTGCTTGGGAAAACTGGGTACTGCTAATACCCAAAAATCGTCAAATTAGTATAGTGTCTGTGCAGTGTGTGCATAAGAACTATGCTGTGGATGGGGCTCTAATAACCTTTGTAGTTGAAGGGCCCAAAAACACCAACAAACAACAACAACACACCTCCTAATCTTCCTAGCAACCCTGTCCCACATGGCATTGGCTTACCCATCCCAGTCCTCCTGTCTCCAGTCCCTGAGAACCTCCTGCTGGAATTCATCTGCCTTGGTGGGCAACTTCCACCACCTAATATCTGATTCTCTCTTCCAGGTACAGTATGTTGCCTAACTGTTCCTTGCATTATTAATTCTGTCATGAGCAGCTATGGTCAGTCTCCTTCTGGAAATCCTCACTGGTTAGTGCCCAGCAGTCTCGGATCTCTGCCCTGTGCTGCTTCGTAACCATGAAAAAGTTATTTGGGACCTCCCCTGTGGTGATTGAAAAGTGATTGGGTGCTTCTCTCTTCTTGAACCATGTAATGGCCAATGCAAGGCCATGTGCTTGTGCTGTCTCAAGGACCTTCTGCCCCTCAAGGTTGATCATCTCATACCCACATCCCCATGTACCTCCTCATATCCCAGACCATCATTACCCACATGTGCATTAAAGTCCCCCTGATTTCCCCTGCCCTGTCTAATTGCACTGTCTACTGAGTGTACCACCTCATCAAAATCATTCCAAAAAGCTGTTTTTATGGTGCCACTCAGGCCTGCTTTGGGGGGGGGGGGTATATGCACTTATGAGGTGGAGCCCTATACCCTGCCAATCTACAGGAACTAAAATTAACCTACTGCTAATGCCCCTAACTAAAGTGATCCCCTGCTGCACTTCACTACTTAATACAATACCTACACCATGTTGTCCCTCTTTGCTACCATGGCTGGTCCTATAGGTTTGGCCACCCACGTGCAATTATGTTGTGGCCACCCTCATCATCATCATCATAAACTTATCCCATCATTAAACTTATCCCGTCATCACCGTCATAAACTTATCACACTGCTATGTCCCTTCGGACAACCTGTTCCCTTGTCTGCTTCGGTCTCCCCTATGTCAGTTGCTGCCAACCACCTGCATTCCTGGAATGCACCTAACAAGCTCCTCTTCTCATAACGTGTCCATACCACCTCAGCCTATTCTCCCTCATCCTTTTGGCAATGTCCACCACCCCTAGGCTACCTCTAATATATGCATTCCAAAATCTACCTGCTTTCGACATGCCACTCGTGTACTGCAGCATTCGCATCTTGACTACTTGCATTTCATTTACATGGCTTTTCTTCACTGCCCAGCACTCTGATCCATATAGCATAGCTGGCCTAACCACTGTCTTGTAAAACTTCCCTTTCAGCTTGATTGGGACCCTCCTATCACACAGGACTCCGCTTGCCTGTTTCCATTTCAACCATCCCCTATTGATTCTATGGGTCCCATCTGAGTCTATCTCCCTATTGCTTTGAAATGTTGATCCTAAGTACTTTACCTCCTACATCTTTTTAACCAATTCTCCCCTCAAGCTTATGTCGCCACTGTTTTCCTGACCATCCCAATTGAAAGCTAAATACTTTGGTGTTAATCCTTTGCCCTCCCTTTTCCAACGCTCCTCTTATATTGTTTAGCAACTTCTCTATCTGCTCTCTGGTCTCACTAACTTTCCCTATATCATTGGCAAATGCCAGACACTGAGGGGCGCATTCCCCATACACCGTCAGCAGTTTGTCAAAAAACCAGGATGAAAAGATATCGACTAAGTGCTGAACCTTGTTGCACCCCAACTTTCACTTGAAAGCCCCCAGTGTTTCCCCAAGGCGTCCATACCCTGGCTATAGAGCCATTATACATATCCTGGATTATTCTAATAAACCCTTCTTCTACCCCTCATTTGCATAATACCCCCAAACTGTCTGTCATTGGACACTGTCAAAGGCTTTCTCCAGGTCAATAAAGATGGCATGGAGGTCTTTCTTTGCTGCCCTATACCTTTCTACCATCTGTCTCAGAATGAAGATAGGCTCTATTGTGGACCTACCTGGCATAAACCCAAACTGATTTCCATGGACACTAGTTCTGTCCCGGTGCAACGTTCCATTACTCTCTCCCAGAGCTTCATTGAGTGGCTCATTAGCTTTATACCTCTATAGTTGCCACAGTCTTGGACATCCCCTTTACCCTTGTAGAGTGGTACTATCCAACTCTCTCACCAAGCAGATGGCATTCTAAAGTGGTGGTCAGCTAAATAGCACACTACAATTTTGTAATCATTTCTAATAAAATCTATTAAACTAAATATAATAATTGCATAATGTCGGTTTTAAATGAACATTGGTTGTACAAAGATCATATTTAAAATGATAAGCAAACTATAAAAGCAAACAGAAAAATGTAAGTGGTCATTTAAGTGAAATTAACAAAAAACCAGTTGGACACGTAAATAGCAGTGGTGAAAACATCTGAATTCGTGCTAGTAAGTTAAAAAGTGATGAAAATCAAGTTATAATATATTAATAATAAGTATATTTTAGCTATTTATTTTTTTTAAATAATATGATTTTAGGTTAAGTCATGGGTAGAAGCAAACATTGTACCCCTGAGCTAAGAAAACTGATATGGAATGCAAAACAACAAAATTGTTCAATATCCAGCATAGCTAAAAGTGTAAGGTGTTCTAGGCGAATGATTTACAATGCAATTCAGCACATAGAGAAGGACAAAACCTTTGAAAATACGATTAGGAAGTGTAGATCACATAAAACTACAGCAAGAGAAGAACGAATTATTGCAAATATTAGTAAAAAAAAAACCATTTATGACGTCTAATGCTATTTGCAAACAAGTAGCAATTGATCATAAAATAACAGTGTCTTCCAGAACTATCAGAATGACTTTCATTTACGTGGTTGTATAGCCAAGAAAAAGCCACTTGTCTCAGGAAAAAATCGAAAAAAAGCGTTTAGCATTTGCCAGGGAGCACATTGGTAAACCGATTCAATTTTGGAAAAAAATATTATGGAGTGACGAGTCCAAATTTAATTTGTTTAGATGTGATGGAAAAGCATATGTTTGCCGTCCACCAAACTGTGCTGCAAATCCTCATTACACACTTAAAACTGTTAAGCATAGAGGTGGCAACATTATGGTCTGGGGAGCAATGTCCTGGCAGGGTACGGGTCCCTTACATAGAATTTTAGGAAGAACGGACATGTACAAAGACATTTTGGAAAACATCATGGAGCCTGATGCTGATGATTATTTGCCCATTACATGGACATTTATGCAAGATAATGACCCAAAGCATAAAGCAAAATCAGTTATCCATTGGTTAAATGAGAAAAAGATTAAAGTTTTTGATTGGCCACCACAAAGTCCTGATTTAAATCCTCTAGAGAATTTATGGATGGATGTAAAAAGTGAAATTAAACACAATAATCCATCAAATTTTAATGAGTTGATGGCCATTGTTGAAAATGCATGGCAAAATGTTCCAGTAGAACGTTGCCAACATTTAATTAAAAGTATGAATAAAAGACTGAAAGAGGTGGCAAACTAATAATGGTTATGCAACCAAATATTAATTTTGTGAGCCTTTTTTATTGTTTTTGCTGAAATGTGCTATTTATTTGACCAACCACTTATGTGTTTTTTCTTAAAGATTAAGACATTATTGTTTTTGTTTTCATTTTTCAATTGCAAATGTCTATTTATTTTGTAATAGGAATTATCATACTGTTGATTACAATATACATATTGTTTATTATTAAATTTCATTATTTTTTGATGTGTGCTATTTAGCTGACCACCACTGTACCTCCACTAGCAATCTTATTGAACAGTTTCCCTAGTCACTTGGTACCTGTCATCCCTAGGCTATGCCATACTTCAATTGCGATTCCATCTGGGCCTACAGCTTTCTGCCCTTTAATCTGCCTAAGTGCCCTGGCTACTTCCTCTTCAGTTACATAGTCCACAGCACGTGGTGGTGATGTCCTCATCTCCCGCTTCATTCAAGAGGTTTTGGAAGTACTCCTCCCACCTCCTCTTTACCTTCATTGGTGAGAGCAGAACCCTACCTATGCCATCCTTCACTGTTATGACTCTGGGTATGTATTTTGCTGCCCTATCTCTAGCCTTGCCAGTTTGAAAACCTCTCTTGAAAACCTCTAACTGCTCATAGACGGCCTCATACTTGTGGTGTTAGGCCAGGGCAATTTTCCAACTGGCGGTTTGTTGTTTGTTTGTTTGTATTTTAGGGCCCATCGACTACTATGGTCATTAGGGCCCAGAGAGACAATCATCATGGTGGGGGTGTAAATCGCCTTCCCACCATGATGGCAATAAATAACAGCAATATAATAAAGCCCACTAAAACTAATAAAAAATAAAAAAGGCAAGAGCCAAATAACTATGAAATAGAAATACAGGCAAAAGCCAAAACAGAAATTAAAAATAACAACGGCAAAAGCCAAAAAGACATAACACTAAAAGCGGCAAAAGCCAAACCATACATAACAATATATGCAGCAAAAGCCAAAACATACAGAATAAAAGTGGCAAAAGCCAAAATATACACAACAATAAAAGCGGCAAAAGCCAAAACAGACATAGCAATACACATGGCAAAAGCCAAAACAGACATAGCAATACACATGGCAAAAGCCAAAACAGACAGAGAAATAAAAAGGCAAAAGCCAAAATAATACAAGAATAAATACAAAAGTTGTCTAAAAAAACGACTAAAAATCAAATTCTTTGAAAGAGGCCAGCCTCTTTCACAAATGCCAGCGAGCTATCCACTGCCTGGGGGTTATCCCCAAGTGAAGTTGGGAGCTCTGGGCTGACTCCTAGTCGCCATCTAAGCTCTCGGTATCTCTCACAGTGACTAAAGATGTGCGCCACGGTGAGAGGCTCCCAACAGAAGTCACACCATGGTTGGTCCTCACCCCGTAAAATGTAGGAATGGGTGAGGAAGGTGTGACCGATCCGAAGCCGAGCAAGCACAACCTCCTCCCTCCGTGACTGGTGGCACGAGGACACCCAGTACTCTGGAGAGTCCTTCACTGTGCGGAGTTTGTTGGTGGTCTCTGCAAACCACTGGGACCGCCAATGATCATGGACGGCCCGCCGCACCATAGGGAGAGCATCTGAGGAGGGAACAGCAGTATTAGGTGTATCTGGCAAGTGGGCCACCTGACGGGCATGGGCATCCGCCCTCTCATTGCCCATGATGCCAACATGCCCCGGGACCCACATGAATAACACTGTCTTGCCCTGCTTACGAATCACAAGCAGCAATCTGTGCACACCCTGGACGATGGCATGTCTGCCATATAGAGTGTGCAACAGCTGAAGGGAGCATAAGGAGTCAGTCGCAACAACAAAGTGTCTGTCATTCAATACTTGGATGAGCTCCAGTGCCCTGTGCAGAGCTGTGAGTTCCGCAGTTAAGACACTGGCGACGCCTGGAAGGCGGCCCCCCATGAGATGACCAGTTGTAAAGACTGACCAACCCACCGAGGAGCCATCCTTCGACCCATCCGTGTAAATAAAAACATGGCCTCGATAGGTCCAAGAGAGCCGTCCAAACTCTTGTTGGTACACTGACCTATCGGTACTGGTTTTGGGTAAGGCTGCAAGCAACAAATCTAAACTTGGCTCTGGCACTGTCCAGGGTGGCACAGAGGCCGGCAGCACAGGCTGCACCCTAGGCAGAGTCACACCCAGGCCGGTAAGACCGTCCATCCACTGCACACTGAATGGAGAGGGAACCCCCGGGCGGCGGTCGAATGGCCGTCTCACAGTGTTACTAAAGACAGCCGGGTGTGTAGGGTGCTGTGGCTGACCTTTCAGCCGCAAAATATATGCAGCTGCCAGGTACTGCCGCTGCACAGTCACTGGTGGTTCACCAGCCTCAGCATAAAGGCTGAGTACTGGACTTGTGCAGAACGCCCCAATGGACACCCGGATGCCAGCGTGATGAACACTGTCCAGCATCCGGAGAGCAGATGGAGCGGCCAGGCCATATACGCTGCAGCCATAATCGATACGGGATCGAACGAGTGACCAGTAAAGTCGTAGCATCACCGTTCGATCTGCCCCAAAACCAGTTCCCTGAAGGCACCGCAGAATATTCACGGACCGAAGGCACTTAGCCTTCAGCTCCTTCAAGTGCGGGACCCATGTCAGACGGCTGTCAAAATGGATACCAAGAAACCGAGCCGCCTCTACAACTGGGAGGAGGCGGCCATTCAAGGTAAGCTGAGGCTCAGGGTGGAGCCCTCGCTTATGACAAAAGTGCATGACCATTGTCTTGTCAGGGGAGAACTTATAGCCACGTGAAGTGGCAAACTCGGCACTATTGAGTGCCAGTTGCAGCTGACGCTCAATGCTGTGCATCGTGGCAGCCCGGTACCTGATAGAAAAGTCGTCCACAAAGAGGGACGACTTTACCGGGGGGTGAACGGAGGATGGTAGGCCATTCACTGCAACAGCAAAGAGCGTCACACTCAAGACGCTCCCCTGTGGGACACCATTCTCCTGCAGGAAGGCCGAGGAGTAGGTGTTACCCACACGCACTCTGAAGGTCCGTTCGGACAAAAAGCTATGGAGGAAGAGGGGCAGATTACCCCTGAGCCCCCACTGGTGCAAGGTCTC
>JAAFCE010004287.1:15528097-15541585 GCA_013389805.1 Trigoniulus corallinus
CAGTGGGGGCTCAGGGGTAATCTGCCCCTCTTCCTCCATAGCTTTTTGTCCGAACGGACCTTCAGAGTGCGTGTGGGTAACACCTACTCCTCGGCCTTCCTGCAGGAGAATGGTGTCCTACAGGGGAGCGTCTTGAGTGTGACGCTCTTTGCTGTTGCAGTGAATGGCCTACCATCCTCCGTTCACCCCCCGGTAAAGTCGTCCCTCTTTGTTGACGACTTTTCTATCAGGTACCGGGCTGCCATGATGCACAGCATTGAGCATCAGCTGCAACTGGCACTCAACAGTGCCAACGAGTTTGCCACTTCACGTGGCTATAGGTTCTCTCCTGACAAAACAATGGTCATGCACTTCTGTCGTAAGCGAGGGCTCCAACCTGAGCCTCAGCTTACCTTGAATGGCCGCCTCCTCCCAGTTGTAGAGGCGGCCCGGTTTCTTGGTCTCCGTTTTGACAGCCGTCTGACATGGGTCCCGCACTTGAGGGAGCTGAAGACTAAGTGCCTTTGGTACCTGAATATTCTGCAGTGCCTGCAGGGAACTGGTTTTGGGGCAGATCGAACGGTGATGCTACGACTCTACCGGTCACTCGTTCGATCCCGTCTCGATTATGGCTGCAGCGTATATGGCTTGGCTGCTCCATCTACTCTCCGGATGCTGGACAGTATTCATCACGCTGGCATCCGGGTGTCCATTGGGGCGTTCTGCACCAGTCCAGTCCTCAGCCTATATGCTGAGGCTGGTGAACCACCACTGACTGTGCGGCGGCAGTACCTTGCAGCTGCATATATTTTGCGGCTGAAAGGTCAGCCACAGCACCCTACACACCCGGCCATCTTTAGTAACACTGTGAGACGGCCATTCGACCACCGCCCGGGGTTTCCCCCTCCATTCGGTGTGCGGTGGATGGACGGTCTTACCGGCCTGGGTGTGACTCTGCCTAGGGTGCAGCCTGTGCTGCCGGCCTCTGTGACACCCTGGACAGTGCCAGAGCCAAGTTTAGATTTGTTGCTTGCAGCTTGTTGTTTGTTGCTTGTTGCTTGCGTACCGATAGGTCAGTGTACCAACAAGAGTTTGGACGCCTCTATTGGACCTATCGAGGCCATGTTTTTATTTACACGGATGGGTCGAAGGATGGCTCCTCGGTGGGTTGGTCAGTCTTTACAACTGGTCATCTCATGGGGGTCCGCCTTCCAGGCGTTGCCAGTGTCTTAACTGTAGAACTCACAGCTCTGCACAGGGCACTGGAGCTCATCCAAGTGTTGAATGACAGACACTTTGTTGTTGCGACTGACTCCTTGTGCTCCCTTCAGCTGTTGCACACCCTATATGGCACACATGCCATCGTCCAGGGTGTGCACAGATTGCTGCTGGTGATTCGTAAGCAGGGCAAGACAGTGTTGTTTATGTGGGTCCCGGGGCATGTTGGCATCATGGGCAATGAGAGGGCGGATTCCCATGCCCATCAGGTGGCCCACTTGCCAGATATACCAAACACTGCTGTCCCCTCCTCCGATGCTCTCCCGATGGTGTGGCGGGCCATCCATGAACAATGGTGGGCCCAGTGGTTTGCGGAGACCACCAACAAACTCTGCACACTGAAGGACACCCCAGAGCACTGGGGGTCCTTGTGCCGCCAGTCGCGGAGGGAGGAGGTTGTGCTTGCTCGGCTTCGGATTGGTCACACCTTGCTCACCCACTCCTACATTTTACGGGGTGAGGACCAGCCATGGTGTGACTTCTGTTGGGAGCCTCTCACATTGGCGCATATCTTTAGTCACTGTGAGAGATACCGAGAGCTTAGATGGCGACTGGGAGTCAGTCCAGAGCTCCCCACTTCACTTGGGGATAACCCCCAGGCTGTGGAGAGCTCACTGGTATTTGTGAAAGAGGCTGGCCTCTTTCACCACATTTGAACTGATTTATACATGTATTTTTAGGCAGCTTTGCATTTATTGTTGTTTTGGTTTGGCTTTTGCCTTTTTATTTCTGTGTCTGTTTTGGCTTTTGCCGTGTTTATTGTTATTACTGTTTTGGCTTTTGCCGTGTTTATTGTTTTGACTGTTTTGGCTTTTGCCAATTTTATTGTTATGTCTTTTCTCGTTTTTGCTGCCTTTTCTTTTATTTCTATTTTGGCTTTTGCCTATAATTATTCCTTGGTATTTATTTGGCTATTGCCTTTTGTTCATGTTAGTTTTAGTGGGCTTTTGCCATTATTTATTGCAATCATGGTGGAAAGGCCATTTACACCCACCCACCATGATGATTGTCTTTCTGGGCCGTAATGACCATTGTAGTCGATGGGCCCTAAAACAACAACAAACAAACAATCTGACTGGGGGCACCCCAGTCAGATGCCTAGAACCCGCAGCAATAGAAGCAGGGCTACCTGTGGGGGGGTGCCGTCCTACCCCACAGGAGACACTCATTAGTGGTTGTATCATTGCCAGGTGAGTAGAGGTCAAACACTCACCTGGCATTACACTATGCACAGGCTACAAAAAGGGACTAGTCCTAGGACTTCATGCCATCCATGAAGATGGCAAAGGAAATGATGACAGTGAGCTCATAAAAAGATATATATATATATATAAATAATTAAAGACATAAATTTTCAAAGAAATAAATAATTAAAGAAATAAATAATCAAAGAAATAAAAATTCCTGCTGCGGGGAAATTGGGCACCCAGCTGCCACACAGCACGATGGGAGCAGCAAAACCAATAGCGTGCGATCAGGCTTAAACTGCCGACCCCATGCCAAGCTTTGCACCGTTTCTGGGGCCCAAGAGCTGCAGCCCTACCTTATCCAGTTTCTCTGCAGTGACCTCGTTGGTTGCCTTGAGGAAGGCGGTTGATTTTTTTTTGGTTTTTTTCTTCAAAAATCGCTAGAAAATCCCCCAAAAGCCAGGCACACGAGATAACACACACACCAGCAATGTGCACCACCTAGTGTCTCCATTGACAAGCACAAAAGATACTTTTAAAACAAAAGAGACTTTGTGCAAGTCGCACAAAGGCGGACGAAAATTCCCAACCAGTTGGGATCTAGTCACAAGTCGGAAGTGTATGCACGTAGTTGTGCGTAGTCATACAAATATGCACGAATGATCCCATTCCTTGTTTCTCTATGCATCCTCTCACTTTGGCTGCGACTCAGTCGTCCGACCACGTGCATACACTTCCGACTTGTGACTAGATCCGAACTGGTTGGGAATTTTCGTCCGACTCTGTGCGACTTGCACAGTATCTTTTGTTTTATAAGTTTCTTTTGCACTTCTTATCAATGTTGCGGGGCATGAGTGGGGCTTTCCTGAAGCAAGTCGTCCGACCAAGTCGTGCGTAATGTGAGCACTCAAGTCGTCCGACTAAGTCGTGCGTAGTCAGACTTACACGTAGTCAGCTCCAGTGTGAGGCTAGCCTTATGTGCGACCAAGTTGCATTGGACACACCAGTTCTAGTGAGATCAACGCAATGCAAACCCACTTACAGTAGGTACTAACATGGGTAGTTGGTAGAGGACGTTGGGTGCTGCAAATTTCCCCTCTCCTACATCCCCTACATCTGCCTCCTCCTCTCCCGCGAGCAGCCTTCTAAGGGTGCGGCCCGTTATGGGTGCTTGGCTTACTCCCCACCCCATTAGTTTAACAGAAAACATATGAGCAGTGTGTCCCGAGTTAATACAGTACAGTAAGTCCTCAACTTATGCGATTAATTGGTTCCAGACGTTTTTGCGTAAGTCGAGGAAAGCACTATATTTTGCATTTTTGACAAAAATATTTTAGTTTTAAACGTTAGGCGAAAGTCAAATAGCTCTATCTAGATAACCTAGGAAAATATTATTTATTGCACATATTTATTGACATATTGCACATAACTGCATACATACTGTGTATTTATCATGAACTACTTCAAGTATTGGTCCAGTGTTAATTGTCTTTTAGTCCTGTGCGATAGGAGGGTCCCAATGAAGCTGAAAGGGAAGTTCTACAGGGCAGTGGTTAGGCCAGCTATGCTATACGGATCAGAGTGTTGGGCAGTGAGGAAGTGCCACGTGAATAGAATGCAAGTAGCCTAGATGCGAATTCTGCAGTAAATGAGTGGGGTGTCGAGAGCTGATAGAATTAGGAGTGAGTGTATTAGAGGTACCTTGGGGTGGTGGACATTACAGAAAGCAAAGTGCACAACTGAGTTACCCCACCACCACAGTGTCACACCTAAGGCTAAGCGCTCACTATAGTCCAGAGTGTCTGATGGCAGTCAGTGTGCTCAGCTCAGGGGCAAGCAAGGGCTAATAGTGGGTAGCAAGGCGGCTAATAGGGATCTTGCAGGTACACGCGACGTGGGCGTTTCCAAGACGAAAGACGAGAAGGGAGCAACCTTGTCGTCCATCCTTCTCGTCTCGTCCCATCCATGGACGGCAAAATGTGAAATACACGTCCTTGTTTCTCGCGATGAGTTGGCCTGCCTGCTATTGGCCAAACGCTTGCGCATGCGCAAATCACTCTTAGGCTAGCTATCTGGCATCCATTTTTTTTTTACACGAAGCGACGAAGATATAAAAACACCAAGAAATGAAAAATAAAAGTGATAATCCCCAACACCTGTTAGTGCACATATAGTATATGTTATATTCAATGTTTTATACAATGCAATAATTATATGGGACATTATTTTAATACATTTTACTTAACGCTTCTACCATATAGCCAAAATATGTTTTGTCTGGCAGTCACTAGATGGCACACAATTATCTGAAACGGATAACTGCATGTTGCCAAACACAAGCCGAGACGAAACATAAAAGGACGAATTTGTGACCTGAAATTCGTCTCTCGTTACGTCCGTCCCTTCTACATGCAAGATCCCTAATAGTGAAAACTCATTAACAATTACGTACATAGTACATAGACTGTCGTCAAACAGTCGTGACTATGCAGTGTGCGCCTAGCCTAAAATTTTTTTTTTAAAAAAAAATTGCGTAAGTCCGAAATCACGTAAGTCGAGGACGAGGACTTACTGTAGTTAGGAATGAATATTAGAGGGAGCCTGCGTATGGTGGATGTCGTGGAAGAAAATGAGAGAAAATAGGTCGAAGTGGAATGGACACGTAATGATGAAGGGGAGGAGGCGCTCGTTAGGTCCATTTCAGGAATGCAGGTGGGTCGAAGCATCCGGGGCAGGGGGCTAACAGCTTACGGAAGTTTCGCCCCAGACGTTTCGCCTCCGACATCTCCCCCCCCCCCCCCCGGATGTTTTGCCATCGGGAGGGTAGATGGCAGTATTTTTTATTCTGTTTTTATTTAGAAAAACAGCATTGTTCATTCGGCCTTTTTTCTGAGTCGTCATCATCATCATTATCACCACACTCTTATCCCGCCTGTGGCAGGATAGTCTCGCCTGTAGCGAAAGGTCGGGGGCGAATGATCCGGATCCTGTAAGGATATGGTTGTGAGTGGGGTGGATATGAACCTCGTCAGAGATAGACAGGGTGGAAGGCTAGAACCCGCAGACCTGACGCTGCAACAGGCGGGATAACGGTATGATGATGACACCTTACCTGCAACTATTGACCAGATAATTTTCAAGAAGGAGTCAAAGAAATAAAAATAGTTTTCTATTTTGACGCTTTGATTGTTGTGAGCTTGCAGTTTCCGCATAAAGTCAAGAACTTGGTCTTTGATCACTGATTCCATCGACGACTTTCCGAACCCTAAATCCTTCAAGTGATAGATGGTGAATTTCCGTCGTACCTTCCATTCCTCTCCGGAAGTAAAGGCGAAGTCTAAATTTGAAAGGGTAAGAAAATTTGTGATTATCACGTTAGGTGGCAGACGTCGTTTGCCATTTACTCAGCACTGGTTCCCAAAGTGGGTGATATCGACCCCGAGGGGCAGTGATTTGCCAAGGAGGGCGATAGTAGCGTCGGGTGCATTTTGTGGGCGTTTTCTTAAAATACAGGGTGGTGAAAGGATGAGAACGAAAGAGACGATAGCAATTTAAAAACTATTCATGCTGTACATGTTTCACCGTGGGGTGCACCACCTGTGTACCATAGGGTAACATTATTATCCTTTGTTATCTTAATGTTGTTGCCTTAATTATCTTAATTTTCTGTGTAATTTAACATTTCAAGCAGGGCACATTTCAGGATAGGTGTCTTTTGAGATGGTGTCTCGCCGACTGCCCTGGCGTTTGGAAAAACAGTGGCGTACATAGGGTTGGTGTCACCCGGTGCAGCAGAGGCATTCCTCTTTTGTTGACCTTTTCTTTTCTTTGCAAGCGGTAAGATCCATGTCGACCCCGCACTTGTATTTTTTTCATTGGTGTTTTAGTGCCCTTCAACTACAAGGTCATTAGAGCCCCGTCCTCTGCATAGTTTTAGTGCAGAGGTTGCACAGACACGGGACAGACACTACATCAGTGCGACGATTTTTGGGTATTAGCAGTGCCCAGTTTTTCCAAGCAGCCACTCATGTTAGTACTAGCTAGACTATTGCGTTGCTTAACTTCAGTGATCAGGCGAGAACTGGTGTGTCCAACGCAATGAACCGCCCCCCCCCACTTGTAATTAACTTGTATTGGAGTCCCAGTGTCACGTGGTGCAGTCCGTAGCCCTTTCGATACTTCCCTAATGAAGCAATCTCAAGAATCCTTTCTTGAACTTCTGTCTGAATTGAATCATAATGTGTAAACGACAGAGAGAAGAATGAATGTTTTCTACAGCCGGTTGCCGACCAACGCTGTAGCTACCATGCACACTACTGCCCATGCATCTTTATTGTCGGTCTACTGTTCTCATGGGGTCCCCGCCGACGCGTCGCCAGGGGACGAGCTCTTACACCTGGAAATTTTGCCTCATTTACCCTCAGCTACATGTGCAAATGCCATCGTACACCACACGGGACTTTGGTTTTACTTCTCATCCGAAAGAACCTGCGTGGGGCTTCTCTCTCGCCCAAAAGGAACCAATACACTTCGGTCCAGTATCGGAACTAGAACTACGGACGCAGTTTCAGAGCGTGCTACCCACTGGGCGTTAAATGTTTATGAATACTCCAAAGGTCGGAAAAGTTCTTTCTTACCATCATAATTAAATGCAGTTTCGTACATAATATTTCTGGGTCTTCCGTCGAAAACTTCCGCTTGATTGATGAGGGCTTCTTTGACGGCAGACCAGTCATTCAGGATGACCACGAAAGAATTTCCCAATCGCACAGAAAAGACGTTGCCGTACTTCTTTGCGAGTTGAACGCATGTCTTGAAAGGTAGTTCTCCAAAGAAAGGCAAGTAGCCCACAACTGGAAGTCCCAGTGGACCTGGTGGAAAGCCTTTTGGTCTTCTATTGTAAATCCAAAACAAGATGACTGAGAGCAAACCTGCTAACAGACCAAGTTCTAGGAAGTCCATTCTTTCACGTGTCACAATGTCGTATAACTTGCAAGCATTGGGATAGAGAATTGAGGCTAGCTGATAGTCGATCACGTGAGACAGTCGATATGAACTACTGTACCGTAGAACTCCAATTTCCCGAACTCCTACTATCCGAATCGCTTTTAGAATTTAAAAAAAAAAATTAAGAAGGAACATACTGCGATTTGCAAAATAATACACGACAACAAACAGCTTACTTTGACCGAGATGTTCAGCAAGCAATGACTCATTTAGAGTATGGTACACGTACATAGTGTACTAATGTACAGCCCTTTTAAGTATGCTTAATATGTAAAAGTGTTGTCTTTTCATTTAATTAATTAAAAGCTTTTTTTATTTAAAAATAGTCTTTTTTCTCCCATTTAGATCCTTTTTTCGGAAAAATCCAATTATCCGAATTTTTTATTATTCGAATGGGCTCCGGTCCCAATTGAATCGGATAATTGGAGTTCTACTGTACTTTTCGCTCTGGAAACGAAGTCGTATTGTGCTTCAAGTTCCAAGGGTGGTCGCTTTTAATAATTTAGATGAGGTCGGTTTTCAATGAATCTCAATGGTCCTGCGGTCCCATCAGTTATTATTGTTGTGGCAACTTAGCACTCGTATTGTTTTTACTTTATAAAGTACTGTACTATATCTATATGGGCATGAACCTGACTTTTGGTGCATTATAGTTATTGTGCAATAGGTCAGACATCATGCAACATGCAATAGCATTCAATTACCTGCCAAAAATTTCTATTTTGGTTGTACAATGCGGTGTTTGAACAGCGGGGTAGGCTGGCATCTCCCCACAGACACCTTAGCCAATATTTCCTGCAGGTTCCAGACACCTGGGTGCCCCAGTCAAAGCAGGTTCAGTGGACCCGCAGACCCGACCCTGCCATAGACGAGATAAGTGTATGATGGTGATGATGAAAGTACTATATCTAGATGTGGGGTAGGCCGGCTTCCCCACACAGAGAACCTGGCGAATATTTCTGCGGGTTCCAGAAGCCTAGGCGGGGCCCCAGTCAGAGCAGTCTAGAGAAGAGGCTACTATTAGATTAGGGAGGTGGAATGTGGGGACCATTAAAGGAAAAACAGAAGAATTAGGATACTAAAGCGTAGGAGGATTAGATCACCAGACCCTTGGAATTATTCAGGGCCCAAGTTGTAACGTTGTCGAATGGCTGTTTTACGTTGGACACACCAGTTCTCGCCTGATCACTTAAGTTAACCCTTCCAGTCACAAATTAAAAGCACTCAATTAAATAAAAATTTGATTAAAGAAGTAAGACCTATATGGTGACAAAATTACCCCTTATGGTTTTTGAAATTTTACCGAATTTATTTATTACAGAATTTAGGTGTCCACTTTTGTGGACACGATGACTTCATTGCAATATAATATACTGCATACAAAAATAGACTTTGGTTCAATAATAAAGTTTTTTTTTTAATTTTTATTATGATACAGTTTATAACTATTTTATGTACCTTTGAATGCATAAACACACTTTGCATTTCTCTCATAAATTTCTCGATTTTTGCTCACGTTTACACCAACTAGCATTTTTTTGCTGCATAAGCATCAGCCAGTTACTATCTCTATCAAACCTTACATCTGTAACTGGTGGAAATGATGTTGGCTTCTTTTTTATGCATTGCTGAATCTCCTAAGTTTTATTGTTAATAGATGACATTCCTTGTTTTGTCTTGACTTGATCAATTCCAGTCTTCTGTAGGCCCTCAGCAATTTCCATTTGGAAATGCATCAAATCAAGAAATTTGTTTGATTCAAGCCTTTTTTCTTTTATAGATTTTTTGTACCCTACCCAGCTGTTAGTTATACCCATATCTAATAAATGAAAATTCATTCCCAATGTCTATTTGCATGACCAAATAGCTGCTAATGTAATGATAATAGAAAATCGAATTTATCAACACCTCCCATTGAGGAATTGCACAATTTTACAACTTCAGGACGTTTAATTTCAATGTGGGATTTGTCTGCCTTTGACTAATGAGTGGCATTGTCTTCATTCTATATACTAACAAAATATGAAGCTAACAAATACACATTTGTTATCATACCATTTTGTTACAACAACACTTTCATCAGGAGACACAACTTCTACTGATGTTGCTCTTCCTTTTCAAGTCTCTATGAGAAAGTAATGGTGGGTTTCTTACTCAGTAACTTCTCACTGTTCCAGCATACAGAACACCACACTGCTTCAATTGTAAAAGCAGTGGTATTGAAGTGAAGTATTTACCACAAAATATTCTCTAATTGCAATGTCTGGGAATAATTTAGCAAGTTCCAAAACTATTCCACCACCAAGACCTAAAAATTCCATGTTATTTTTAACTATTTCTGTCGTCTTGCCTTGATATATTATAATGTTGTGTACATAGCCACTAGACCCACATTGTAAAAATTTTTACTCCCCAAGGATTAGGTTTTCCTTTGTCACCCTGCTTTACATCAAGCTTAGGCTCGAATGGAACAATTTGTTCATCAATGCATAGGTTCTGTTCAAGTATCACTGATATGCAGTTGAAAACAGGCATTTCATTGCTTTTGGTTTTCCTGAACAGTGCTAACACTGGTGTTGGTTTCACTGTCACTTTGCAATTCATACTGATTGACATCCAGAGTAGTGTAGAGTTCAAAAATTAGTAGTACACTAATTTATTAACGGTTTGCATAGGCGATAGTTCCAGGCCAGACACCAGGCAAGGTGAAGCGGGCGAGTTCTAATTCCTCCAGCTTGCATTGCAAGCATCGCATCACAGTAAAGGAATTCATTGATTCACGTCACTATGTCACACAGCACGCACTGGCTCATCTATTCCAGTGATGCTGTCAATATGTCGAACTACTTGAAGAAATGTATTTCACTAACGTCACAACACACACTGGCTCATCTATTCCAATGGTGTTGCTGAAGACACTTGACTAACTGGAGAAACACTACGTTCTTTGTTTGGGCGCTTGCCCACCGTCGGACACAGCTTCACGCTGCAAAGCTTGGAGGAGAACTCTCCTTTTCCCGCCTTTTCCCTTGCTTATATTCTACCCGCCCCATTTCCCACCTAAATTAGCTAAAGTAGACTGCACGCCACCAAGCGGGAGCATCAGTCTACTAACTGGGTAGCTTGCCCAGTACGTGGCGCCATCTATTGGGACATAGGGAAAGTGCCCTCACAGTGTAGCTGTGCAGTGATGCCACCTGGCGGGGGCGTCGGTGCTACATCTCAACCCTACACCCGGCCATCCTGACTCTGTGTCGTCTCGACACAGGCAGAAAAGGGAGGACAACAACAAAAAAAATGTACAAATGAAACCAACTATAGAAGTACAACCAGCAAAAGGAGGAATAGCACAAGCATCAATGCAAAGGGTACAAGAACGAAACTACAAAATCAAACAAAATACAAAATCTAAACGTCAGAATCAACAGCTTCGATGATTGACGGCCAAGGCTTCATGCAGTCAGCAGAGGAAGTGGTACATCGAGGACCCTCGTGTTCGCCAACTTTCTGGAGGTGGTAGCGGTTATTTCGCAAAACCCGAATAACTTCGTATGGTCCAAGAAACTTCTGATGGAACTTCATTCCTGGTTGGATCTGCATGTGCTTGATGGCAACAAGTTCACCGTCGGTATATACTCGGGCAGGAACACGGCATCGGTCGAAGGTGTGGCGATTTTCATCTTGAATCCCGGTGATCTGGACTTTAGCTTGCCGTTGTAAAGCATCACGGGAATCTGTAAACACTGTGGCATATTCACTGTCAATGATCACTCGGATGTCATCGTCGCAGTGTAATCGCATCTCAGTTCCTATCAAGAGCTGGAATGGCGTCATACCAGTGCTTCTATGATGAGTCGAGTTGATGAGTTGCTGAGCAACACGAACATGACGATGCCACTCATGCGGTGTTGGCGCACACATCTTAGTTAAGAGGGGAATCAGCAATCGGTTAAGCCGCTCAACCTGTCCTTTTCCACGTGGTAAGCCCGTCGTAATGAGAACATGGAGGATATGTTCTCGCTCACAATATTCACGGAAGTCGTTGGATGTAAAAGCTGTGCCTCTATCGCTGATGATCCTTCTAGGGTTCCCAAAAGCAGTGGCTTGTAACTCCAAGCATGCAATAACCTCTTTGGAAGTGGTACTTTTAGTAGGGTGCAGCCAGACGAATTTGGTGAATGCATCAACAACAACCAATATATGATGATACAGCTTCTTCGTGGAAGGTAGAGGACTGTGTCACCCTTATCAATGGGTTGGAGAAATTCCTCCTGCTTGCCGTGTTTTCGCTCAGCCAAAATACAGTCGATACAGTTATGTATAACTTGCTCAATCTTCAAACGCATCTCGGTCTTCAAACGTGTCTCGGTTTTGGCGATGGAAAAATGGCCTCTACTATGTGCTTTCTTAATGACATCTGTTTGTAGCCGTTGTAGCACCAATAAAAGTAATTCATCATCGACATCACGGTAAAGTAAACCCTTGGCGATTCGATAGCCGAGCTTGTGACTTGCAGTCATGTTCTTCATTATCGCTTGAAGGTCGTCATCCTCCTGCTGAGCACGTTGAAACCTGCTGATGAAGCTGCCATCTTGCACTTCAGCCACCAATACATTCGGCAAGGAGTGCCTACTCAAAGCATCAACATGACGCATGCTACGTCCTGGGCGATGAATAACTTCAAATCGAAATTCCTCTAACATCAAAGCCCATCTTGCGACACGGACAGAGAGATCATTCTTTTTCATCGTCATCTGGAATGCTTGACAGTCGGTGACGATCTTGAAGGGCATTCCCAGCAGATAAACCCAAAACTTCTTTAGGGATTTAATAATTGCTAATACTTCCAATTCATAGCTGATGTACTTCTCCTCTGCTGGTGAAGTTTTTCCACTTGGGTAGTAGACAGGGTGGAGTAAACCATCGTCATCATCACGTTGCAGCATAATTGCACCGTACCCATACTTTGATGCATCAGTGTGAAGTTCAGTCTCGGCTCCTGTACGATACAGCTTCAATACTCGGTCCCCGGTGAGAATCTCTTTGAGGCTCAGGAATGCACTCTGTTGTAGCTCATCAAATTTAAAGTCGACATTATCCCGAAGAAGATCTGATAGCGATCTAGCAATAGCAGCATAATTTTGAATGAACTTCCGGAAATAGCCAGTGAGTCCTAGGAAACTCTGTACAGCTTTAACTGTTTTCGGCTCAGGATATTTGAGAACTGCATCGACCTTGTGTTGGGCCGGTCTCGCCATACCATCTTCAATGAGGAGTCCAAGATATTCAATTTTTGTTTGCAGGAACTGACATTTGGCCCAATCAATTTCTAATCCGAACCTTGCTGATTTTTGGAGTACAAGCTGCAACCTTTCAAAAGCCTCTGACTCATTCAGTGTGGGGACGACTAAATCATCGAGATAAGTGAGCACGACACCGTCAGCAATCAGGTTACTAAAAACAGCATTGATGTATCTCTGGAAAACTGCTGGAGAGTTACAGAGTCCAAATGGCATGCGCAGGAACTCACCTACTTTGTAGTACTGTCCACCCAGTACTACAAAGGAGGTGTATTTTTGGCTATCAACATGTACAGGTACATGAAAGAAGCCATTGCGGAGGTCAAGAACACTAAAGACCTTGGCGCCTTGAAGCTGAACAACTTGATCCTCAATTAAGGGTAAAGGATATCGTTCCTTAATTACCTTTCGGTTTAACTGTCGGTAGTCGACACAAATTCGAGGTTCACCATTCTTCTTCCAGACTAGCACAATGGGGCTAGCAAAATCCGACGTACTAGGGCAGATGACATCTTGGCCAAGCCAATCACCAATCTGTTGCTCGACAGCAGCCTTGTCATCTACAGGCAGTCGTCGAGGTCGCTGATACACTGGAACTTCATCAGTCAGAATGATCTTCATCTGTACTCCAACTTCTTCGGTTTTAATGGGCTTGTAATCATCTATCATCTTCTGTATTCGTGGGTGTTGTGGACTAGGTGTGGCGTCTAGTGTAAGAACATCAATGTGTAACAAAT
>JAAFCE010004287.1:15544839-15571255 GCA_013389805.1 Trigoniulus corallinus
CGCCCTCGGGGGTTGTGACTGTCCGAGCCCCATTGTGGATTATGGGCATTGAAGTCACCCATAATCAAGAAGGGTCTTGGAAGCTGGGCACTGAGGGAGTCGAGGTCTGCCCCTGGGATATCGATCCCAGGAGGCATGTAGAGGGAACATAGAGTGGTAGGCACATCCAGTTGCAATGAGACCGCCACTGCTTGAAGAGGCGTCTGCAAAGCAACCGGCACATGCATGCACCCATTCCGGATAAGGATAGCCACCCCTCCCACAGGATGGCTTCCTTGCTGCCGGGTGTCTGCAAATGTTGTGTACCCCCGTAGTGAAATGGGGGTATCACTCTGACACAGAATCTCCTGGAGGGAGATGCAGACAGGGTTGTGCCGAGAGATCAGAAGTTTGATCTCGTCCCTCTTGTGGGAAAATCCTCGACAGTTCCATTGTAGGAAATTTACCATCAAGTGTTCTTTGGTGGCTTATTTTTATTCCTCCCTTTTCTCCGTCCCACTGCAGAAAAGGGAGGGATGCCTTCAATTGGTTCATCCTCCTCCATCTCGAAGGAGGAATCCCCATCTTTCCCCAGTTGGGGCATGAAACCACCCCTTGCTCTCTGCCGTTGGCTAGAGAGTTTGGGTGGACGAACCAAGGACACCCGCCCCACTGTGGAAGTGGTAGGTGTCCCTACTTTCTTTCCACCTGTCTCACCCACCACCCTCTCCGTGGAGGGGGCTGGCTGGACTGAGACAGGGAGGGAGGCCTTCACAGGAGATGCCTCTCTTTCATGAGCAGCATCTGGGGCCTCCAAAGAAACTGGCACCGCCATTATTGGGGGGCCCATGCATGGGCCAGAGGCGGTGGTGGAGCCGGAAGTAGCCGTGGAAACGGGGTCGGGGTCCGTCTGGCAGCCAATGCTTGCACAGACCGGCACTCCATGGACCCCACGGGCCCGAGAGGGCGTCAAACGGATGAGAGGGGGGAGTTGAGGTAGTGTGTCCGTCTGGGTGCAGACAGACGACACAGCAGCTGCCTTGGCAGCACCCACATAGGACACCGCACGACTGGGGGTCCCTGGCAAGGCTAGCAGCCGCCGCGCATCCGGAAAGCTGATACCCTTCTGGACACGCAACTCCTGGATTGCGCGCTCCTGCAACCAAGTAGGGCAGTCCCGAGAAGACGCGGGGTGGTTGCCCTTACAGTTAACACAAAAAGGTGCAGTCTTACAAGACTCTGGGGAGTGGTCTCCCTGCCCACAAGTGCCACACATGGCCTTGGCAGAACAGGAATTCTGGCCGTGGCCATAACGTTGGCACTTGAAACACCGAAGCGGGCTCGGTATGAAAGGACGCACATGCAAGCGGAGGTAGCCAGCCATGATGTACTCTGGCACCTTGGGCCTACCAAAGGTCAGCACCAAGGTGTCAGATGGCCGGGATTCTCCATCCCGTTGGACAGAGGTGCGGCGGATGGCCACCACACCCTGGTCCCTAAGCTCCTCCGCTATTTGCTCCTCTGACTCCCCACGCAGATCGGGGCACCGCACCACACCTCTGCTGGTGTTTAAAGTGCGATGCGGTTCGACCACAACGGGGATGTCACCGAGTTTCCGCATTTTCAATAACGCTTCGGTCTGGTGATTGGCAGATGCCTCCACCAACAAGGTGCCATTGCGCAGTTTCTTGACCGAGGTCACATCACCGGCAATGCCCTTGATGGCTTTGGCGATAAGGAAGGGCGACGCCTTCCCCAAGGATGCACCATCCTCCCCGGATATGGAAAGAAACCGGGGAGGGTAGGAAGAAGGAATAGAAGTGCTTTTGACTGCACCTGAGGCTTCCTTAGATGCAGGAACACGCTTTGCATCAGCGGTGGAGCCCTGCACCTTAAGGCTAAGAGGCCGTTGCCTGTTGTTAAGGGCAGGTGCTGATGTATTTGACACCGCAGGGGCATTCCCTGATCCAGTTGGGTGACTGGGGGAACGCGGCCTTTTAGTTGGAGCAGTGCTCGTCTCCATTAACTCACTGGCAGCTGGCCCACTCAGTTGAGTGGGACCGAGCCTGCCATCTTCCGGCTCAACACAAGTCATTGAAACTAAAGAAGGGGGAGGGGTGGGGGTTTTTGAAGAGGCCCCCAGCCTCTGGGTTATAGTTGCCATAATTGTTGTGAATTATGATTTCGCTGCCCGCAGTTCTCACCCACCACCGAGCCCAACGAGGGGACGCCCATTCGGGTCGTCGAGAGTGCTCGGACAGGATACCGTTAGGGTGGCATAATCCCCGAGTACCGGACCATTGGCATCGGGGTTGACTGCCGGTCCACTTACAGTCACCCTAGGAGGCATAACAACTTATGCGCCCCCGGCCGATTGACCAAGACCGGGCTACTGCCTTGGCCTCCCGTTTGCCCCAGAAGCTGTGGCCAAAGTGATGTGTTGGATGTGTAGGGCCGCAGCCCTAGACCCTCCTCAATCACCAGGATCCGCTTTTCCCAGGGTACGGGTCTCCACGCACGGCAAACACGCGGGTAGGCGTTTTTTACGGTCACCTCAGTGAGGAAGCTACGTCGACCGCGAACAAGTCAGACACTCATCCAATTAAGGAGAAATTAAAGATACAACCAACCACAATGATGGTATCGTCCTGTCCAGACCACGTCATAGACAAACACGACAGTGGTGTTGTCCAAACTGGGGAAAAAAAAGTCACCCCTTTTAGTCGCCTCTTACGACATGCAGGTACGCAGTGTGCCTATTCTACCCCGGGCACACACGGGGATGTCCAGAACACGTCGTAGACAAAGACGATAGTGGTGTTGTCCAGTCAGGGGCAAGAAAAAGTCACCCCATATTGCCGCCTCTTACGACATGCAGGTATGCAGTGTGCCTATTCTACCCCGGGCACACACGGGTACGCTTTTCCCAGGGTACGGGTCTCCACGCACGGCAAACACGCGGGTAGGCGTTTTTTACGGTCACCTCAGTGAGGAACCTACGTCGACCGCGAACAAGTCAGACACTCATCCAATAAAGGAGAAAAGAAAGATACAACCAACCACAATGATGGTATCGTCCTGTCCAGACAGTGGTGTTGTCCAAACTGGGGCAAGAAAAAGTCACCCCTTTTAGTCGCCTCTTACGACATGCAGGTATGCAGTGTGCCTATTCTACCCCAGGCACACACGGGGAGAGGTGCATGGAGGATGTGGGTATGGGACAATGAACCCTGAGGGGCAGAAGGTCCTTGAAACAGCAAGAGCACATGGCCTTGCATTGGCCAATACATGGTTCAAGAAGAGGGAGATGCACCTAATCACATTCTGGGCCCCACAGGAGCAGCAAAGGGCAGAGATACAAGATTGCTGGGCACTACCCAGTGAGGATTTCCAGAAGGAGAGTGGCCATAAGCTGCTTATGGCAGAAGTCCTAATGACAGGGATAGTTAGGAAACATACCTGGAAAGGAGAATCTGTTATTAGGTGCTGGAAGTTGCCCACCAAGGCAGAGGAATTCAGGCAGGAGGCTCTCAGCAAGATTGACTGGGACTGGGATGGGTCAGCCAACGCCATGTGGGACAGGGTGGCTAGGAAAATTAGGAGATGTGGGGAGGCACTGTTTGGAATGGGTAGAGTAGGAGGCACTTCCCAGGGTAGGCAGACATGGTGGTGGAACGAGGAGGTGGCAGCTGCCATCAAATTAAAGAAGGCAGCTTTCCATAGATGGAGGGAAATAGGGGATCAGGTTTCCAAGACAGACTACATTCAAGCAAGGAAACATGCCAGGAGGACCATTGCCCTAGCTAAGTACCAGAAGTATGAGGCACTATATGAAACGCTGGGAACAAGGGTGGGAGAGAATGCAGTTTTTAGACTGGCCAAGAACAGGGATAGAACTAGTAAGAATGTTACCAGGGCCCTAAAAGTAAAGGATTCCAATGGTAGGGTCCTGTTCCAACCAGCAGAGGTAATCAAAAGGTGGGAGGAGTACTACCACAGCCTCTTAAATGCAGCCACATGCGCAGGAGTTGCAGACAGCAATCCATGCACTCCACAGGCAGTGGACAGGGTGAGTGATGATGAAATATTAAGAGCCCTTCGAAAGATGAAAGGTCAAAAAGCAGTAGGCCTAGATAAGATCCCACTGGATGTTTGGCACACCTTGGGGACAACTGGCATTACATGGCTAGGGAAACTTTTCAACAAGTTAGCAAATGGTGACAGGATGCCAACTGCCTGGCGGGAAAGTTGGATAGTTCCACTGTTCAAGGGCAAAGGTGATGCTCAGGACTGTGGAAACTATAGGGGCATTAAGCTGATGAGCCATTCTATGAAGCTGTGGGAGCGTGTCATAGAATGTCGCCTCAGAGATCAAACTAGTGTCCGGGGAAATCAATTTGGGTTTATGCCTGGTAGGTCCACCATGGAACCAATCTTTATTTTACGACAGATGATAGAGAAGCATAGAGCAGCGAAAAAGGACCTTCATGTAATATTCATTGACCTGGAGAAGGCATATGATAGTGTCCTTAGACAGGTAGTATGGAATGTCCTAAGAAAGAAAGGGGTTGATGAAGGCCACATTAGGATAGTGCAGGATATGTATGATGGTTCCATCACTAGGGTGAGGACAGCATGGGGTAACACTGCAAGCTTCAACGTGCAGGTTGGTGTGCATCAAGGGTCAGCACTTAGCCCATACCTATTCACTCTGGTAATGGATGAGCTGCTGACGGGTATAGGGGAATGGGCCCCCAGTGCCTGGTATTTGCAGATGATGTGGGAAGGCTCGAGGAGTCCAAGGAGGATGCACAAAAGGGCCTACAAGACATTAAAACAGCAATGACAGGAGGGGGCCTTAAGGTTAACATGAGGAAGACTGAGTACCTGGCTTTCAATTTTAGTGGCCAGGGGCAAGAGGTTGAGTTACGTTGTGGGGGAGAGGGGATCCCGGTGGTGCAGGAATTTCGCTATCTAGGATCAGTTTTCCAGAGTAATGGGGAGATTGATTCTGATGTGACCCGTCCGATTAATGCAGGATGGTTGAAGTGGAGACAGGCAAGTGGGGTCCTGTGTGACCGCAGGGTCCCAATAAAGTTGAAGGGCAAAGTTTACAGAACTGTCGTTAGGCCCGCTATGCTGTATGGCTCAGAGTGTTGGGCAGTTAGGAAGAACCATGAAAGGCAAATGCAAGTGGCAGAGATGCGAATGCTGCGCTACATGTGTGGGGTGTCACGATCCGACAGAATCCGAAACAATTATGTTAGAGGTAGCTTGGGGGTGGGGGACATTGCAGAGAAGATGAGAGAAAGGCGTTTGAGGTGGTATGGGCATGTGATGAGGAGGGGAGAGGAGGAGCTTGTTAGGTCCATTGTGGGACTGCAGGTAGTTGGGGGCAGTAGGGGTAGAGGACGACCAAAACAGACGTGGGAGCAGGTGGTGCAAAGGGACATGGAGGCGTGTGGGGTGGAGGGGAACTTGGTGGGGGATAGACGGGAGTGGAGGATTAGAACCCGCAGACCCGACCCTGCCTCGGGCGGGAGAAGGGTGAGATGATGATTTTGTGCTTGTCAATGCTGCGGGGCATGAGTGGGGTTTCGCTGACGCAAGTCGTGCGTAATGTGAGCAGTTAAGTCGTCCGACTAAGTCGTGCGTAGTGGGAGTCGCACATAGTCGGCTCCAGTGTAAGGCTAGCCTAACGCAGCATTCGCATCTCGGTTACTAGCATTCTATTTACTGTATGTAACTCTTCCTCACTGCCCAACACTCTGATACAGACAGCATAGCGGGCCTAACCACTGTCTTCTAAAACTTTCCTTTCAACTTGATTGGGACCCTCCTATCACACAGAACTCCTCCACTTGCCTGTCTTCACTTCAACTTCACTTCTATGGGGTCACATCCGAGTCTATCTCTCCATTCCTTTGGAAGGTTGTTCCTAAGTACTTTACCATTCTCACCTGCATCACCCTTGAGAGCACCACACCACTGTTTTCCTGTCCTTAGATGGAGGTAAGGTGTGTGAGATTTGGGATCCGGAACATTCGTCCCCCCCCCCCCCCCGATAATGATGACTCAGAAAACGGTCCGAATGAACAATGCTGTTTTTCTAAATAAAAACAGAATAGCAAAAAAAAAAAAAAACACGGCCATTTGCCTCTCCAGGGGCGAAATGTTTAAGGGCCAACCGCCCGAGGGGCGAAAGGTCGGGGTCGGGATTGAAACTGTATTAATGAAACAGCTGTTTGAAAAAAATTGGTTCCTTTTTCTGTAAATTATTCAGGAGCAGTACAAAATGATCACACAGTCCGACATCAATTTACAGAAATTGTGAGAACTCTGTTTGAAGGCTTCACTAACACCAACCCCTTCTTGTACATGCCATATTTGAGACATGTTCTCAGAAAGGAATTTCAAGCTTTTGCTACCATCAACCATAATTTCAACAAAATGTTATCAGACGCCCTTCAGCAGCACGTGGACACTTACCAGGATGGACATGTCAGAGATTTTATGGACGCTGGTCTTGAAAACATTTTTAACCAGGAGAAAGATTTCCAGAAAGAGTCCATTCCATTTACAAGTAAGTTTGCTTGTCAAAGGAACACACCTATGTGTTTCTCTGCCGCTAACATCCAACAGATTGTGTCCCACTTGGTATTTCTTTCAGATCCCAAGCTTAAGTGCCACCCTTCCTTGTATTTGGAGCAGGTCCCTCTATGGAGCGGCTGTATTGCGTTGTACACACCAGTTCTCGTCTGATCACTGAAGTTAAGCAACGCAACCCCAGTTAGTCCTGACATGGGTGGCCGCTTGGGAAAACTTGGTACGGCTAATACAGTGGAACCCACTTATCTCGACCTCCGTTAACTCGACAACCCTTTTAAGTTGACGTTTTTGAAGTGGAACCACCAAATTCCCCCTTTGTCCTATTAGTTTCTGATTGCTTATGTCGATCCTTTTATGTTGATTACCCCTAATATCTCAAGCACAAAAAGGGTCAAATTTGCCACTCAACTTTGGTTATGTCGATCCCGGAATCCCCTTGACTGCTGGCTTTTGAATACAGTATTAACCTTCCGTCCACAAGGTGGGAGTCTCGGCAGACCCCAGACCTACAAAGTTGTGTCTACACAGGTACCACTTTCTCCAATCTTAACCAACCTTTGAGTACCTTTTCCTCGATGTTTTCTTTACCTATCTAGGGAAGTTGGCAGGTCTCCTAAGTAATTAGCATATTTTATTTCAGGTTAAGCAATGCAACCCAAGTTAGTACCAACATGGTTGGCCGGTCAGAAACACTGGTTACTAAGGCAGAAATGGGAGCAGGATGTCCATAAGGATATGATAGCGTCTGGTGTGGATGAGGACCTGGTGGGAGATAGGCAGGAGGAGAGGACTAGACCTTGCAGATCCGACCCTGTCATAGGTGGGATAAGGGTATGGTGATGATGATGTCTTGTCTTCTTGGGGTCATATAGAATTTTTACAGCATGTTTCCAAATTATTTTCATTTCTAAAGCTTTATATGGATGGTATTTAATTCAATATCCATAATAATGCCCTTTGGCCCTTTAAGGACCTTAATGCATTTTGGGTTTAATGCCTTTTGGGGTCATCACAGACCCTACCTTGTAGTGTGTGCCAGAAATCGTCACCTTGTGGACGGAAGGTTAACCATTAACATCATTGCACCTACAATAGGGGGTGCGTGGGAGCAGGTGGTGGAAAGGGACATAGTGGCATGCAGGGTGGAGGGGGACTTGGTGGGAGATAGGCGGGAGTGGAGAACTAGAACCCGCAGACCCGACCCTGCCGGGGGTGTAGTAGTTCACTGCAGATGTGTTGTATGTATAAACTCCTGTGCATTGCACATTCTCCTTTATTTACCCACACCATTGCCCCCATATTGGTGTTTGGTTATCTCGATACTTGTTAGCAAACCCCTATGCCATCGACATAACAGGGTTCCACTGTACCCAGAAATCGTCTCTACATTAAAACTACGCAGTGGACGGGGCTCTAATGACCTTGTAGCGGGCAGCCTCCTAAGGGTTCGTCCTGTTATGGCTGCCTGGCTTACTCCCCAACCCACAAAACTAATCCAATCCAGTTAAAAAGGAGGGCCCTAAAAACACCAACGAAGCAGGTCCCTATGCCGACCGCTGTATAGTTATTCATATTCAAATCTGCCATGATGAGTCCTAGTTGCACTGGGCGAAAAAAGTACAAAATAATCTAAAATTCTTCTCAGGGGAAAAACACCACAGTCACTCTTAACCCCTTCCACTGGTACGATATATACAGCACAACCCCACAATTCCCCTTTGTGGATGGAACCTTTTCTGCAAAGAAACACTCCATCACTTAAAATTTTAACCGGCGCGGCGTTGGATTTTGACACTTCATTTTGGGATTAGGGGCTTGGTGGCGCAAAAGGTAGCGTGCAAACATGGGTGACTGCGTCAGTGGTTCTACGTTCGATACTGGATCGAGGTGGGTTGGATTTTTGGGTGAGGTAAGAGGCCCAGAGTGCGCCTTCCTTCGGGTGACAAGTAAAATCGACGTATCGCGTGGTGTACGATGTTATTCGCACACAAGAGAACCCTCTCTACTATGTAAAGGGTAGAAGATGCAAAATTCCCAGGTGTAGGAGCTCGCTCCTTGACGACGGTGGAGCGCCCCAGCGAACAGTAGACCGATGATAAAAAATCAGAGGGGTTGTAGCTTTGATTGGCAGCCGGCTGAGGAGAAATACAGCCCAATACATCTCCTGTGTGTCTGTTCATAGAGACGAGATCGGTCCCCTACCCTGCCATAGACGGGAAATGGGTAAGACGTTGCTTTGCTTTTCATTGTGGGATTATAAAACAAAGCGTGTTTTAGCCTAAAATCAAGATTCTGTCTTCGGGATTGTGCAAAACTGAACTACAACTTCCCAAAGGCAAGAGCACTACTAATATGAGAACTCGATTGATTTTGATTGGTTAGTGTTTTAGGGCCCGTAGTTATTAGAGCTCCTTCCAATGCGTAGTTCTAAGACAGAGTCTGCACAAACACTACGTTGTTACGACGATTTGGGTATTAGGAGTGCTAAGACCTACTGCAAATAATAATGAATCCTGACGCTTGCCCTTTCACAGCAAAGTAATGAGTTATATATTAATTAAGTATAAAACAAAAATAAAATGTACATTCTAATATTTCGTTAACTAAATTACAATTTGAAATTCACTACTGTAATTCATTTCCAAATTTTTGTTAAAAACACATCCGAATTAAAAGTGCACACTATCTATTACAGGCTTCTGCTTATCCATACTATCATTTTCCAAATATTCTCTCCATCATGTCCAGTATCATAAGCCAGGGTCAGATCCGGGGGGGGGGGGAAATCAAGCAGTTTTTTCCCCCTGAGGACCTTGCTATCTAGGAGGCTTTGGCAGTACCCAGTAGTCCCAAGTGGCCATGCATGCCAGTGCTATCCGAAGTTGCGTTGCTTAACTTCAGTGATGAGGTGAGAACCATTCCCTGAGAACTCTAAGTTGACTAATTAATGCGTTCTTTGCACCATATTTTCTAGAGAACAATATCATCCAAATAGCCAAGGACCTCTTTCTGGGTGGAACTGACAGCAATTCCAATACCGTAAGCTGGGGATTGCTTTACATGGCTGTGTGGCCAGCATTTCAAGAAATGGCTCAAAAAGAAATGGATGACGTCATTGGACGACAAAGACTACCAATGTTCAGCGATCGCAAAATGTAAATGAAGAAAAATACGACATTCTTAGGCAATGGAACGTACCCTGATGTCTTGTTTTCCTCTATCCAAAAGGTTGCCCTACACGTGGGCTGTCATCCTAGAAATCCATCGTTATGCAACAATTGTTCCATTTTCTGTGTTACGTGAAGTTGTGCATGACACAAAACTGTTTGGATACACCTTACCAAAAGGAACTGTCGTAGCGCCTAATTTATGGGCCGTTCATCATGATACGAGTATTTGGGGTGATCCTGATGTGTTTCGGCCTGAAAGATTCCTTAACAAGAATGAACAAGTTGAGAACCCGGAATATTTAATGCCTTTTTCAGCTGGTTAGTATTAGAGAAGTATTAATACTTAACACCAATTGGCAGTCGTAACATTCTAGTCATCTTTTTCCTGTTATTCTTTAACATGCCCTCGTCCACTCCACATTGTGCCATCTGTAAGGCTTTTTGACCTGTTAATGGTGGATAAAGGGTTTTAAATAACAACTTTTGGTCAACAACATTCTCGAACCACGACTTTCTCAAGTCAAATATGTGGGTCGCCTTAGGAGCGGTGTACACTTGACGTTTTTTTACGTGCGTATTCTTAAGCCCGCTTCACAATAACATCGGGAATGAGAACGGGAATGGCAACTGATGGGAAAGTTGAAAAAATTACACCTTTCCCATTAAACGTAAGCCGTTTGACCAATAGGAGTGCACCTCCACCACATGACGTACCCGTCGCCCCTCCCCTCTGAACAAAACACGTTTTCTGTTGCTGTTCCCGTTGTTGTTGTGAAGTGGGCTTTAAGGCTCGAAGACCTCTGACGTCACGAATTTGAAGCCAGCATACTACAATGGTGCACACATGAGCGTTCTGTACACTACTTGTGAGCATAAGCAGCTTTCAAGCATAAAAATGCATGCGTTTCCAAAATCAAAACTTTTTGATTTTATGCCTGAAAGTTGCACATGTGTGGCACGCATTCTAGCAACTTGGACTGTAAATCAATCGATCTACAACATAACATATTAAAATAAGAAAAGCGATTTTTAAGGTAAAAAAAGGTTGTTTTATTTTCTAATATATTGTTCCAGATGATAATTAACTGCAACAATTATGCCCTTAGATGTCTTTGTTGTAATAATTTGTTGTGTATACTAGGTAGGGTTTTTCAGCGTAAACGTAGTGGCATTCATTTTCGATGGCATGGGGCGGAGCAAGCGTTGCTGTCCCTACATCATTTTGTTGTCACATGTATGATGACAAGTCTTACGCTATGCGTGAAAAGGGTCAAAAATGCCAAGTGTACACCACACTTCATAAGTCACCAAATACACCACCTTGGTAGGTTAATTGTAGTCACACGTGACTGTTGACCTCTCAATCATGTTCATTCCGTCTGCAATTCAGGGCCAGCTCTAAGGGGGAGGAACCTGGAAAGTTGTCTGGGACGCCATTTTGGCTGTAAGTGTGAGAACAGAGCCCTCAAACAGAGCCCTGCTTTAAGGGGCGGCAATTTGTTCTTATGTCTGGGGCAACAATTTGTCTTTTTGTCTGGGGCAGCAGAAGTGCTATAGCAGGCGCTGCTGCAATACCGTCTCGGTGGCGCAGTACATAGTGAGCTTGGTAACTGCGTCAGTGGTTCTAGGTTCGATACTGGAGGAAGTGGGTTTGCATCTTTTGGTTGTGAGTTCCTTTGGGTGAGAAGTAAAACCTAGGTCCGGTATGGTGTACGATCTCATTTGCACATAAAAGAACCCTCTCAACCAGGCAATGGGCAAATGAGGCAAAATTTCCAGGTGTGGGGGCTCGCCCTCTGGCGTCGGTGAAATTCCCTAATGAACATTAGACCGATGATAAGTATAGGGGTTGCAGTTTGGTCTGGAACCTGCTGTGCCAAAACAGTGTCCAATATATCACCCTTGTGTCCATTCGGAGGGACAACATGGGTACTCGGCCCTGCCATTGGCAGGAAATGGGTTATGAGTCAGTTTTGTAGGACGTAAGAATGTCTTTATTGTGTTTTACTCTATTTTTCTTTTCAGGTGGTCGATTGTGTCCGGGTAAATCTTTAGCTGACATGAATGTGTTCCTATTCTTTGCCTGTCTTCTGCATCAGTTTAAGTTCTCGCTGAAACCTGGTGAAGAGCTACCAAGTCTTGAACCCATGCATAGCCTGACACTTATGCCTCGCCCCTTCTCTTTAATAGTGAACCAACGTTCTGACAGTTTACTTCTGTAAAATCGCCACTTGGATTGCCACCACCATGGGACCACGACTTTGTTTTCATCTGACGGTAGTTGTGGATTTTATTCTTCGTGCCTTGATTGCAACCACCCCAGCTCCCCCATCAGGAGCAGACTGTGCACACCATCAACTCCAGCAAAACACGTTAACCTATCATAGGAATTACAGTGTTTATCTATAAGGTGCGTTCAAGAAGTAATGAGCCTGAGGCATAATTATGGGAACCAGTACCTGTATGTTAGAAGTATTGGCCCTGGCTCTTGAGGCACATTCCCACTGTGACACAAGGCGGTGAATGACTGTCTCATAAAATTCTCTGGGACTGCAATGTGAACCAGTTCTACATGTACAGATCGACGTCGGTGTCCGAGGTGAATTGGTGGCCCCTCAGAGCCCTTTTCAGGGGACCAAACATGGCATAATCACCGGGAGAGAGGACTGGACTGTATGCAGGGTGGCCGAGAACCTCCCGTTTGAATTTCTGCAGGAGTTCCGTGACTGTGTTGGCCATATGAGGTCTTGCATTGCCATGGAGCAGAATGACCCCATGGGTGAGATTGCCTGGTCGTTTTGTTTTGATCACTTGGCAAAGGGTGGTCAAGGTTTGTGAGTAATGTTGGGCATTCACTGTTGTCCCATGAAGCATGAAGTGTATCAGAAGGGGGCCATCTTGGTCAAAGACTGACATGTGTTGGATGATGGATGCATGGTGCTGCTCACTTTGTATCGTCATGTGACGTGGACACATGCCCTCTAGTGACGGGCTGTGACCTTCCACGCTCTGGTCAGAACTACACCTTGTTACACACGCCACGATATTACCATCCTGTCACCAGTTTGTGCATTCCAGCCTCTGGCTTGTTACTTTTTGAACACACCTTATATTTACATAGAAAGTGAAAACAGAGATCTACTAACCATCTTCCCGCCTATGGCAGGTGGAGACGTAGCAATGTTTTTGGCATCCATGGCACCCTTGTTGTTGGATTTTTTACAGGACGCTCTCCTGACATTTGTTTAACAATTAATATTTTGAGCACCCCAAGTTCACCAATCAAAAATAAGCAATGCAACCAGCTAGTACCAACATGGGTGGCCTCTTGGCAAAACTGGGTACTGCTAATACCTACTAATCGTAGCATTACTGTAGTTGCTGTAGTGGCTGGGCAGTTTCTGCACTATACCTATGCATTGGATGGCGCTCTAATGACCTTGTAGTTGAAGGGCCCTAAATCAACAAAAAAAAAAAACAACCAAGCAAAAAATAAATGTCAACGGGGCAGCAGTTCTTTCGCATAACAAACCTTCACCAGCCCTTTTTTGAGGCACGTCCAGGCGCCCTTCACACCCTCGGCATTTGTTCCATTGGAAACGGCTCTGATAGCAGGGTCGGGTACCCATCTCTGTCCAGTCGCTATTTAGTGATACTTAGAGCCCAGTCAGAATTCAATTTCTTTCAGCTGAATATTGACGATCTTCTTTTATGATTGATGCCTTTCCCTTGCCCCAGTCCACTCCACCCATGATCAGCATCTGTTGGGTTCGACCCGTTATGGCTGATTGGCCTTTCCCCAACCCATTCCTGGTGTGTATGTAACTCCTGGTATTTCCAGATTCCTTCTGGATGGGCACATGAGCGAACTTTCAGACAGTAATGAAACGCAAAACTGCCAGTGTAAACCCAAATGGTTGTACAGTATATGCCAGTTAACTCACTTGCCAGTGGTTATGATCGAGAAATCAGCGATTTGTTCACTGGAAACTTTGAATCGACCTACAAAGTCTGGCAGTTATGTACAATCGGTTGGATAACGTCTTTTTATAACCTCACGAAGTTCTGAAAACTGCTGTGAATTTACAATCTTAAAAGTCAACATTATAACAACGCCCTACAAATTTAATTAATCGTTTATCTTTACTATGTTATGTATCAATCATTACCTGGCAATAAACTTCAATCTTTGCCAATTTCTGGGGTTCTTCCAAGGGAACTTTCTGTTTCATGGACTCAAACAACTTTGACCTTCAGTAGCCCATTCATCCAGATGTGAAGGAGACAATAGAGTTTGCTGGACACGTCAGCTGTCCCATTGGGCAGAGGTACCACACGATGCTCCATGTGAATGAGGCTTTGTGCGAACTGATGTTGGGTTACATGCAATGGGAAAATGGCAGAGGCAATTCTTAAATTCAAATGTGTTGCACCTACTAGATGGCAGCTCCTAAAAATCGTACAAAGGTATTCATCCAAAACTCTGTTAGTACATGTAATCCTACGTAGATCACCATAGATCTAATGTTGCAGCATTTTCACCTACTTTAGCAAATATTCGAAATGGTTATTCCTTTCCGGAGGGATAATGGCAAAATTAGAATAGTAAAGCCCCCATGGACGTTCTTTTTCATCTTCAGTTTTAACTTTTCAGTTCCCACTGTACAGTTGGATCGCTACGTGTATGGGGAAATCTCATTGAATTTTCAATTAAAATTTTTGAACTGAAGATCTTTTGGAGTGGTAAAGATATTTAACTGAAGATAAAACAGAGTGTGTATGGGGACATTAAATAGAATTTTGCTATGCCATTTTTGTAGAAAGAATTCCACAGCAGTAGTTGTCGACTGACAACTTTCAATATGGAAGTGGCAACCATGTTCTATCTTAGATTAATAGCTCATGCATACCAACCTGAATAAGTTGCAGCAGATTATTCATGTCAAAATGCTAACCCTGACGTGCAATGGTCATACTGCACAGACACTGTTGAGAATATAACGTGCCCACGTTTGCAAAAGTGCAGCGAATTAGTTAAAAATCACTGCATGCACGGTTTTAGGCTATGGTTACAGAGGATGCGACTTCACCTAAGGACAATTCTGACGAGGGACTCGCAAGCAATGTAAACACTCTCATATTCTTTCATTATTTGATTGTTCTGACGAATCCGTCAGAATTCATTTTCGTCAGAAGTAGCATCCACTGTAACCACAGCCTAAAGTCTGGTTCCCTGGCATGCAACACCGACGAGAATAGCACTCTAGCAGACAACAATCCACATAAACTGATGACGTAGTTATACTACCATTCTGTAAAGTGAGAGCGAAATCAATGGTGAAGAGGAGTTGAGAGTTAAGCTACCCGCACACTATTCTGATGCAACGTGTTAACACGTCAGGTCAGATAGCATAATCACACTACATATGCAATATGACATATACGATGTATACATTGCTCTGATGCCCACTGTAAAAATGCCCATTGATGCCCACTGTAAAGCTTCTGGGTCAAGTCAGGTCAGAAAAAGAAACCTTCAAAACCTTCAATTAAAGTATCTGATGCCTTAACATGTCTGACGAAAATCTAAAAATCTAGATCTTCATCTCATGCGTGTTATAGCACTTCACACATTAACACACCTCACTAGAGCAATGGGCACATTACCATTCAAAATAAGGTAAGGGATTTTTTAACAACACGTGTTGTGGCGTGTTAACATGTCACGTCAGAATAGTGTGTATGCAGCTTTAGTTAACTGCATTTGTCTTTGGAATGCATCGCTTGGCTGTTTAAAGTTTTAAAAAGTCTTCAATTTATTTTTCATTGGTTTATTTATTTTTTCGGTTTTGGCGCCACCAAACGTTCATATTGAAAACTATTAATTGCTTATGTGAATTTGCTCATTCCAGGGAATCAAACCAGGTGCAATTTCTGTTAGCACCTGTGGTTTATGCCATAATTACACCGTCTACTCAAGCGCTATTCTCGTTGGTGTCGCGTGTCAGGGAACTAGGCTTAAGACGTCAACATTGTTTGATTTTTGATGGAACATGGTGGCGTTCACTGAAAAACTAATAGAAAGCTGCCAGACTCTCTACAGCTACTTGTCCAATAAGAAGAGTTTTCTACTGCTGAATATTCATAAGTTCAGGACAAAGTTTAATTCATACTCTTCCTTTATGGTTCAAGCTGATGTGACTTATGAAGCAGAACTGATTGCTCCTGAGCTCTGGCTGGATGATGCCCACTACAAATATTTTGCAGGTACCCTTCATGCAGACATAATTCTGGAGTCCTGGACACCTCCTGCATCCATTGGATCCTTATCTCCAAATGAGCTTGCATCCGCTGGAGAGGAGCGGCTTAGCTCTCCAAAGAGTTAGTGCTCTATGGCTTTTGTTCCTCATATTTATTACCAGAATGTTAGGGGTATGAGGACTAAAGGAGTGGACTTTCTTTCTAATGTCCTCTTAAATCCTTATGATATGTTTGTCCTGCTTTTGATATGTTGCTACTTTTCACCTTCTTTGCCTGTTCCCCATTTTTTAACCCAACTGGAAGATCTATGTGCTGGATTGGTTGCCCACCAACACATAGTTATTGTAGGGGACTTCAATGTTCCCTTGATTGATTGGGCGTCTGCCCCACCTCAGTATTGGGGTATGTCTTGTAAGTCCAAGGCAGTTGCCCTTATTGATCTGGTTGTGACTGGAAAATTGGCACAGTGCAATGGCGTTCATGATGCTAATTTAAGATTGCTCGATCTGTGCTTTACAGATCTGTCATGTAGGGTGTCTCAGTTTGTACCATTATCATTTCTTGATCCTCACCATCCAGCACTGGAGATACAGGTGGATCTTCCTATCCTGCTGTCACCTTCCCCCTCAGCCTCCTCTCTTAATTGGAGAGCAGGAAACTATATTGGCCTGTATAAATATCTCAACAGACTCAACTGGGATCTGATTCAGCATCTGATTTAGCATCTGATTCTCTGAATAGTGCTGTGGAGCTATTCTATTTCTTATTGAACTCAGGCATTATGAGGTATATCCCGGTTAAACATCATGACCAAAGGAATCCCCATTTCCCCCTTTTGTTTAGCTCTGAATTGGCACAAGCAATCAGAGCTAAGTGGAGAGCATTTCATAAACATAAACGGAAGCCATATGTGAACCACTATAAGGGCTTTGCCACTCTTTGCTCAAAAGTGAAGTGACTCATTTCCTGGGATAGGAATCGATTCCTGCCTTCCTTAGTTCAAACCACACATTCTTCTAAGTCCTTTTAGCAGAACTTTAAGCGTTACACACACCCAAGACTTTCCACCATTACTTTGAAACATCAGGATTCATATTTGTTTGAGCAATTTGCTGTTGCACAGGTTTTCTGTCAGCAATTTGCATGTCCCACACCTCACTGTCAGTACTGCCCCAACCCAGTTCCTTACCCGATTCCTTTATCTAATGTAACTGATGTCTTGGACATTCAGATGATGTCTTCAGCTAAGGTCCAATGGGCTATAAACCAGTTGAAACCCTCCTTCTCAATTGGTCCTGATTTGATTCCTGCAGCCCTTTTGAAAGCGTTCAGAGTTTTGCTCGCACCAGTCTTAGCTCAACTTTTTACCTGGTCCCTAGTGTCAGCGGAAGTTCCGCAGATCTGGAAGGCCTCCTTTATACAACCTATTTTCAAATCAGGCTCCACCATGAATTCACACAATTATCGCCCAATTTCTCTCATCTCAGCCATTGCTAAGGTGCTAGAACGTATACTACAAGCAAAACTGTGGAATTGGTCAAAAATATTCTTGCATCCCTCACAACATGGCTTCATCACAGGACGCTCTACAGAGACCAACCTCCTTTTACATATGTTTAACATTTGTGCTGCCTTTTCTAAGAGAGAACAGTATGGCGTTTATGTTGATCTCTCTAATTCATTCGATAACGTCCCTATAAACCGACTTTTATATAAATTATCAGCATATGGTGATTCCACTAGGTTTTGTGCCTTCCTGGACGCCTACCTCACAGAACGACTAAATATCATTAAACTGGGGAACTATGTTAGTCCCCATTCATATAAATACATTCATACTTGGCCCAAACATACTTCGATCAGCTTAAGCTCACCATAGATCGTTTAATTTTGCCCTCTAAAAGATTTAAGAAAGAAGTTATCTCTCGCCTTTTACAGGGTGATTGAGGCTTCTTAAAAGCCTTGTAGGCTTATAAATTCTTAGGCAGATAGTCAACCCCACAATTTGGCAATAAATAATCAGAACAACTACCTTGCAATGTTTTTTTTTTAATGCATTGCATTGAATGTTATTGTTCCCTTGTTATTTTTATATTTTGCTTCTTAATTTTTTTTTTCTTCTAATGATGGACTTTACTTATTACATTCAATTTAGCTTTTTACCCACCTCCGCTCTTAATTATGGTGTGAATATTCCCCTCCCACCCTCATTGATGCATTCCCATCCCATACTCCTCTGCAAGCTGCCTCCGCTGGGTTTTGGCCTGTTATGGGGGCTTGGCGTTCCCCCTACCCCTGAGCTGCAATGACAGTAAATAGTTAGAATTAATAAGAGCAAGCTGGTCAAAAAGGAACTAACCTGACGCATTGGTATGCATACCAAGGCAAATTATCCACATTGCAGGTTAAGTGGTATGTTCCTGTAGCAAAAAATCCACTGCAACTGTGATTGATTCATGCTGGTGTGTGAGCCTTAAAACTGTGCATGCAGTGATTATAACCAATTCACTGCATTTTCACAAACGTGGGCGCCATATTTTGCAGCAGTGTATGCATGACCATTGTGTTTCATAGTTAGCGTTTTGGCACGTATAATTCACTGCAAAATAATCTACTGGCACCTGGGATTGTTTCAAATTGGTGTGCATAGGCCCTAAACGCCCCAATGCACGCTCAGTTTTATCGTCAGTGAGGCCAATGACTTATCTTCAGAAATTGAAATGGTGTAAAGGAAGGCAGTAAGAGTTGTGCTAAGTTGGATCTCTTGTAGGTTCAGTGTGTCAGATACAGTATGATCAGATAATTAGGTTGGGACTCACTATGTCAGAAGTGGGTATCTGACGGTTGAAAATAGGTTATGAGGCAGGTTATCCTTTGCATAATATTGGGGGAGAAATGATCATCTGTTCAAATTGAAGAAGATCAGGACTCAAAGACTCATATTACTGGTCCTTTTTTCAAAGGTCATTTGGCAATGGAAAGCTATTGATGAGAATAAGGTGAAGAACTTCCTGATAGAAGGTGCCATTATAGCAGGTAGGCTATGTATGGCAGAATAAATGCTATGCTCCAGGTTCCTTGGGGTTTTTGAATGAGTCAATTATTAGGAATGAGAGTTATTCTCTCCACTGCCAATTTGGCCTATCACAGTTGCTTGCAGTGAATTCAATCAGAATTAGAATTATAAGTCCTTTGTCACTCCAAAACATCTTCAGTTCAAACATTTTAATGGAAGATTGGATGAGATTTCTCCACACACGTAGTGATTTAACTGAACAGTTAGAACAGCAAATAAAATTGAGCGTGTATGGGGTCTTAACTCTCGAGTGGGCGCGCCAGTGAACTTAGTTCACCATGCACAAAATTTCAAAAAATAAATCTATTAAACCCAGACCAAATCTAGTGCCCTTCTAGGTACCTTTTATTAGATTCACTTTCTAGGTCCCAGCTAAATTTCAAGTTTCTATTTTCAGCCATGTTTTTGTTTTTAGGGTTCAAAATCAATCTGGGCGTAGACTGTGAATGAAATTCACCAATGCATGCGGTGAAAAACAATCAGAGTAGTCCAAAAATTACATTTTTCAGAACGAATAATTATATTCTTTATGGGAAAGGAGTGTAAGAGTATGCACCTAGAATGTTATGAAGTGGATCTCCTCAACTAACAAAGTCACAGACTTCAAAATTTCACTACACATTCTTTATTCCATTATGAAACATTCGACTAAGTTTCAATAATTTGTGAAAAGGCATACATAAATGAAAAATAAAATGCAAAAAAATGGTATTTGCATACTCTTGGCCTACCAGGAGGGCAAAAGTAGGCAAGTAGAGTGGTTATGGGAATAAGCAGGCAGTCCTCATGCCACCACTTCTTGTAGATGCCACATTGAATCCAGTTTTCAGAATATGAATATCCACATCTTGGGCAAATAATTGAATCAGCATTGGTGGAAAGGTTTGTTTGGGTGGAACTTGTGGATGGGTCCTGGGCATGCTTTCCAAATTTCAGCTGTCAGTGCATATTAGACTTCTTTTTTGCAGACTTTATTCTTTTCTCACTTGCTTTTTCTGCCTTTCCCTTCCCTAATTTCTTTTTTCTTTTTTTCTAAAAAAGTTTTGAAACGTGAAGACGTTATGATTTCTGATCTCTGCTTGCATACTGCTGATCTAATGCTTGCATACTCTTGGCCTACTCAGTGGTGTTTTGCAGCATCAGCTATAGATGTTATAAATCCACAAAGTCCAGTCCTAGTTTGGGTTAGACCCCATGGCCTAGTCCTATTAAATGCTAGCTAAACAACAAGCCCAGCTATGCACTGCTGCTATAAACACAACAGTCCCAACATGTCCTCCAAGTTGGCACTACACTCAGTCACAAAATCAGCTACAAATCCACACTTGTTGTCTCTGACTGAACACAACTTCATTCAGTCAGCAAATGAGAATGAGAACTTAAAACACTATACATTTCAGTCATATATATAGAAAATCAAAACAATGAGTACATTATATAAAAGGTCCAGATGTGATGTCCAGATGTGGGTCCAATAAATGCATCTTCTTCCCAACTACATGTGACATGCTTCTTTTAGTGGGAACAAGATGTCAGCTTTGCCCTTAATCCTTTTATTACCCTCAACCAGATGTTCCTAATAGTGGAGGTAAGGATGCCCATACCCAAAATAGCCCCCATAAAACCCCTTCCTGGATGGTGCTCTTCTGGCCACCATATGTTTGGTCATGCGATTTTTAACATCCCCCCCCCCCCCCCCCCGATCAGTTTGCTGATCAGAGAAGTTAGACCTCTAATGGGTATAGCAATTGTATGAGATGCTTTAAGATTCTGCCATCAATCATCTTAATGGTACAAGACCTTGCCAATCCATCTCTTCCTGGATACAGTTCCAAAATCTTCCCTGTTTTCCACAAATGTCTAGGGTGTGGATCCTCTTTCAATGTTACTAGGTCTCCTATTCTCAATTCAGTATGTAGCACAGGTTTGGTCAGAAATGGAGACCTAAGTTCCAACAGGTATTCATTTTTCCAATGGACCCAAAACATTTGAACCAATTTTCTTTATATCTGTAGAGCTTGTTCCATTCTTCACTAGTACTGGAGGGCACCCTGTTTGTCTGCCCTGGTGGTAAGCCAGTGAGGCAATTAACCACTAAAAAATGTCCAGGGGTGAGTGGAGTGGGTTCATTGGGTTCCCCATATACATAGGTTAGTGGCCTGGAGTTCAAAATGGCCTCTATTTCTACTAGGATTGTGGTGAGTTCTTCAAAGTTTAGAAGGCTTTGACCCAAGGCCTTTCTTAGTGACACCTTAACTGACCTTACTAAACGTTCCCAGCACCCTCCCCACCAAGCCCCTCTCTCAATGCTATATACCCATTTTAATTTTTTCCTGGCAAAGTATTCTTGTAACTGAGGCTGTTTCAGGTTGTTGAAGAGAGCTTTCAGGTCCTTTTCAGCACACTTAAAGATCTTGGCATTGTCAGAGTACACTTTGCTTACTAACCCTCTTCTACCTACAAATCTTCAGAAAGCTAGCAGGAAGGCAACACTA
The DNA here is from genome assembly GCA_013389805.1 of Trigoniulus corallinus. Taxonomy (NCBI): domain Eukaryota; kingdom Metazoa; phylum Arthropoda; class Diplopoda; order Spirobolida; family Trigoniulidae; genus Trigoniulus; species Trigoniulus corallinus. Next base: position 15,566,430 of record JAAFCE010004287.1, read on the forward strand.
GAAACACTGCTTGTAAGTTCCAAGTGAACAGCTCTGGTAGCAGCACAGGTGAACAACAATATATAGGACTTAGTAATCTGTTTTTCTACCCTAGTGTAGACTGGCCCTGCAAAATCTTGTCCCACTATAGAGAATGGTGGGGCTGGGGTAATTCAATCCCCAGGCAGAGGAGCTATTGGTTGCAATGCTGGCTTGCATGTGAGGCATCTGCATACCATGCACTCATTTATCCTCCTACATACTTGCTGACAACCCTTCAAAATCCAGTAACCTTCCCTGAGCTGTGCTAAGGTCTCAGCCACCCCAGCATGGAATAATCGTTCATGGGCTTGGTCAATCAGCAGATCTGCTAGTCTGCCCTTCCCCTGAACAATAATAGGATGCTGTTCTTCCTTGGTAAGACCACTAAACTGGACTCGACCTTGCACCCTCATTAATCCCTGTTCATCAAGGAATGGCTGATATTGCCACAGTAAGGATTCCTTGTTTAACCCCCTTCCATTCTTCAACTCCTCATATTCATCAGGGAATGCAATCTGTTGCTCAGTCCTAACCAGAATGATCTCTGCCTTCACTAGCTCTTCCATTGACAAGGGTCCTTTAACTTTCTTGAGTTTTCTACAACTCTCTATAAATCTCATAACCCAAGCCATTATGTTTACTGCCTGGGCTAGTGAAGAGTAGGCCCTCAGATCAACTGTACTCTCTACCTGATTCATTTGGACAACTGATCATCTGATGTGGGCCAATATTCTTGGGACTTGGCTAGCCACTTGGGTCCTTCCCACCACAAGCTACTCCCCTGCAACTGGGCTAATGTAATCCCCCTGGTGCCCAGGTCAGCAGGGTTCTCTTCTCCTGGGCAATGCCCCCATTGCTCAGGTGCCGACAAGCTCTGAATCTCCACTACCCTGTTGCTCACAAAGGGTTTCCATTTGGAGGCCTCCCCCTTGAACCAGAATAAGGCTATTTTGGAATCACTCCAAATATGGACAGAGCTCAATTCCTTAAATACCTCCTTCTCAAGGAGTTTCCTCAGTCATACCTCTACTAAAGTGGCCAGTAATTCCAGATGTGGAAGTGTTACACGTTTTAGGGGAGCAACCCTGGCCTTACTGAGAATGAAATTTACACTCACCTTGCCCAGAGAATCCTGCCCTCTCAAGTAGGCAACAGCACAATAAGCTGAGGGACTTGCATCAAAAAAAATATGCAGTTGCCTGTTTTGCATCCCTCCCTCTGCCCCAAAGCATAACCACCTAGGGATGCTTATGTGACCTAACATAGGTAGTTCCAAGCACCAATGACCAAATTCCCTTAGAAGGTCTTGAGGTAAGTTAGCATCCCATGCTATTCCAGATTCCCAGATCCTCTGAAATAGACACTTCATTCTGATGACAAAGGGCACAAGTACTCCCAGTGGATCAAAAATCCATGAAATGATGCTAAGAAAAAATCTCTTGGTGTCCTGTCTTGTGACCAAAAAGGACAACAGAGAGGAAGTGCCTAACTTCAACTGATCTGAGTCCTGGTCCCAAACCAAGCCTAAAGCCTTACTTACCCCACCAACTGAGTGGACTGCCCCAACACTGGTCCCCACCTTTGAGGACCCTGAAGGTTCCCATTGCTTCTGCAGTTGCAAACTGTTGGTGGCCCATTTATGCGTGACCATTCCTGCCTTGGCAAGGACTTCTTGTAGCTCTACCTTCAGCTCCTGGACTTCTCCTGTAGATCCCCCAGTCAGGAGATCATCTACATATAAACTATCTTGCAGAGCTTTGGTAGCTCTGGGATAGTCCTGCCTCATTAATTCTATATGGATCCTCATGACTGCATTCAACAAGAAGGGGCTGGGACTCAGCCCAAATGCTACCCACCTCTGCCTAAGGACAACAACCTGGGATGGGTCATCCATATCACTGATCCAAAGAAAGCGGAGCAAATCCCTATCATCTGCAGAAACCTCAATCTGGTGGAAGGCCCTTCTTATATCTCCTACTAGTGCAACCTGAAATAGCCTGAAACGCAATATAATGGTCAATAAATTGCACAAAAGGTTTGGGCTTGGGTCGAATGATCCATTCAGTGAGGCATGGTCCTCGTCATGAGATGAGGCATCAAAGACCACACGAAGCTTTGTGGTCAGATTATCCTCCTTTAATACACCTCTATGAGGCATATAATACACCGGGTGGTCCTTAGGGTGCAAATCCCCTTTGACTATTTCATACACCCCAGTGTCCAGACACTCTATAATAGCCTCATGGTACCTTGAAAACATATGTCTATCTGCTGACAGTCTCTTCAACAAACCTTCTAATCAGCCCTCTGCAATCCTATAGTTATCTCCCAGAGGATGACCTTTCCATTTTCTCCAAGGTAGCTTGACTACATACCTATCCCCATTAAAACTAACCAAGCTACGAAATCCTTGAAAGTCTGGGCAGCTGCTATCATCACTTCCTTCTGATGGCTTGATTCCTAGGTGATCTAGAGCCCAAAGGTCTTCCACAGTGAAGGGCCTGCTACCATCACCTATTTCCTCAACTGTTGTGTGCAGCACCCCCACCAGATCTCCCTTTTGTGAACTCAGATGGTCAATGGGCCCTGCAAACGTCCACCCAAACACACTATGAGCTGCTACAAGTGATGTACTCAGCCTCTTTACTCTTCCAGTCAAGGTCCTCCAGTAGTTGTCATTCCCAATGAAGATGTCAATTGGTCCAGGGTCCTTATCTTCTGTGGTTTCTGTCATCTGTAATCCTTGCTGCTGGCAGAATTTCTGGATTTCTTTCCCTGTAACTGAAATGACACTAGCACAAATAGTAAGCACCTCTAAATGCTAATCCCCCAAATGCATGGATGCACAGGTCTTCTTCCCCAGAATGGGACAGTCTGAGCTTCCTAGCTAACTTCTCAGATGTGAAGGTACATTGACTCCCAGTATCACATAGACATCTACATGGTACTGAAGAGGTAGGCCCCTTGAGTTTCACTAGCATGGTTTGAAGAAGTACCAACGTCTTCCCTGTGGTGTTGCAGGTTATCTGTATGGCAGGTTCTTCTCTGGCCCTTGAACTGGAAAACTGCTGTCCTGCTATCTTATGACAGAGAGGAGTACAGTGCCTCCCACTACACTTCAAGCAGGTTATCCCTTTCATTTTGCAAGCTCTAGCCAAGTGATTGCCACGTAAACATCTGAAACACCTTCCAGATTTCAGGATCTTCTTTCGTTTTTACTCTAATGACAGATAAGCATCACAATTTGAGGCCCAATGATTCCCGTCACAGAACAGGCATTTTGGCAGGGAGTGCTCCTCCCCCACCACCAAGGAACCTGCAGAACAGGGCTTGATTGGTTTCACTTTGTATCTCCCATCGATGGCACTGCATTTTGAGGGATGATCTAGAGCTGCCCCTTGGAGACACCTTTCTCTGCTTTCCACTTCCTTCTGCAGGAAAGCCAACAAAGTCCCTAAATCCTGCTCCTAATGCACTTGGTGAAATGCCAACAATAGGTCATTAAGCAGTGCATTGGCAACAATGGAGCACAACAGGCCACCATATGTTGAGTCCCCAACTCCCAGGGCCATTAATGCATGGATTTCAACCTCCAACTTATCATGCAAGGAATGTAAAAGATTGGTATCATCTACCTTGACCTGCTTTAGCTTCAATAGACATTGCATATGGGCATTTATGATGATGTCCTGTCTCCCAAAACGCTTCTGAAGGATGGAGACTGCTGCTTCATAATTACTGGCATTCAAGGCCAGGCCTTCAATGCTGGTTGCTGATGACGACTTCAAACTCTGCATACTCTTAGCCACATGCATACTCTTACCGGCCTTTCCCCTACATCATATATTTTGCATAATTATCACATTTAAACACCATTTTAATACTTGTCAAACATTTATGTACCAAAAAAAAGTCATTTTGAAGCAATTCTGGTTGGGAAATGGAGGTATAACATGCTATATATCAAGTGGTGAACAGAATTCACTGCGCGCCCACTGGTGTAACTGTCTTTGATGCACCCGTTCGAGGGTTAATCAGTGCCATCACTAGGAGGATGCGGGTGGTGCAGGCCGCACCGGGTGACACCACTCGCACCATGACAAATGGGGTGACACCAAAGCAGAACAAGCGGCTTTTTTCGGAGAGGGAGAGGGGGTGACGCCAACCCTAGCGACGCCACTTGCCTTAATATTTGTGAGTTGAACACATCTTAGCCATTATATAATTCTCTTAAACAGTTTTCTTTGCGACTTATTGGGAAATGCATAAAATTACAGGTGACCTTGAAAATCACAACTGCGTTTTTCAAAGTCGTCTTAATTGCTAACTTCTTGCATCATCAGTATGGCGGCTCTAAGGCCTGGTGCAGACATCCGATTTTTACTCGTGTGGTGCCATTGCGACACCACAGCGATTCCACAACATTGCAGTGCACGCCTATTTGGTGAAAAGTTGCCAGTTTACATTTGGCCACTGTGAACAATGGATGCTGATAACAGAAGGCGTTGGGAGCGGCGAGTTGCGTTGGACACACCAGTTCTCGTCTGATCACTGAAGTTAAGCAACGCAAGCCCAGTTAGTACTGACATGGGTGGTCGCTCGGGAAAGCTGGGTACTGCTTATACCCAATAATCGTTGCATTAGTGTAGTGTGTGTGCAGTATATGCATTAGAACTATACAGTGGACGGGTCTCTAATGACCTTGTAGTTGAAGGGACATTAAACTCCAACAAACAACAGAAGGCGTTGTGAACTGGTAACGTTCCCTACAGAACAGTGGCGGATCCACGGGGGGGGGGGGGGGG
>JAAFCE010004287.1:15571355-15619683 GCA_013389805.1 Trigoniulus corallinus
CCCCCCCCCCCCCCCCGAGCCAGCCCCTGGATCCGCCCATGCTACAGAAGTGGCAACGTTGTTCGATTTTTGATTAATAACTATGACTCGTTGACTCAAGATCATTTCCACATCTTAGTTATTTGATACAGTAAGTGTCTAAGTAGTTTTCTGTGTGTGCATAAATTTACATGTGACCTTGAAGATTATAGCTGCTCATTTGAAAGTAATTCTAATAGAAATTTTAATGCCAATAATATAACAGCAGTGCATTTTGGAGGCTGACCAAAAATAGTCGTTATCTGGAAACATGACACACTTATTTCAAGTACAGTAGACCCCTAAAATTCCACATTTGCAACACCAACCATTTTCTTGAACTCAACAACTAAGTACAGTACCATGAAGAATTACTTTTTTCCCATTTCGTCCATATATAGGGAGAACTGGAAGTACGTCTCGTAAATGAGGAATCCGGCCTCTCTTCGAGTATGCCAAATACACTGAATTTTGCAAAGAAGACGTCCCGAGCGTACATTCCTTTCGATTGAAGTTAAACCGTAGGATACAATGTCTTTTGCACATAAAAGAACCCTCTATACTATGCAACTGGTAGATAAGGCAAAATTTCCAGGTGTAAGACTTCGCTCCTTAGCGTCGGTGGAGTTTCCAATAGAAGAGTAGACTAACAACAAATAAGCAAAGGCGTTTCACCTTTGATCGGCAGCCGGCTGTGGCAAAGTTGCAGTCCAAAAAACAAGTATTTGGCGTTCTAACGTTGGTAGGTGTATCATGTTGCAGTATAAATGCTGGGCAATGAAGTTCAAGTTGTTCAGCGCTGTGGCTGCCAGAATATCAAGCAGGCACCACAAGAATATTAAAAATTTGAATGACATACATATGAATGCTGACGTGAACCAGAATAGACACGTGACCATTAGTGGTGACCATTTTTCATCCGTGACTTGCTCACATTTGTAGAAGAAGCAGTAGTTGTGGCGACGTTGCACATCAAAGCATGGATTTTGTGCAGCTAATTCTCATTGCGATCGTGCTCTTTGTCATCCTGCTATGGATTTCTAATAGAAGACCCAAGGGCTTTCCACCTGGACCTCTGGGGCTTCCTGTTGTGGGCTACTTGCCTTTCATTGGAAAACTGCCTTTCAAGACGTGCTTTCAACTTGGGAAGAAGTACGGCAACATATTTTCTGTCAAATTGGGAAATTCCTATGTGGTTATCCTAAATGACTGGTCAGCGATTAAAGAAGCCTTCGTCAATCAAGTGGATGTCTTTGATGGAAGACCACGAAATATCGTGTACGAAACTGTATTTAATTATAATGGTAAATACACACATTACCTACTTTTTAGAAAGGGCGGGGATGATTTTAACTCCACTCAGTGGTAGAGGTGGTATGCACGACCTTTTAACTTTCTTTGGGCGCAAGAGAATAGGGAGTATTTTTGTAACGTTGCTTTACAAACGTCTGCATTGCATTGCGTGGGTATGTTTGCAAAAAACGTTGCTATGTAAAAACTCCCTAGTTTCGATGTGACTGCCTGCAGATCAGATGGGAGCGGCGAATTGCGTTGGACACACCAGTTTTCGTCTCATCACTGAAGTTAAGCAGCGCAACCTCAGCTAGAGTGCTCGCCACAAAAGATCACATATGGGAGGTCGAAGGTAGGAAAGTTCACTACAAAAATTAGGGAGTTTGAAAAAGGTCAAATGGCAGGCTTCATTCAGTAATGGCAAACAGAACTTCAATACTTTCCCTATTTTTTGAAGAGGACTCATCCTTTGCCTCCCACCAATGTGTCAACTTTCGTGGCGAGCACTATAGTACTGACATCGGTAGCCGCTTAGGAAAACTGGGTACCGCTAGTATCCAAAAAATCGTTGCATTAGTGTAGTGTCTGTGCAGTTTCTGCATCAGAACTACACAGTGGAAAGGGCTCTAATGACCTTGTAGTTGAAGGGCCGTAAAACACCAACAAACAAGCAGATCAGATAGGTAGTATATGGATTGCTTCTTTGGTTTATGATGTCACCATTACATGGAAAAGAATGATTTTTACTAGGCACTGAGTGACTTGTCATAGCTCGTCATGATATGTCATGCCTGTATTCTGTAATACCACGTTAAATCCTGGTTCTGCGGCACACGACACCAAAGAGAATTGCACACGAGCAGGGGAAATGCCACATAAGCTGGTGACGTATGAGCTCCACATTTTTGGTAGGGTAGCGCGAAATCAACCAAAAAGTGGAGTTGAGGCTCATATGAGGGATATTGCACAAATTAATAATACTGGTGTTTAATTTATACCGATGCAGTACATACAGTATATTGTTTTATGTTGTGGATTTCTTTTAAACTGAAATAATGCGTTGTATAATATTATATTTTAAAAAATTCTTAACGTATGGGAAAGGCTAGTAAGAGTACGCAGGCGGGTAAGACTACGCAGGGAAATTTCATGATGTTTGCAACATTGAAAAAAAACTTCTTTTGTGAGACTATAGTATGTCTATAACAGTAGAAGAAGACACCATAGTTTAATTAATCTGCTCCTGTTTGTTTACAAACTACTAGGGAAAATGTACTCTTCTATGCAATTTTTACATCGTATAACTTTGGGTGTATTGAGAATATGATATGCCGGACTATTGTTTATACCTATACCAAAATAAAGTACATTTCATGTGCAACAAAATGTAGTGGTTAGCCCTTCTCTGTCTATGACGCTTTGGCATCTATAGCCCAAGCTGCAAAACACCACTGAGGAGGCCAAGAGTATACAAGCATCAGATCAGAAGTATGCAAGCATCAGATCAGAAGTATGCAAGCAGAGATCAGAAATCTTAACGTCTTCTCCTTTCAAAACTTGCTTAGAAGATAAAGAAAAATGAAATTAGGGAAGGGAAGGGCAGAAAAAGCAAATGAGAAAAGAATGAAGTCTGCAAAAAAAAAAAGTCAAATATGCATAGACAACTGAAATTTGGAAAGCATGCCCAAGACCCATCCACAAGTTACACCCCAACAAGGCTTTCCAAAAATAATGATTCAATTATATGCCCTGGATGCATGTTATGAGAATAGGGGAAGAGAGCCTCGTTAGGTGCATCCCAGGAATGCAGGTGGTCGGCAGCATCCGGGGTAGGGGAGACCAAAGCAGACGTGGGAACAGGTTGTCCAGAGAGCCATTGGTGGGAAAAGGGTGTGATGATGATTACGCCCCAGATGTGGATGTTCATATTCTGAAAACTGGATTCAGTGTGGCATCTGCAAGGAGTGGTGGCATGAGAACTGCTCTGCTAATGAAGGCAGTGGGACATTTGTTTGTGACTACTGTTAGTGTATTCCCCTAACCACTCTACTTGCATACTATTGCCCTCCTGGTAGGCCAAGAGTATGCAAATACCATTTTTTTGCATTTTATTTTTCATTTATGTATGCCTTTTCAAAATTATTGAAAGTTAGTCTAATGTTTCATAAAGGAATAAAGAATGTGTAATAAAATTTTGAAGTCTGTGACTTTGTTAGTTGAGGAGATCCACTTCATAATATTCTAAGTGCGTACTCTTACAAGCCTTTCCCATACACAAATTTAATTTTTTTTTCAAACAAATGAATCAAGCGTCGTTTGTCTAGTATCAAGCTACCTTCTTTTTTGCTGGCTATGGCAGCGTCGGGTACAAATGCTTGGCTTTATCAACTATTCGAATAATAAAATTCAAACTATTCGAATAGCTTATTGTCGAGAATAATGTAAAAGCTCTATTCCAGTATAATTAAAAACAGTACGATAAAACACAGTATATAATAATAATAATTTTAGTATATAATAATAATTTTATTTGAAAAATAAAAAAGCATTAAATATCTCGACATATAACTATAATAAAGGTGACAAGGATGTTTTATGAGGCAGTGGTTAGGCCTGCTATGCTATATGGAGCAGAGTGTTGGGCAGTGAGGAAGAGCCATGTAAATAGAATGCAAGTAGCTGAGATGCAAACGCTGTGGTCCATGAGTGGAATGTCAAGAGCTGATAAAATTAGGAACAAGTATATTAGGAGTAGCTTGGGGTGGGGGGGGGCAATGCGTAAAAAGTGAAGGAGAGTAAATTGAGGTGGTATGGACATGTAATGAGAAGAGGGGAGAAGGCGCTCCTTAGGTCCATTACAAGAATGCAGGTGGTTGGAAGCACCCGGGGCAGGGGGAGACGTGGGAATAGCTTGCTCATAACTATATGGTAGTGCGTGGGGCTAGAACCTGCAAACCCGACCCTGCTACAGGCGGGATACAGATATGATGATGATATTTATTATGCGTCACTTACCTGAAAAATTAGGATAACCCAATTTTAATGTTCAATGAAATTTCAGTGTTGTTTCAAGAAAGATATTAGCAATAAAACTGAACTCTACCAAATGATGGAGCACTTTGTTTTGTTAGTAGTCAGAGGATCGCCCAGAGGGTAGGTGGAAGTAAAAACTAAAATATCCCATGTTTGTTGAGATCTTAATTTATACAAGCAGTTAGCGGATAGCCCCTAACCCTAACACATGCATGAATATGTTAATAACATATCTGGAAAATCTAGGTAAATGAGCTGTGCATCAAACCATTTACTGTACTCACTGCTGAATTCATCATACAATGTCCACATTTGCAAAATATTTAGTTACAAATGGCCGTAAATTTTTCCTGAATATTATTCGAATAATTTCTAAAATATTCGAATATTTCAAATACTTCCAAACAGGCCGAATATATCCGGATATCGAATATTCGGATTGGAAACACTAGTCTTAATGCATGGGCCCACTGGGCATTTGAGTATGTCAAGTGACCATTTACATATTCCGGTGAGTGGTTTATGTAAAGACCCCACCACACTGCTTGCCAAGGGGCCCCATGCTAATCTGTATGTTACGGGACCATTTACATATTCCTGTGAGTGGTTGTCATAGGGGCCCATAGGGGGCACAAGTTTTCCCCTGGGGCCCCTAATGCTGTAAAGAGGAGTCACCCATGATTGTACTAGCTGGAGTGCTTAACTTCAGTGATCAGATGAAAACTGTTGTGTCCAGTCGCTCCCCACTTACAAATGAGTACAATAGAAATAGCCTTGGGGTAAGCAGCATAGCATTGAAGATGAGAGAATACAAACTGAGATGGTATGGGCATGTTTTAAGAAGAGAGGAGGAGGGTCCAATCCTGACAGTTATGGGAATAATGGTTTAATGAATATGTTGATGGTGGTGGTAGTTTTATAGCTACAGCAATATTCCCATAAAAGTATTAACATACCGTAATTATTCTAATAAACGGCGCCCTCTAATAAACGGCGCGCTGTTTATTTCCAAACTGTCTGGAAGTGATCGTGCAAGTTAACTTGAATTTTTTTAATGATTAACCCTTTAATGCTACACAGGGGTACTTGTATCATTATCATCACACCCTTATCCAGCCTATGGCAGGGTTGGGTCCATGCTCCATTGAACATGCTATGACTGGGAACACCCCAGTCAGGAGTCTGGAACCTGCAGGAATATTGGCATGTTGTCTGTGTGGGGATGCCGGCCTACCACACTGTTCCAACACCACATTTTACAACCAAAGTATAAATTTTGTCAGGTAAATTAATGCTTTGTCAGTTTTAATATTGCATGGAGTCTGACCTATTTCACAACAACTATACTGCAATAAGGAATCAGGCTCATGCCTGAACAGCGGTACTGGTGTACCCCAGGGTTTTTCTTCCTCCTCTCTGTTCTGTGGGTGACCCTGGTGCAATGCTATTCACAGTATTTTTACATGATAGGTTGAACTTCCTAATAAGTCACAGTCGTGTAAACGAAGCTTTAGTGCAGATATGGTTGAAAGAAAAGTTTCAAAGAGAAAGTATTCTTTAGCATTTAAATTGTTGGCAACTTCTGCAGTTGAGAATGATAGTATTCGTCCTGTGGCTAAACCTCTACAGTTATCTGAATCTAGGGTAAGAATTTAAATTTTAAATGAACCATTGAATATTTTTCTCTATTTCATTTTGCCAATAAATTCAGATGCGAGAGTGGAATCAGCAAAAATCAAAAATAATGAAATCAACTTGTCCGGCTAAAAAGTTTCCATTTATAAATTGAAAAAAATAATAAACGGTGCCCTCCAATAAACGGCGCGCCGTTTATTAGAATAATTACGGTATGCAGTTCACAATGTCACCCACTACAACAACAAGTTAGTGTGTATCGGTGCCTGCTATAGCAGTACGTTTACACACATCGGTGCCCACTTAAAGTGTGTTAAGATGTGACATTGTCTAAGGGACAGTAGAGTACCTATTGGAATTGTTAGGTAGAATTATACTTAGGGATCTCAGTGTTTAAAAGTATTTGGCGCTCACTTTTTTGATGTGCTCTCCCTTCCTTCGCCCCTGATCATGACTTATTGTTTTATATACAGTAGGTATACCCTCATTTCCAGTCATTTCTCGTTAGATATAGCCTTTGCTTCTGGTGGACAATGGAAAGAGAGACGAAAGTTCACGCTGCATCATTTAAAGAGTTTAGGATTTGGAATGTCATCGTTTGAAAGGGTTGTCATGAGTGAAGTGACTGAACTTCTGCACAAAGTTAAAGCACACAACAATCAAACCGTCAAAGTAGAAAACTATTTCTATTTCTTCGACTCCATCTTGAATATCGTTTGGTCAGCAGTTGGAGGTAAGTTTCGTGACGTTTCCTATCTGTCCAAAAACAAATTACTTTTCTGAAACATTGCTTTCTATAAATTTTTAGGGAGAATAGAGTGTGACGACGGTGTCCGACGTCAATTTGCACAAAATGAGAGAGCGCTGTTTGATAACTTCACTAACACCAACCCATTCTTCTATATGCCTTATTTGAGACACATTTTCCGAAAGAAATATAAGACCATTGTTACTAACAATAACAATATAAACAAATTTTTATCAGACAGCCTTCAGCAGCACCTGGACACATATCAGGAAGGAGATGTCAGAGATTTTATGGACGCTGGTATTGCACACATGTTCAACAAGGAGAAAAATTTGAAGAAAGATTCTGTGCCATTTTCAAGTAAGTTCGTCTGACAAAGCAAGACTCACTTTTATGTTTCTCTGCCACTAACACTCAAAATAATCCTTGGCCCATATCAGGACGGAGCCGCTTATTACGTTGGACACGTCAGTTCTCGATTGTTCACTGGGGTCGCAACCCCAGCTAATACTGACATGGGTGACCGCTTGGGAAAACTGGGTACTACTAATACCAAAAACTGGTCAAATTAGGGACCTGGAATTCCGTATCTATCGACCTGCACAGTCGTTAATAGACAATATCAAGACCGGAGGATTTTTAAGAGTCTTGTACATGTGCATCAAGCAACAAATTGTACGTTGAAACCTGGGTCCCTGTGAATCCCTGGTCTGAGGAATGACATTGCATCATCCTCGCTACTCATTGGCCCTGCGGACATCACAAGGTAAGTAGGGCGCACTATAAACCTTGAAAGCATTTGAAATCTTTAGTGGAGATATTCTAAAAAACTCTATCCAAGTTCCAGTGGAATTCTCTGAGACTTTTATGGGGGCAAGGGTTTGGCAGGATGTGTGGTGGTTCGATGTCAGAGCGTCTGTGACGGAGACATCAGATCAGGATGAGAGGAAAATTAAAGGCGCTTTGAAAACATGACAGACCTTTCTATGGGGACGTGGGCACGGGTTGTCCGCTCTAGGATAAGACTACAACCAAATTGAACAGCTCTAATCTGCTTATTTACGTTTTTTTCGTGATTTGATCACTAGAGGACCATATTACCGAAATAGCCAAGGATCTGTTTCTTGGAGGAACTGATACCAGTTCCAATACTCTTACCTGGGCACTGCTGTACATGGCCTATTGGCCAACGGTTCAAGAGAAGGTTCAGCAAGAAATGGATTCGGTTATTGGGCGACAACGATTACCAACTTTCTCAGACCGAACAATGTAATTTGCTCAAAATGCTGTCACTGAAAACCTGCAGTGAACGAAAATCGAATGATGCCTTTTTCTTGTCCTTCACAGGCTACCCTATACCTGTTCTGTCATCCAGGAAATCCATCGTTATGCAGCAATAGCTCCCTTTGGTATTTTACACAGCGTCATCCGGGACACCACACTTTTTGGATACTCTTTACCCAAAGGAACTCTTGTAGCTCCCAACTTATGGGCTGTTCACCATGATCAGAGATCCTGGGGCGATCCTGAGATCTTTCGACCAGACAGGTTTCTGAACAAGGATGGTCAAGTAGAGAAGCCCGAATATCTGGTACCGTTTTCAGTTGGTTAGTATAACAAAATTATGTAATTCATAATATCCTTGTTTTTAATGAGAGGAGTTGTTCTGTTAGATTGACCCGCAATAGTGAAACACCAGTGGCCATGAGTTCTATCCACTGGTCATGAGTTGCCATGTGGAAGCATGACTTTAATGTCGTCTTCTCAATTTCTCTTTCCAGGTGGCCGAATTTGTCCTGGCAAATCTTTAGCTGACATTACCGTTTTCCTGTACTTCACCTGTCTTTTGCATCAGTTTACGTTTTCGTTACCTCCTGGACATAAATTACCAAGTTTACATCCCGTGTACACCTTAACACTTTTTCCTCACCCATTTTATTTAAATTTGACACAACGCTCATCCACTTTGCTTAACTGAAGTGATTCAAGTAAATTTGTCAACTTGAAAGACAAGATTGTGTCTATCTGTTGAATACAAAGTACAGTAACAACACCATATATCTGGCAATGAGAAATGGTACCCTTATGTTATAGCGAGACATGAAATCTTCAGGCCTATTTTCGTAAAACAGCAATAAATGTTTCCAAGCTATTATAAAATTCATTGCACATGAATTTGGAATCATTTTACAATTATCCTGCCATTGCAATCCATTTTCAATGTGGGACTAAACAAATTGTTGAAACAAACTGATATTCAAGCTGTTTGCAAAAATATGGGTTCTGCACAATCTGTTCACATATATGACTGGTCTTAATATTAATAAAATAACACACAGCACGAAACATACTGGGTTTCTCTTATATAAAGATATAGTGCTTTGAAAAACTGTGAATACATCACCGGTTATCTGCAAATTGAGCCAAAACTTCAAATTTATTGCAAACTTTAAAAAATACAGTATATCAACTGATACGCGTTTTCCGCAACCTGGCCTCGCACACTAGCCTTATGAAAATGCATTTCTTCATCTCACCTTTCTCCTGCCTGAGGCAGGGTCGGGTCAGCGAGTTCCAATCCTCCACTCCCGCCTATCCCCCACCAAATCCCCCGCTACCCCACACGCCTCCATGTCCCTCTGCACCACCTGTTCCCACGTCCGTCTTGGTCGTCCTCTATCCCTGCTGCCCCCAATTACCTGCAGTCCCACAAAGGCCCTAATAAGTTCCTCTTCTCCCCTCCTCATCACATGCCCATACCACCTGAAACGATTCTCCCTCATCATTTCTGCAATGTCTCCCACCCCAAAGCTACCTCTAACGTAATTGTTTTGGATTCTGTCAGATCATGACACCCCACACATGTAGCGTAGCATTCGCATCTCAGGTACTTGCATTTGTCTTTCATGGCTCTTCCCAACTACCTAACGACTGTTCTGCAAACTTTGCCCTTCAACTTTACTGGTACCCTGTGGTCACACAGGACCCCACTTGGCTGTCCCCATTTCAGTGATCCTGCCTTAATCCTATGGGTCACGTCAGACTCAATCTCCCCACTGCTCCAAAAACTGATCCTGAATAACGAAACTCTTGCACCACTGGTATACCCTCACCACTACAACGTATCTCACCCCCTGCCCTTGATCCTCTGTCTTCTGCATGTTTACTCTGAGACCCCCTCTTTCCATCGCTCTCTTAATGTCTTAATGTCTGCAAATACCAGACACTGAGGGGCCCATTCCTCTATTCCTGTCAGCAGCTCATCCATTACCAGAGGGAATAGATATGGGTTAAGTGCTGACCCTTGATGCGCACCAACCTGCACGTTGAAGCATGAAGTGTTTCCCCCTGCTTCTCTCCTCAACCTAGCAATAGTACCCTCATACGTATCCTGCACTATCCTAATATGGGCTTCATCAACCACTTTATTCCTTACAACGCTCCATAGTACCTGTCTAGGGACACTATCATATGCATTCTCCAGGTCAGCAAATACTGCATGGAGGTCCTTCTTTTGCTGCTCTATGCTTCTCTATCATCTGTCGTGGAATAAAGATTGGTTCCATGGCGGACCTACCAGGCATAAACCCAAATTGGTTTCCCTGGACACTAGATTGCGACACCCCATGCATTCGCATCTCAGCCACTTGTATTTGCCTTTCATGATTCTTCCTAACTTCCCAACA
The DNA here is from genome assembly GCA_013389805.1 of Trigoniulus corallinus. Lineage (NCBI taxonomy): Eukaryota > Metazoa > Arthropoda > Diplopoda > Spirobolida > Trigoniulidae > Trigoniulus > Trigoniulus corallinus. Next base: position 15,581,769 of record JAAFCE010004287.1, read on the forward strand.
CTCTGAGCCATACAGCATAGCGGGCCTGTCTCCATTTTAGCCATCCTATGGTTCACGTTGGAATCTATCTCCCTATTGCTCTGAAGGACTGATCCTAAATAACGAAACTCGCGCCCCCACTGGGATCCCGTCTTTCCCACTACGAATCTCTACCCTTTGCCCTTGACCACTAAAATTGAAAGCTAGGTACTTAGTCTTCTTCATGTATACCTTGAGGCCCCCTCCTTTCATTGCTGTTTCAAAATCTGGTAGGCCCTTTTGTACATTCTCCTTGGACTCCTCAAGCCTTCCTAAATCTTCAGCAAAATACCAGGCACTGAGAGGCCCATTCTCCTACTCGTGTCAGCAGCTCATCCATCACTAGAGTGAGTAGGTATGGACTTAGTGCTGACCCTTGAAGAACACCAACGTGCACATTGAAGCTTCGTGGTTCACGTTTTGTGGATTCATGATTTCACAGATTTCCAAATATAGTACAGTAAGTCCTCGAATTATGCGATTGAAGCACAAAATTTTGCATTTCTGACAAACAATGTTCTAGTTTTAAAGGATAGGTGAAAGTAATAGATCTATCTATATAAACTTAAAAAATTATTATTTATTGCACATATTTATTGGACATATTGCACATAACAGTATCTGCAAACATACTGCATATTTATAGATTAACTACTTCGTGTTGATCTGGTGTTAATTGTCTTTTAGTCCTGTGTGATAGGAGGATCCCAATGAAGCTGAAACTCCCGTTCTGCAGGGCAGTGGTTAGGTCAGCTATGCTATAAGGATCAGAGTGTTGGGCAGTGAGGAAGAGCTGCATCAATAGAATGCAACTAGCCAAGATGCAAATGCTGCTGTACATGAGTGGTGTGTTGAGAGATGATAGAATTAGTAATGGGTATAATAGAGGTAGCCTGATGGTGGTGGACATTGCCTAACAAATGAGGGAGAATATGTTGAGGTGGGATGGTCATGTAATGAGAAGAGGGGAGGAGAAGCCATTTAAGGTATACAGGTGGTCAGAAACACCCAGGGAGACCAAAGCAGACGTGGGAGGAAGTTGTGCATAGGGATATGGTGGTGTGTGGGGGGTGGATGGGGACCTGGTGGGAGATAAGCAAGAGTGGAGTGCTAGGAACTGCAGACCTGACCATGCTGCAGGTGGGATAAGGGTATGATGATGATGGTCTCCATAGCAGTGGCAAGTCTTTTTTATCATTAATTTGAGAATCACATTTATGTTTGCTCGACATGACTTGGGGTTTTAGTTTTTTTAATAAACGTAATACTGTATGAAGCACGACCACCAAGAAAGGAAGGTGCTTTTCTTTTCAATGCTGTCCTTGGCCCACATTTTCTTAGGCCCCATGATTAAGTATGGGCTGTATGTAATGCACAGGACAAAACCAGACAAAATTTCAAGTGTTGCAAGCATTTTAACGAATTTCTGATTGTAGGAACAACTGCTCTACAAATTTTTTGCTCATATCTTGATTTACTCATACATAGGTTCACTTGTATGTTGAGTTACTACTGTATTCCCTTTTGGAGGAATACTGGCAAAATAAAGAAACAAATAAACCACAAAGTAAAAAGGCACTGAATGGGTGTTCACTGCACCACTTTTGTAGAAAGAATTTCACAGTGGAAGTTGTCAAACTGACGAGTTTCAATACAGAAGTAGCAACCATGTTCTGCATCTAGTGCAGAAAGCATCTGGACACCTGAATAAAAATGGCAGTTACATCTGTAATTTGGTTGCATAATGAATAAATATAATGTAAAACATTCAATACATTAATTGAGCCTCACAGGGTTGTGAAATCCTAGGGCGTTGAAGAAATATTTTATTTTGCAATGAAAATGTAGTTTGACTTCACATCCTCACCACATTCATGCACAAAAAGTATTTGGACATGTTTCTCTTTGTGTTGTTTTAAACACTTACTGTACTAGCATCATCATTACTTGGTTGGGTATCCTTTAGATTTTATTACACTTAACAATGGTTTGTTCATTGAATTGTTGCCACAATTTTTGCCTCCCATTGCAGCAAAAAATCATAAACATGCTTTTGTCAGTGAAAATAAATCGATTCCAAAACCGTTGGTCTGTGTTTTTGTACATTTGAGCAAACTCCAAACGTTTCTTTTGGTTGGCTGGACTCACATAATATTTCCTCTTACATGTCTGGCCATTTTAGCCACTGTTTTTCAGGACATTATTCACCATACTTGGACACACAGTTATTCCTAAATCCATCTCCAGTTCAGAAGCTATTTATGGAACACTGCATTTTGGGTTCTCTTTGATTTTTCTTACAATTCGTCTCTTATCTGCAATACTCAGCTTGGATGGGCATCCAGTTCTAGAATGACATTTATGCACTCTATAGGTTTTATATTTCTTTATAATATCAAACACTGTTGACTTAGCTAATTTAGTGTCTTTACTGACTTCACAAATAGATTTGCCTTGATTTCTTAACCTAATACCAACCTGTCACTCACTTTAACATGTTTCATTGCTCTTCCTCCCCATTTTCACTGTATTTGCTTGAAACAGACCTCACACGCAATGCGAAAGGGAATTTACATTTCCCACACAATTAAGGTTACAAACCAATGGATTTCAATAACGTGTCTGAATACTTTTTGTGGATGAATGTGTCTAAATAAAATATTTCTTCAATGCCACTAGGATGTATTGAATGTTTTTCATTATATTTATTCATCATGCAAGCAAATTACAGATGTAAATACCATTTTTATTCAGGTGTCCTGATACTTCTTAGATTAATATTTATTTTATTTTATGTCTAGTAACTGATTTTCTTTGCAGCTTATTGGGAAATGCATACATTTACAGGTGACCTTGAAATTCATAACTACCCTTTTCAAGGTCGTCTTCTTGCATCATGATTATGGCAGTTCTAAGGTCTGGGGACCCGACAATTGGGTGAATGGCAGTTGGGTAAATGACAATTTGGTGAATATGGCAATTGGCTGTAAGTATAATTGGGTGAAAAACATGTTTTGTATTTGCTTTTTCCTCTGCTAGAAAGCTGCATCGTAGAGTTGTGCAACAAGTCTTGAAAATGCAAACATGTTCAGGCTTGCCTGCTCACTCTGGGTGTAAAGAGCGAGTTAGCATAGTATGTTTAAGTAAATGAGCCGAGAGTGAGTCTTGCCTCACATTGTGGGCGAGAATGAGAGCAAGAGTCATAAACTAAATATGTTTAATTCAGTCATACTTTTATAATTATTTTGTTTTTCTCAATAAATTCAATATGAGAGCAGCCGAGCCCAAGACTCGATTTTTGTTAATTAGTAAGACGGGTCGAGCGACACTCGTTCACGAAAAGTCCCAGAGTGAGACTATTCCTGATATCCCTACTACGATATGAGTGAGTGAGCTTCAAGCATACTTTTATTTAGAATTATGCACAACCCTACTACATAGGGCACTTCTAGCAATGCATACCAATGTATTTTACAGACGTCATTGCCAATTTCCACATCTGGTTTCACCAAGGACGTTTGCTCCTGACGTCTTGCTCTCAACATTTCACCCCCTCAATTTCGCCCCTGAGCACCTTTCGCCCCAGGAGCTTTGGCGCCTTAGACGTTTTTTTTTTTTTATAGAAAAACAGCAGTCTTCACAATTTTGAAATCACACAAATAATAGCTGGAAACCCCGTCAATGCAAAGGAATAAGAAATATGCAGCAATTTCAGCAAAAATTCTATACACTGTAGAGGACATCAACAATAGAAATTTAATGGACTTTCGGAAAGGCATAGCATACAATTTTGAATATTATAGTTTGTGTGCCTTGATATGACAGTCTTGCTATATAATTAACAGACATCCTCAACTTACCGTTATCCTGCCTGTGGCAGGGTCGGGCCTGCAGGTCCGCTGAACATACTCTGACTGGGGTCACCCCAGTCAGGCGTCTTGAACCTGCAGGAATATTGGGAAAGTTGTCTGTGGGGGAAAGCCGGCATATCTGATGTAGTGAGACGATGCAGACAAATTGAAATGTCGACCAGTTGCTCAAATTTTCTGGCAGATCATCCTTTAGAACAGGGGTGGCCAACAAGTTGATCATGATCGACTGGTCCATCACAAAGCCAATTCTGGTGGAGCACTTGCAATGTGTTGTCTTAAGGCCCACCTTGGTGGCATAGTGGCTCATTGTTTCTAGGTCTATGTCAATGGTTCTAGGTTACATACTGGACCAAGGTGGGTCCAATGGAACTGAGGTGACTCATAGAATCAGTGGTGGGTGGCTGAAGTGGAGACAGGCAAGCAGAGGCTTGTGTGATAGGAGGGTCACCATCAAGCTGAAAGGGAAGTTCTACAGGGCAGTGGTTAGGCCAATTATACTGTACGGATCAGAGTGTGGGCCAGTGAGGAAGAGCCACGTCAATAGAATGCAATGTGTGGAGAGTTCATAGAATTCGGAATGTGTATATTGGAGGTAGCCTCGGGGTAGTGGTGCATCTAGGAGTGCAGGTGGTCGGTAGCACCCAGGGCAAGGGGAGACCAAAGCAGTCGTGGGACCAGGTTGTCCAAAAAGAAATGGTGGTGTAAGGTGGACGGGGAATTGGTCGGAGATAGACGGGAGTGGAGGGCTAGAACCCACAGACCCGACCTGTCGACGAAGGTGAACCTTCTGGATATGTTGAAGGAAGGGAGATGTTGGATCGGTCCAATTTGCAACAAGGTCAAAGACGTCATGACCGCCTACAAACTGCTCTTCGACCAGAAAAAGAAGTATCAGCAGATACTGCCTATCACAATGTTTTTGCAGCCTCGCAAAAAAGAGCCAGTCCCTACTGCTATTACTACAGATATACTTCCTTTACATTAATAGAGTAAAGAGTGGTTTGCAAACAATACAGGTAGGCTTTAAAAACGTCCAAATACACGTAAAGTAATTAAATAAATATGGTGTCCCTACTTCGCGGAAATTCAGATATTGTGGCCAGCATTGGAACCTATCTCCTGCGGTGAAGTAGGGATTACTGTATATAGTGAAAAAGCTATGTGATTGTCAAATCTATTTTTTAATTAAGCAGTGTAATTAAGTTTCATAATTAAGGATAAAACCTTACGGGCGTTTGTGTCATATGTTTGGACAATTCTTGAGTACAGTTCAGTTGCTTGGATTCCATATTTGCTTAGTGATATCAATTTAGTTGAAAGAAGTACAGCAAAGATTTAGTAAACGTTTGTTTTCAGATATAGTTTGCCTTATAGAGTTGGCTGCAGTATTTTCATGACTCAAACTAATTGTTTTCAATATTGATGAATGGTTTAACCCTTGTGTTACTACCCAGAATTTTCCACACTAGTTACTACCCGGCCACATGTGTACGCTATTGCAAAATGTCAATACTCTGACTCTGAAAATGCATTAGTTGCGACATCTATTGCTTCATTTATTGAAGAGGGGGTGGGGAGGAGCCAGCATCAATATCAGGAAGACCTACAGGTACCCTGAGGTGTACCTTTTCATTTGGGAAGGCCGCATTGGTAATTTGGCAAAATTGGCAATTAGAGTATGCTAATGCAGTCAACCTTTTACATACAAACTGCATCCATTTCTGTATCGACTACACCAGCGGTCTTCAACCTGTGTTCCACGGAACACCACGGTTCTGCTGTTTGTTTGTTTGTTGGAGTTTAAGGTCCCGTCAACTACAAGGTCATTAGAGACCCGTCCACTGTATAGTTCTAATGCATATACTGCACAGACACTACACTAATGCGACAATTTTGGGTATTAGCAGTACCCAGCTTTCCCGAGCGACCACCCATGTCAGTACTAACTGGGCTTGCGTTGCTTAACTTCAGTGATCAGACGAGAACTGGTGCGTCCAACGCAACTCGCCGCTCCCCACGGTTCTGCAATACATCTCTCGGGGTTCCACGAGTCAAAATGAAAATTCGTTAGCAGTGGCAAGATAGGATATAGGCAAGATATCCTGTACTTCTCTAAAGGTGGGATGGGGTTCCCCCAAAACATCTTATATTTCTAAGGGTTGCGTGAATCTACAAAGTTTGAAGACCACTGGATTACACCAACAACTACTATTACTACTGTTCAACGTACAGGAGAGGATCCACGGGGACGTAATGCAGCAGTTCCCCCCCCCCTCCTCAGTGGCTCAATGGGGCACATATTTGAAGTGATTCAACTTTTCAACGGATGAGGAATTTTAGCATTTGCTACTCACATATCTACAGTATACTGCCAGTCCAATCTGCAGGTGGCTAAACCAATGATTATAGGACATTCAGCAGTGGCTCATCGGGAGGGGGGGGTGCATATAAAAAAAGTGCGCCCCAAATATTTTTAAATATTCAAAATCTTTTAGTATAAATAGAGCTAGCAATTGCAATAGGTCCTCTCCTGCCCCTTAGGTAATGTCCTGTCTTCAGTGGTTTAGCCAACTACAGATTGGACTGCAACTGTTGGACTGGCAGTATAGAAATGGCGATAACAATGCAAAACTGCACCATCAGTTGTGCCCCATTGTGGCACTGAGGTGGAGCAATGGTTGTATTGCTCCCCCCCCTGGGCCCGCCCATGGCACTTTGTCAAAGGGGCAGTAGAGGACCTATTATAATTGCTAGATAGATTTAGACTATGGGATCTTGAATATTTGAAAATATTTGGGGCATACTTTTTTGAAGTGCTCCCCCTGATCAGCCTCTGGATATCGCCCTGTCAACGATATATACATGGTCATAAAATCGGTGTTGGTTCATCACACTGTACCTATTAAATAGAGAAGAAAATTTGAAAATCATGGGTAAAATGTCAGAAACGAACATTCTTTGACATTCTCAGTTTGTAGAAATTGTTCACCATCTTAAGTAACTTGAAATCCTTTGACATATTTTGAAGGATACAATAACTCCTACAATTAAAACATATAATTATCTTGTTTCATCGATTTCATGAATTTGTACAATCTGTAATATTCCTATGGGTACACGTGTACCCAGGGCCGGCCCTAGAGTTTGCGGGCCCAAGGCAGCAGGAGGGAGCGGGGCCCCAGTGTAAACATTGATAAAGTTGATTGCTTATCAATACAGGACTTTAATTTCTAAATACACATGAAATCAAAATTAAATGATTTATTAAAGCACTGTTGAACATAAAATCAACTTGTAAATCAGAACAAAACACCCTAGCGTTTCGACTATCAATGTCATCATCATACCCTTATCCCCGCCTGTGGCGGGTTCGGGGTGCAGGTTCTAGCCCTCCACTCCCGTCTATCTCCAACCAGGTCCCTGTCCACCCCACATGCTGCCATGTCCTTATGGACAACCTGTTCCCACGTCTGCTTTGTCTCCTCTTACCACGGGTGCTGCCAACCACCTGCATTCCTAGAATGCACCTAACGAGCTCCTCTTTCGCTCTTCTTATGACGTGTCAAGACCACTGCAGCCTATCCTCCCTCATTTTTTCGGTGATGTCCACCACCCCCAGGCTTTCTCTAATATATGCATTCCTTATTCTGTCAGTTCTTGACACGCCACTCACGTACCACAGCATTCGCATCTTGGCTACTTGCGTTTCATTTACATGGCTTTTCCTCACTGTCCAACATTCTGATCCATATAGCATAGATGGCCTAACCACTGTCCTGTAGAACTCCCCTTTCAACTTGATTGGGACCCTCCTATCCCACAGGACTCCACTTCCTGTCTCCATTTCAGCCTCCCCCCCTTTATTCTACAGGTTGCATCCAAGTATCTCCCTGTTGCTTTGGAACGTTGATCCTAAGTACTTTACCTCTTGCACCTTTTTCACCAGTTTGCCCCTAAAACGTACGTTTTCACCATTATTTCCCTGTCCTTCCCAATTGAAAGCTAAATACTCTGTCTTCTTCATGTTATTCTTTAACCCTCCCTTTCTATCACTCCTCTAATATCATTTAGTCCCTTCAGTCACTAAGTTTTCTGCTACTCCTATTCTCCTACTCCAATCAGTATTTCGTCCATAACCAGCTAAACCTTGGTGCACCACAACTTTAACTGGAAACCCCCCCCAGTGTTTCCCCAAGGTGTCTTTACATGGCTATGGAGCCATCATACATATCCAGAACTGTTAGAATAAACCCTTCTTCTATCCCTTTTTTTGTAATACATCCCAAACTACCTGTCATTGGATGCTGTCATAGGCCTTCTCCAGGTTAATAAAGATAGTATGAAGATCTTTCTTTGCTGCCCTATACTTTTCTACCATCTGCATCAGAATGAAGTTTGTCTACAATGTGGATCTACCTGGCATAAGCCCAAACTGATTGCCACAGACACCAGTTCTATTGCATGGCTCATTAGCTTTATACCTCTATAGTTACCACAATGTTGGACATCCCCTTTGCCCTTGAAGAGTGGTACTATCCAACTCTCACACTATGCATCTCCACTAGCTATCCTACTGAAAAGTTACCCTAGCTACCTGGTACCTGCCCCTCCCCCTTAGGCTATGCCACACTTGTCTGCGAATTCCCTCTGGGCCTACAGCTTTTCAATCTTTCATCTTCCTAAGTGCCCTGGCTACTTCCTCCTCTGTTACACAGTCTACAACCACTGCCGATAGCTTACAAGGCCCTAATCTCCCCCTGCTGCATTTAAGACTTTTTGGAAGTACTCCTCCCACCTCAGAAGGACCAAAAGCACAATTTTCCATTTTGCACACGATGTTCTCTTCAGAAGTGGAAGCAATGGCAACATCATCACTGTCTTCTGAAGTTACCGAATTCTGTTGCCTTTCTACTACGTATTTGTCAATGATCCAGTTAATTCTTTGATTTGCTTACCCTTGCTGCTATTAGCTTCTTCTCTTCACTGCCACTTTTATATTTTCTACCAAAATCACGATCACAGTTCAGTACCACAACTTGTAGCCCTACACAAATGTAGCAAAATAAATTTTCCAGAATATTCTGGGGGAGGGAGGTATGCAGCAAAATTTATGGAAGGCAACTAAGCAACAGTTAATTTCATATTGAAGACGAAATGCAAACGCAAAAAATAAGATTTTGATTTTTTATGAATTAACATTTTGTATAGTATTTCTTAAAAAAATTTTCAATTCATCAGCGTGGGGCCCAAGGTGGCTGCCTTGGTCGCCTTGCCCTCAGGCCGGCCCTGCGTGTACCGGGGTAGTAATAAGAGGGGTATATAAGTTAAATGTCATATCAATTTGGGGACGTCCATAAAGGACGTCACGCTTTATGGGGGAGGGGGGTAATGCAATGGTTGGACAATAAGTGACAGGGGTGGGGGGAGGTAATGACTAGAGGACGTCACATTTCTTTTATTATAGATTTTAACCTTCAGTGCAGTGTTTTGTAAATTATTAGGTTGAAAAATATTTCCTTTTGCCTCACATTGACATGTAAGATAATGCCGTTCAGAAAATAAAACTTTACTGAACTCATATTACTATGAAGTTCTTGAGAAAGGAGGGGGTGATACAAAATGTTACGCCCTACTGTAGGTGGGGGATCACCCAAGTTGGACAATATATAACATAGGGGGCGGGGGGATTAAATTTTTGGCAAAAATACCATGACGTTCTTTATGGATACCCCCTTAGTATTATTTTGTTAAAAACAGAAATACTTAAACAAATTCTCTCTGAAACTTCCCAAGTAAGGGGGATCTGGTTGGACAAGATGTTACTTCTGAAAATTTTTTTTAGCATCAATGCAAAGTCGAAAATGGGTACATATGTACCCGGGTAGTAAAACAAGGGTTAAGGTAAATTTGAACTCGAATAGGGCTCTATACTCTTGTAAATTGTATAAAAATGGCGTTAATAGAAATGCTAGGAATCTTTAATTGTGCAATCGTATTGTTCCTATTTGGAACTTGCTGCCAGAGAGGGTAGTTAATGCACCTTCCAGACGCATTTTTGAACAGCTTCCATCATTTTGATTTGTCATGTTCTCTAAAGGGGCGAATGTAAGCGCAATGTTATGCCTGTATGTATGCCCTACAGGGCATACAATTCTATCAAAATAACCTTACCAGGTAATGGAAAACTGCCGAGACAATTTGACATGGAAGCGGACTCTTTGAGGTATGTGTTAAATTACCTCAAAGTGTCCCCCGGACTAATTCAGGTACCTCAGGACACTTTGAGGTATGACACCAGCCTACCCCACTGTGCTAACACTGCATTGCACAACCAAAATAGAAATTTTGGCAGGTAAATTAATGCTTTGTCAGTTATAATATTGCATAATAACTCCTAAAACAAACACATTGTATGTTTGTGTTTTAAGGTCCTTCAACTACAACGTCATTAGAGCCCCATCCACCATGTAGTTCTGATGCAGGGACTGCACAGACACTACACTAATGTGACGATTTTTGGATACTAGTGATACACAGTTTTCCCAAGCGGCCACCCATGTCAGTACTACCTGGGGTTGCGTTGCTTAACTTCAGTGATCAGACGAGAACTGGTGTGTCCAACGCAACTCGCCGCTCTAAAGCCCCATCCACACGCTCACGCTTTACCGTAGACTTACTCGTGCAAACCAGTTTGAAGACGGAACCACTAGCGTGTGGACGGGAAAACGGTATCACGTACAAGCCAAAAAGAACGGCTTGTGTAAACGTTGCATTGCTAAGGATTTTACCTGCACGAAAGTGGCTCGCATGGTCAAGCATGAGCGTGTGGACACAAAACGAGCCGTGTCTTCAGTCCATCGCTTGATTTTGTGAAGTAAACATGTCTCATCATCAACCCTTCTCCAGCACGAAGCTGGGTTGGGTCTGCGGGTTCCAATCCTCCACCCCTGCGGATCCCCGACAAGGCCCCCATCCACCACGCACACACCCATGTCCTTTGGTACCACCTGCTTCCATGTCTGCTTTGGTCTTCCCCTTCCCTTGACGCTCCCGAACCCCTGCAGTCACATGATGGACCTAACTAGTTCCTCCTCCTCCCATCGCATCACATGCCCATACCACCTCAACCTGTTTTCCCTCGTCTTCTCCGTAATGTCTCCCACCGACATGTCTGACGTCCGAAGTTATAGAGCTCTGTAAATCATTACCTAGTCTGTGAAAAGTAAAATGTAAAAAAAATAGGGTTTTTGTTAGAATTGACTTTACATGAAATATTGGTGTCAATGTCACTAGTAAAAAGTACACAAAGACTTGTAATAAAAAAATTTCTTCACTGGATACAGGGCCCGCTCTAAGGGGAGGGGGCAACCCGGACATTGGTCCCAGGCGCCAAAATGTAAGGGCGCCATTTTGGATGTGAGTGTGAGAACAGAGCGCTGCTTTAAGTGGTGGCAATTTGTCCTTTTGCCCAGGTTGGCATAAGTGCTGTGAGCGTGTGGACAGGGCTTTAGCCCTGTCCTCACGCTAATGCTTTACCATAGACGTGTTTGTAATTTTGTAATTTGTAATTTATTTCAAGCATGGGTTGGGGAAAAGCCTGGCTGCCATAACGGTTTCCCTTAAGAGGCAGCCCGCGGTGAAAGGGGAGGGGAAATATAAGGGAAGGGGGAGGGAGAGATAGATACAGAAATTTCATGACAAATTATAATAAATTTAAGGAAACAGCTGAGAAGCTGAACAAAGTGGTGCGATTATTGATGTGATGCGATTAACAAAATGTAGTGCGATTATTCCACTCCAGCTCTTTTGGATCCGTGTTGATAGATGAGAAAATAAACGAGATGAGATCTCATGTTGAGCTGCACGGAGGTATCCGGAGACAAAGCAGTTGTCCTTTGGAGAAGCTTGGCCTTGAGCATCCCTAACCATCGAGCTTAGATGGCATCAAAATAAGTCTCCAATGCCTCATATAATTTAAGAACAGTGAGTTATTCAGAGAGACATTTTCAACACTTTTGTAGCCTGTAGTTTGCACAACCTGGCCTGTACACTCTGTTGCGTCTACACGATACAGGTAAACATGCGCAAACTTCATTTCAGTGTTTAACTTTGAAGAGGTTATATCGCAACAATGCTATCCAGCAGCGCCTGTTCTAGCACTTATGCCACCCCAGACAAAATGACAAATTGCCGCCCCTTGAAGCAGCGCTCTGTTCTCACACTCACAGCCAAAATGGCGCCCTTAAATTTTGGCGCCTGGGACAAATGTCTGGGTTGCTCCCCCCTTAGAGCGGGCCCTGTATCCAGCGAAGAACTTTTTTTTATTACAAGTCTTGTGTACGTTTTACTAGTGACATTAACACCAATATTTCATGTAAAGTCAATTCTAACAAAAACCCTAAATGACAATCCTTAAATAATTACCTCTCTTAACTTTTCAATCATTTTTTTATAGGCCACACTTTTCCTATCTCGATCAGAATATTTTTTGCATTTTACTTTTCACAGACTAGGTAATGATTTATAGAGCTCTATAATTTTGGACGTCAGACATGTAGGTGAGAGACATCGCGGAGAAGATGAGGGAAAACAGATTGAGGTGGTATGGGCATGTGATGTGAAGGGAGGAGGTACTAGTTAGGTCCATCATGGGACTGCAGGGGTTCGGGAGCGTCAGGGGGAGGGGAAGACCAAAACAGATGTGGATGCAGGTGGTACCAAAGGACATGGGTGTGTGCGGGATGGATGGGGGCCTTGTCGGGGATTGGTGGGGGTGGAGGATTGGAACCCGCAGACCCGACCCAGTTTCGTGCTGGAGAAGGGCATGATGATGATGAGACACGTTTAATTTACAAAATCAAGCGATGGACTGAAGACACGGCTCGTTTTGTGTCCACACGCTCATGCTTTACCGTGCGAGCCACTTTCGTGCAGGCAAAATCCTTAGCAATGCAACGTTTACACAAGCCATGCTTTTTGGCTTGTACATGAAAACCGGTTTCCCGTCCACACGCTAGTGGTTCCGTATACAAACTGGTTTGCGCGAGTAAGTCTGTGGTAAAGCATGAGCGTGTGGATGGGGCTTTAAATAGACCAAGTGTTACATGCCTGTCATACTTTGGTTTTTCTGGACAGACAACTTCATGCTGTTTTAATGACATTGTAATTAGTAATTCAACTTTGTGATGATGAATCTACTAAATGTCTATATAATTCAAAGTATCGAGAAACACTATTCTGCAGCTGATTCAGAATTAGTATCATTAACTAGCAAGAGATTTTCTAATTCCCTGCAAAGACGAAGACCATCATGAATTAATTTTCCTGTGAGAGGGCCTAGTCTTTCTTCAATATCATTTTCACTTTTGGGATCAGCTACTCCATCTAAAGTTAGTTTAATGATACTGTATCATCATCATTTAAGACATCATCCACAAGCAGTTCTTCTATAGTGGACCTGCAGACCCGACCCTGACACAGTTGGGATAAGGGTTGGATGATGAAGGAATGATTGTTAAGTGTCATGTACAAGTGCAGAACCCCCTATTGTGTATGCTAATTTCTGACAGACTAAGACTTCTTTGACTGTATAATAAAATGGTTGGTGGATGGCAGTGTCATGGGCCTTAGGCTGACTATACTTCCTGAACAAGCATACAGTACAGTGGAACCCACTAATCTCGACCTCCATTAACTCGACAACCCTTTTAAGTCGACGTTTTTGGAGTGGAACCACCAAATTCCCCCTTTGTCCTATTAGTTTCTGATTGCTTATGTCGATCCTTTTATGTCAATGACCCCTATTATCTCAAGCACAAAAAGGGTCAAATTTGCCATTCAACTTTGGTTATGTCGATCCCGGAATCCCCTTGACTGCTGGCTTTTGAATATTGTATTAACCTTCCGTCCACAAGGTGGGTTTTTGGCAGACCCCAGACTTACAAAGTTGTGTCTACACAGGTACCACTTTCTCCAATTTAAACCAACCTTTGAGTACCTGTTCCTCGATGTTTTCTTTACCTATCTAGGGAAGTTGGCAGGTCTCCTAAGTAATTAGCATATTTTATTTCAGGTTAAGCAATGCAACCCAAGTTAGTAGCAACATGGTTGGCCGGTCAAATTTTTACAACATGTTTCCAAATTATTTTCATTTCTAAAGCTTCATATGGATGGTATTTAATTCAATATCCATAATAATGCCCTTAATCTGAACAATTAAGCCTTGAAAATCAAAGTTTTTTTGGGGTCATGACAGACCGCACCTTGTAGTGTGTGCCAGAAATCGTCACCTTGTGGACGGAAGGTTAACCATTAACATCATTGCACCTACAATAGAGGGTGCGTGGGAGCAGGTGGTGGAAAGGGACATGGTGGCATGGAGGGTGGAGGGGGACTTGGTGGGAGATAGGCAGGAGTGGAGGACTAGAACCCACACACCCGACCCTGCTGTAGGCGGGAGAAGGGTGAGATGATGATGATGATGGCCTACAATAGGGGGTGATGTAGTTCACTGCAGATGTGTTGTATGTATAAACTCATGTGCATTGCACATTCTCCTTTATTTACCCACACCATTGCCGCCATATTGGTGTTTGGTTATCTCGATGCTTTTAAGCAAACCCCTATGCCATCGGCATTTCTTTTAATCAAATGCAAACCACACAACTTCAAAATCGCATAAAAAGAGACCCAACTTCATTTGGTGTAATATATTGTGTCGTTCGACTCATCATCACGATTACACCCTTATCCCACCTGTGGTGGGGTCGGGTCTGTGGGTTCCAGCCATCCACTCTTGCCTATCTCTAACCGTGTGTGCCCAGAGTAGAATAGGCACACTGCATACCTGCATGTCATAAGAAGCGACTAAAAGGGGTGACTTTTTCTTGCCCCAGTTTGGACAACACCACTGTCGTCTTCACCTGTGACGTGTTCTGGACAGGATGATACTAACATCGTGGTTGTACGCGTCATTCTTTTGTCCTTTACTGGATGACTGTCCGACTTGTTCTGGGTCGATGTAGGCTCCTCACTGAGGTGACCGTAAATACCCGCCTACCCACGTGTTAGCCGTGCATGGAGACCCGCACCCCTGGGAAAAGCGGATCCTGGTGATTGAGGAGGCGCATGTCCTGCGATGTCTCTGGGCCACCCCACACTGGTGAGCTGGCTGACAGACATCGAGGATTAAGGTGGCCACCTACAGCCCCAACACATCACTTTGGCCACAGCTTCCAGTGAAAACGGGTGGCCAAGGAGGATACCCAGTCTTATTCAATCGGCCAGGGGTGCATAAGTTGTTATGCCCCCTAGGGTTGCTGCGAGTGGACCGGCAGTCAACACCGATGTGAATGGTCCGGTACTTGGGGATTATGCCACCCTTGCAGTATCCTGTCCAAGGAATCTATGTGACCCGAATGGGCGTCCCCACAGGTGCCGAACCCACCCCGCCCCCTTCTTTACCTTTACTGACTTGTGTTGAGCAAGAAGATAGCAGGCTCGGTCCCACCCAACTGAGTGGGCCAGCTGCCATTACTGCTCCAACAAAGAGGCCGCATTCCCCCAGTAAGCCAACTGGATCAGGGAACGCACCTGTGGCGTCTATGGCGTCGGCACCTGCCCTTAACAAGAGGCAACGACCTCCTACCCTTAAGGTGCAGCTTTCCACCACCGATCCAAAGCATGTTCCTGCATCTAAGATTTTAGGTGCAGTCAAAACGCCATCCATACCTTCTTCTTATCCTCCCCGGTTTATTTCCATCTCTTGGGAGGATGGTGCAGCCTTGGGGAAGGCGTCGCACTTCCTTATCGCCAAAGCCATCAAGGGCATTGCCGGTGATGTGACTTTGGACAAGAAACTGAGCAATGGCACCTTGTTGGTGGCGGCATCTGCCCCCCAAAAGACCAAAGCATCACTAAAAATGCAGAAGCTTGGTGACATCCCCATTGTGGACGAACCCCACTGCACCATAAACACCAGCAGGTCTACCCTGGGGCTACAGCCGATCTACGTGCGGAGTCAGAGGAGCTCAGGGACCAGGGTGTTGTGGCTGTCTGCTGCACCTTAGTCCGATGAAATGGAGAATCCTGCCCATCTGATACCTTGGTGCTGACCTTTGGTAGGCCCAAGGTGCCAGATTACATCATGGCTGGCTACCTCAGCTTGCCTGTATGTGCCTTCATTCTGAGCCTGCTTCGGTACTTCAAGTGCCAGCGATATGGCCATGGCCAGAATTCCTGTTCCGCCACGGCCATGTGTGGCGCTTGTGGGCAGGGAGACCAATCCCCTGTGTGTTGTACGACTGCACCCTTTTGCATCAACTACCAGGGCAACCATCCCGCGTCTTCTCGGGACTGCCCTACTTGGTTGCAGGAATGCGCAATCCAGGATTTGCATGTCCAGAAGGGTATCAGTTTTCAGGATGTGCAGCAGCTGCTAGCCTTGCCAGGGACCCGAAGTCGTGGGGTGTCCTATACAGGTGCTGCCAAGGCAGCTGCTGTGTCATTTGTATGCACCCAGACGGACACATTACCTCAGCTCCCCTTCTCATCCGTTTGACGCCCTCTCGGGCCCATGGGGTCCATTTTGTGCCGGGCTGTGCAAGCATTGGCTGCCAGACGGACCCCGACCCCATTTCCATGGCTTCTTCTGGCTCCACCACCCCCTCTGGTCCATGCATGGGGCACCCAATAATAGTGGTGCCAGCTTCCTTGGAGGCCCCAGAAGCTTGTCATCACAGTGAGGCATCCTTCTTGAAGGCCTCCCTCCCTGTCTCAGCCCAGCTACCCCCCGCCACAGAGGGGGTGGTGGGTGAGACAGGAGGAAAGAAAGTAGGGAAACCTACAAACTTCCACAGTGGGGCACGTGTCCTTGGTTCGTCTACCCGTCCCCCCAACTGGGGCACAATGGGGATTCCTACTTCGAGTGGATACACACAACCGTCTTGTCTTCACCTGGATTGACAGTTGTGGTTTGACATGTTTGTGGTTGGTGTAGGCTCCTCACAGAGGTGACCATAAAACGCGCCTACCCACGTTGACCATGCGTGGAGACCCGTACCCCTGGGAAAAGTGGATCCTGGTGACTTAGGAGGCATATGCCCTGCAATTTCACACTTGTGACTTGGCTCACAGCCATCGAGGGCTTAGGTTGCGGCCTATAGTCTCCAATACTTCACTTTGGCCACAGCTTCCAGGGAAAACGGGAGGCCAAGGCGGAAACCCAGTCTTGGTCAAAGGCCAGGGGTGCATGTATGTGCGCCCCTGGTCACCTGACAGGTGGTCAGGCGGCGGGGGGCGCATATTTATATGCCCCCAGGGTTACTGTGAGTGGACCGGCAGTCAACCCCAATGCCTTTGGTCTAGGACTCGGGGATTATGCCACCCTTATGGTATCCTGTCCGAGCACCGTTGGCGACCCGAATGGGCGTCCCCTTGTTGGGCTCTGTGGTGGGTGAGGCCTGCGGGCAGCGAATTTCATAATTTAATCAAATTATGGCAACTCAAAAACAGAGGCTGGCGACCTCATCAAATAACCCCACCCCTTTGTCTTTTTCTTCATCATGTTTTCTTTCTGGGACTTGTTCTTGTGTTGAGCCTGAAGACAATGGCCACCGTTCCACCCTAATGAGTGGGCCGACTGCCGCTAAGCCTGTGGAGACGAATAGTGCGCCAAGCAAGAGAATGGTGCAGCTTTGGGGAAGGCGTCGCCCTTCCTTATTGCCAAAGCCATAAAGGGCGTTAGGGGTGATGTGACTTCGGTCAAGAATCTTTGCAATGGCACCTTGTTGGTGGAGGCGTCTGCCCCTCACCAGATTGAGGCATTGCTAAAAATGCAGAAACTGGGTAACATCCTGATTCTGGTCGAACCCCATCGCATGCTAAACACCAGTAGAGGTTTGGTGCGGTGCCCGACCTACTTGGGGAGTCAGAGGAGAACATAGTGGAGGAGCTCAGGGACCAGGGTGTGGTGGCTGTCCGATGCACCTCTGTTCGAAGGAATGGAGAATCCCACCCCTCTGACACCTTGGTGCTGACCTTTGGTAGGCCCAAGGGGGCAGAGTACATCATGGCTGGCTACCTCTGCTTGCCTGTACGTGCCTTCATCCTGAGCTTACTCTGGTGGTTCAAGTGCCAGCGATATGGCCATGGACAGAATTCGTGTTCGGCCAACGCCATGTGTGGCACTTGTGGACAGGTTGACAACTCCCCTGAGTCATGTAAGACTGAACCTTTTTGTATAAACTGTAAGGGCAACCACCCCGCTACTTCTCGGGATTGCCCCACTTGGCTGCAGGAACGTGCAATCCAGGAGTTGCATGTCCAGAAGGGTATTAGCTTTCAGGATGCGCGGCGGCTGCTAGCCTTGCCAGGGACCCCCAATCGTGGGTTGTCCTATGCAGGTGCTGCCAAGGCAGCTGCTGTTTTCTCTGTTTGTACCAAGATGGACACTACCTCAGCTCCCCCCTCTCATCCGTTTAACGCCCTCTGGGGCCCGTGGGGTCCATGGGGTGTCGGTCTGTGCAAGCATTGGCTGCCAGACGGACCCCAACCCCATTTCCATGGCTTCTTCCGGCTCCACCACCGCCTCTGGCCCATGCATGGGCCCCCCAATAATGGCGGTGCCAGCTTCTTTGGAGGCCCCAGATGCCACTCATCAAAGAGAGGCATCTCCATTGAAGGCCTCCCTCCCTGTCCCAGCCCAGCCAACCTCCTCCAAAGAGGGGGTGGTGGGTGAGACAGGAGGAAAGAAAGTAGGGACACCCCCACTACTGCCATGGGGCGGGTGTCCTTGGTTCGTTCACCCAAGCTCTCTGGCCAATGGCAGAGAGCATGGGGTGGTTTCACGCCCAAACTGGGGCAAGATGGGGATTCCTCCTTCGAGATGGAGGAGGACGAACCAATTGAAGGCGTCACTCCCTTTTCTGCAGTGGGACGGAGAAAAGGAAGGAATAGAAACAAGCCGCCTAAGTCCACTTGATGGTAAATTTCCAACAATGGAACTGTCGAGGGTTTTCCCACAAGAGGGACGAGATCGCACTGCTGATCTCGAGGCACAACCTTATCTGCATCTCCGTCCAGGAGATCCTGTGGCACAGTGATACCCCCATTTCGTTATGGGGGTACACTGTATATGCAGACACCCGACAGCAAGGAAGCCACCCTGTGGGAGGGGTGGCTATCCTTCTCCGGAATGGGTGCATGCATGTGCCAGTGGCTTTGCAGACGCCTCTGCAAGCAGTGGCGGTCTCATTGCAACTGGATGTGCCCACCACTCTATGTTCCCTCTACATGCCTCCTGGGATTGATATCCCATGGGCAGACCTCGACTCCCTCAGTGCCCAGCTTCCAAGACCCTTCTTGATTATGGGTGATTTTAATGTCCATAATCCCCAATGGGGCTTGGACAGTCATAACCCCCTAGGGCGACTTGTGGAACAATGGGTGTCACATAATGGCCTCATTGTTCTAAACACAGGTGCCTCCACGCATATGATGACTGCCACTGGTGGTCTCTCATGTATAGAAGTATCCATCTACTCTCCTGGGTTGGCACCAGGTTTGCAGTGGGAGGTCTTGTCAGACTACATGTCTTGGCAGAGACTTCCCCATCAAGATTAGAAGTGGAGGTAGGGCATTACCCCAACACCCACCATGGTGGTGTGTGTCAGGCGGACTGGGAGGAGGTCGCCCGCCACATCTACTTTTGCCCACTGTGTTATTTTGATGGGGTCAACGACCTAGTAAGTCACTTCACAGAGGTGGTGGTCGGGGAGGCATTGGCATCCATCCCCCAGAGCTCGTGTAACCCACCATGAGCACGGGTGCCATGGTGGATGGAGGATTGTCGGAGTGCGATTTGGGCTCGCTGATGAGCCCTTCGCAGCTTCCCATCTCGTCCTACCGAGGCCAACCGTATCAACTATCTCCTAGCCCAGGCATATGCATGGCGGGTGATCAAGAAGGCGAAGCGCTCCTCATGGAGTCAGTACGTCTCCTCACTCACCCATCACACGCCCTCCAAGAAAGTCTGGGAAACGCTGAGGACGATCCAAGGCAGATATTTACCATCATGTGGCTCAGGTCTCCTTGTAGAAGGGAGACATTGCCTTCTGCCATGTGAAGTGGCTGAGGAACTGGCAAGGACGTTTGCAGCCGTCTCCTGTTCCCAGCACTACACGGCAGCATTTATGCAATGTAAGCATGCTGCAGACCGCCATCCACTGAACTTCACTGGTGGTGTCGTCGAGGGGTATAACAATCAATTTACACCTTGGGAGCTGCGGGCAGCTCTAGCAAGAGCCAGGGATACTGCCTCTGGACCAGATAGCATCCACTATCAAATGCTACGACACCTACCAGAGACAGGCGTTAGTTACCTCCTTTAGATAGTAATTTACATATGGCAGCTGCATGAAGTCCCTGCAGGTTGGGGAGAAGCTACTATAATCCCACAGCAAAAACCTGGGAAGGATAGTGGCCTTACAACAAATTATAGACCCATTTCATTGATGAGCTGTCTTAGTAAAACCATGGAACGAATGGTTAATTGGCGCCTGGTGTGGTATCTGGAACGGCACCACCTTCTTGCCCATGCCCAATGTGGCTTCCGTGCTGGCAGGTCTTCGGTGGATCATCTGATCTTCCTGAAGACTGCAGTACGTGAGGCCTTTCTCCACAGACAGCACTTAGTGGCTGTCTTCTTTGATGTGGAGAAGGCATATGATACCACATGGCGCCATAGTATACTGGAGACCTTGCACCAGTGGGGGCTCAGGGGTAATCTGCCCCTCTTCCTCCATACCTTTCTGTCCGAACGGACCTTCAGAGTGCGTATGGGTAACACCTACTCCTCGGCCTTCCTGCAGGAGAATGGTGTACCACAGGTGAGCGTCTTGAGTGTGACGCTCTTTGCTGTTGCAGTGAACGGCCTACCATCCTCAGTTTACTTGCCGGTAAAGTCGTCCCTATTCGTGGACGACTTCTCTATTAGGTACCGGGCTGCCACGATGCACAGCATTTGGCATCAGCTGCAACTGGCACTAAATAGTGCCAACGAGTTTGCTACCTCTCGTGGCTATAAGTTCTCCCCTGACAAAACAACTGTCATGCACTTCTGTCGTAAGCGAGGGCTTCACCCTGGGCTCCTCCCAGTTGTAGGGGCAACCCGATTTCTCGGTCTCCGTTTTGACAGCCGTCTGACATGGGTCCTGCACTTGAAGGAGCTGAAGGCTAAGTGCCTTCACTCCCTGAATATTCTGTGGTGCCTGCAGGGAACTGGTTTTGGAGCAAATCGAACGGTGATGCTTCGACTCTACTGGTCACTCGTTTGATCACGTCTCGATTATGGCTGCAGCGTGTATGGCCTGGCCACTCTATCTACTCTCCAGATGCTGGACAGTGTTCATCATGCTGGCATCTGGTTTTCCATTGGGGCGTTCAACACCAGTCCAGTTCTCAGCTGAGACTGGTGAACCACCACTGACTGTGCCCCAGCAGTACCATGCAGCTGCATATATTTTGTGGCTGAAAGGTCAGCCACAGTGCCCTACACACCCGGCCGTCTTTAGTAACACTATGAGACGGCCATTCGACTGCCGCCCGGGGGTTCCCCCTCCATTCGGTGTGTGGTGGATGGACATGGGCAATGAGTGGGCGGATGCCCATGCCCGTCAGGTGGCCCACTTGTGAGATGAATGCAACACTGCTGTCCCCTCCTCCGATGCTCTACCAATGTTGTGGCGGGCCGTCCATGGCCAATGGCGGTCCCAGTGGTTTGCAGAGACCACCAACAAACTCAGCACACTGAAGAACACTCCAGAGCACTGGGTGTCCTCGTGCCGCCAGTCACGGAGGGAGGAGGTTGTGCTTGCTTGGCTTCGAATCGGTCACACCTTCCTCACCCTCTCCTACATTCTACGGGGTGCGGACCAACCATGGTGTGACTTCTGTTGGGAGCCTCTCACAGTGGCACACATCTTTAGTCACTGTGAGAGATACCAAGAACTCAGATGCCGACTGGGAGTCAGTCCAGAGCTCTCCACATCACTTGGGGATAACACCCAGGCAGTGGAGAGCTCGCTGGTATTTGTGAAAGAGGCTGGCCTCTTTCACAAAATTTGATTTATACTCCGTTTTTTAGACAGTTTTTGCATTTATTCTTGTATTATTTTGAGTTTTGCCTTTTATTTATGTGTCTGTTTTGGCTTTTGCCACGTTTATTATTGTCTGTTTTGGCTTTTGTCTTTTTATTTCTGTGTCTGTTTTGCCTTTTGCGTTTTTATTTCTGTGTCTGTTTTGGCTTTTGCCGTGTGTATTGTTATGTCTGTTTTGGCTTTTGCCGCTTTTATTGTTATTTCTGTTTTGGCTTTTGCCACTTTTATTGTTATTTGTGGTTTCTATTTTTATGTCTGTTTTGGCTTTTGCCTTTATTTATTTTTCGCATTATTTATTAGGCTATTGCCTTTTTATTCTTATTATTGTTAGGGGTTTTTATTTCCTTATTTATTGTTATCATGGTGGGATGGCCATTTACACCCCCACCATGGTGACTGTCTTTCTGGGCCCTAATACCCAAACAAACAAACAAGCAAGATAAGAAAAAGAGAGCCAAGGAGGAGAGATCCCCAAGATGGAAATCAGCGAAGGATCCACCTCAGGAGCGATTTGGATGGCAATCAAAAACTCCAAGAAGTTAGAAAGCCTTACCAGGACTCACAAACAACAGAAGTGCCTCCAACTCAAGATATAAGAAAAGAAAGATGAAGATTGTTTTATACATATTTATATATAAGTGTGTTTTCATGAAAACAATTAATATTTTTATGAATCTTTAACGGATTAGTAACTAAATTTAATTGTAATGGAATTTTAATGATTTAGTAAGGGAAATTAATAGTTTAGTGAATATTTAATGGATAAGTAACTAAATTATGAATTTGCAATGATTTAGTAACTGAAAGTGCTAGTTAAATGAACTTGTAATGAAATTGCATTAATTAACAAAATTGTAATGATTTAGTAACTGAATGTGCCAGTTAATAAACTTGTATTGATTTAGTAATGGAAAAATTTCTTGTTTATGAACTTGTAAGGGACATCCTTTAATCAAGGTAAATTAAAACCTTTATGAATTTTGTATTAATCTACGTGAGATATGTAAATATTAAATTTTTTTCTTGAATTTCAAATCGAACCCACTGTTTACAAAAAATATATAAGGGCCACAATGGCTCAGAACCTTAAGTAGGGGATATTGCATAAAATAATTTAAGGGAATCAAAATCATAACAACTGCCCAGTAAAACTTCACTTTTAACATTATTGAGACCCTCCTATTACACATGACTCCACATGCCTGTCTCCACTTCAAAATATTTCATATTGATTCTATGAGGTACAGCTTGAATACTTAAAATTGAATTTATAGATATAGTTTGAATAGTTAAAATATTATTGAGACTTACCACATAATGTTTGGATGGTTCTAAATTTCTTAGGAATTGCTTTAATCCATTTTTTTTCTTAGTTTACTTTCACATGGAAATTTCCAAACATGTGGTCTTTATTTTCCTTGTAATTTCCTTGTAATTTAGATACATAACACTTTCTTCTTTTAAAAATGTTAAAGAAGAATTAAAGCAAACATACTGAGATAAACTGTACACCATATACGTCAACAAGCATTCATATATCATATACTGTGTAATTCAATTGCCATTTTGTGATGATGGCATAAGCTATAAGTCACATGGTTGTGAGGCCTTGTATTTTAGGAGGAATTGTATCAACAGATTTACTCACTGGTCAGAAGCCATTCTGGTGGTAGACACAATGGCTGCTACTCTATCTGCTGCTCTCACTGCAATTCAATTCAATCCAGCTTGAAAGGTAACACTGGCTAATGCGTGCTGTCCAGTAGTGATTGGCCAATCATAAAAATGGCAGATATCAAAATTTTGGAAGCAATATTTGCAAAAATACAAATGCAATTTGAACTTCACCAACAAATGATAGCAAACCAAGCTAATATTCTACAACATTTGAAAGCAAGAAGATGTCACAGGAAGCAAATTCACATGATTATGCATCATTATTTCATGAGGAAATTGCCAGACTGCTGGATGCATGAAAAAGCTGGTCATTGGTGGCAGGTTGCTCAGATATTTTCTGACAGGCAGTGGAAAGATATTTTCTGAGTAAGCAAGGAATTGTATGCAGTATTGTGTGACAAACTTAGTGGAATGTACAGAATGATTACCAAATTTTGTAAATGTATACCATTATGAAAAGAGGTTGTTATAAGTTTATATGAATTGTCATCAACTGCTGAGTACAGAACAATTGCCTATCTTTTTGAAGTTGGTAAAAGTTCTGTTTGTGAAATTCTGAAAGATTTCTGCCTACTCATCATGGACAAATTAACGTATGGCATGATTCAATTTCCAAACACCAAGGAAAAGTTTCAAGTCACTGCACATGATTTTGAGGTGCAATGGCAATTTCCTCAATGTTTTGGAGAAATTGATGGGACACATAGGAGAATGCTGTCGATTTCTTAAAATTACAAGGGATTTTATAGTGTTGTACTGTTAGCAGTATGTTTTGCAAACTATCATTTTACTTACATTAATGTGGGTTTTTCAGGTAGGAATAATGATGCACATGTTTTGAAGATGAGTAATTTGCTACCTCTGCTATCCAAAAATCACATGTTATATGAATTAAGTAAACAGTTTGGGAAAGTGAATGTGCCTCTTCTACTACTTGGAGACTACATTTCCATTAATGACAACATTGATTAAACCTTTCCCAGAAAGCAAGCATTTGTGTGATGCAAAAAAGAACTTTAATTACCACTTGTCAAGAGTAAGGCATGTTATAGAGAATGCATTTTGGCAGTTAAAAGGAGAATTTTGATGTCTAGGTAAGACGCTTGAGTGCAATATAGAGGGTGTACATGACCTTGGCAAGAAAAAAAACGTATTTTAGGGTACCAAACTAACCATTTTTAGCATAGGAATGTAGGGTCCAAAGTCAAGTCTTAACAAATGGGAAGTAAAATAAGGTGTTGGTAGACATAGTCAATTTTCATGTAAAGTTTCCACAGTAAATGTTCAAAGTGGTTACCATTTGCAGTTATGCATTCTGCACATCATCTATTCAGTGATTGTCTAACTCTTTCAAAGATCCCTGCCATGGCCTGTACATCTCCACCAGCAACTGCAATTCTGGCCACAATATCCTCAGCAGAGTCGACAGGGGTTACATAAACTTGGCTTTTAATGTGTCCCCACAGAAAATAATCAATTGGTGCCAAATCAGGTCATCATGGTGGCTAAGGAACAGGCCCTCCTCTACCATTCCAGCAGTCCCCAAAGGTGGCATTAAGATGAGCTTGCACATTCAAGGTAAAATGTGCTGGGGCTCCATCGTGCTGAAACCACATCTTTTCGGTGAATTTGAGGTGGAATGTTTGTCAGAAGTTCTGGCAACTGTTCTTGTAGAAATCCATGATTCATGTGGCCTGTTAATTGATGTGGAAGCAAGTAGAAATCAAATACAATACCTTATATGCTTGCCATTTGTTAAGGTTTGACTTTGGACCCTACATTCCTATGCTAAAAATGCTTAGTTTGCCACCCTCCAAAATTTGGAGTTCATGGACACCCTATGTATAACATTCCTATAGTTGTTGAAGCCTGCTGCATTCATCATAATCACTTTGTGAGCAGTGGAGATCTCTTTGAGCAGAGGAGGCTGATGAGCAATGTAAATTCCATTGATGATATGGTCATACTGCAAGGAAATAGGAATACACCCACAGAGCAAGTTAGGCAAGCTTTGGTTGACTATCTTACAGATGCTAAGTAATTACATATACTGTACATTATTTCAACATTTATAGTAAATGCATTAACCACATTAAGTTTTATAAATATTACATTTTGTCGTTATTTCTTTTGAATAGAATGCAGTTGAATTGTGCCTCATTTTCAACACTGCTTTAAATAGGCGTTTGCTCATGAAATAAATGTGCAATTGCTTTATCAGCTTCTTTGGCTTGTTCTGTGTGTTGTTTTAACTCAGAAGGTACTTTCTCCATGACCAATGATTTTCTTGAATTTTCAATTTACCTACACAATGGAAAACATTTTTTGGGTGGTCTTTCTGTTCCCCACCAGTTGGGGTGGGTGGCTGAGAATCATTGGAACATGAGGCAGTGTCATAAGTTGATGTCTCACTTGGACTTTATGTTGGCATACTCATACTCTTTATATTTTCTGCCTCATTTCCTTGCACTATGACTCGTTTCATTTCAACACCTTAGTCCTTTTCTAAGCGTCTACATTAACTAGCTTTCTTTGTGATACAGAATTTAGAGGTGATCTTGAACATTGCGCTGGTAAGCATCATTTTTAATGTCTTTATGATGTTATCTGTTTTGAAACCAGTGTTTTATGCTGATTTCAAAGATGGAATTAGTTTTTTTCCATCATGTATACTTTTTCAACAAATCTGCTTTAATGATGTGCTGACATATGCTATATTTCAAGATTATTGTTTTGCATCTGAGTTTACAACAGGTAGAATGCCACATTTCTGGGTTGAATTTGAAGAAGAAAAGGTGGTGAAATAAAGCTACTTGCATGAAGTTGGGAGATGTCATTGCATTTGGCACCATGGTGAAGTTTTTGGGCCCAAATAACTCATCTATTCATGCAGGCAGAACTTAAGGATTTGGTGAGAGATATGAGCTTATCTAAAGGGCATCTGGAAAGGAGGGAGACTTAGTGGGGGTAGGTGGGAGTGGAGGATTCGAACCCATGGACCAGACCCTGCCTCAGGAAGGAGAAGGATGAGATGATGATGTTGATTTGAACTCATGTAAAAGTACAGCAGAAGTTCTTGGTTCTAGGTTAAAATCAAAAAACCTTTTGGCACCAGGGACATTTTTCTGATAGTATCACCATACAAAAGAAGAGCTACTGCCATTGTTTGCTGAGGAACACTCAATAGTGCTTTGCTGTGACATTCCTGGCCACATGAAATATTTTGAAATCCAATACTGTAAGTCCTCGACTTACGCGATTTCGACTTACGTGATTTCCGACTTACGTGATTTCCGACTTACGTGACTAGGTGCACACTGTATAGTCAAGACTGTTTGATGACATTCTATGTGCGTAATTGTTAATCAGTTTTCACTATTAGCCGCCTTGCTACCCATTGGTTTTCATTCCCTGAGCTGAGCACACTGACTGCCATCAGACAGTCTGGACTATAGTGAGTGCCTAGCCATAGGTGTGACACTGTGGTGGTGGGGTAGCTGAGTTGTGCGCTTTGATTTCTGAAATGTCCACCACCCCCAAGGTACCTGTAATACACTCATTTCTAATTCTATCAGCTCTTGACTCCCCACTCATATACCGCAGCATTTGCATCTTGGCTACTTGTATTCTATTAACGTGGCACTTCCTCACTGCCTAACACTCTGATCTGTAAAGCATAGCTGGCCTAACACTCTGATCTGTAAAGCATAGCTGGCCTAACCACTGCCCTGTAGAACTTCCCTTTCAGCTTCATTGGGACCCTCCTACTGCACAGGACTGAAAGACAATTAACACTCGACCAATACTTTAAGTAGTTGATCTATAAATGCAGTATGTATGCAGATTGTTATGTGAAATATGTCCAATAAATATGTGCAATAAATAGCATTTTCTTAGGTTATCTAGATAAAACTATTTGACTTTCACCTAACGTTTAAAACTAAAATATTTTTTGTCAAAAATTCTAAATATAGTGCATTCCTCGACTTAAGCAAAAACCTCTGGGGTTGTTGTTGTTGTTTGTATTTTAGGGCCCATCGACTACAAAGGTCATTAGGGCCGAGAAAGACAATCACCATCACGGTGGGTGTAAAAGGCCAACCCACCATGATGATAATAAATAAGGGCAAAAGCCCACTAAGAGTAAAAATAGTAAAAGGCAAAAGCCACAAAATTAACCAGGAATAAAAAAGGCAAAAGCCACAAAATTAACCAGGAATAAAAAAGGCAAAAGCCAACACAGATAAAGCTAAACAGGCAAAAGCCTAAAGAGACACAAATAAAGGCAAAAGCCAAAACAGATACAGTAAAAAACGGCAAAGGCCTAGGCAAACACTAACATAGAAGGGCAAAAGCCAAAACCGACACAAAAAAGGAAAAGGCAAAAGCCAAAACCGACACAAAAAAGGAAAAGGCAAAAGCCAAAAAGAAGAATAAAAGGAAAGGATGCTAATAAGAAAAATTGCTAAGGTTAAATGTTGTGAAAGAGGCCAGCCTCTTTCACAAAAACAAGCAAGTTCTCCACACCCTGGGGGTTACCCAATTAATGTGGAGAGCACTGGACTGAACCACTGTTAGAGGCTCCCAACAGGAGTCACACCATGGTTCATCCTCACCCCGTAGTATGTAGGAGTGGGTGAGGAACGGGTGACCGATTCACAGCCAAGCAAGCACAACCTCCTTCCTCCACGACTGGCGGCACAAGGGCACCCAGTGCACTGGAGTGTCCTTCAGTGTGCGAAGTTTGTTGGTAGTCTCCAAAAACCATTGGGACCGCCATTGTTCATGGACGGCCAGCCACACCATCGGGAGAGCATCAGAGGAGGGGACCATAGTGTCAGGTACATCTGGCAGGTGGGCCACCTGCCTCTCATTGCCCATGATGCTAACATGGCCTGGGACCCACATAAACAAAACTGTCTTGCCCTGCTGACGAATCATGAGCAGCAAACTGTGCACACCCTGGATGATGGCATTCCTGCTATACAGGGTGTGCAATAGCTGTAGGGAGGATAGGGAGTCAGTCACAACAACAAAGTGTCGATGGTTCAAAAAGTGGATGAGTTCCAGTGCCCTGTGCAGAGCAGTAAATCAATCAGCAATTAATGACGTAAGTTGAGGACTTACTGTACAGTGGTTCCCCACATAACGATCATAATTCGTTCTGGTGATACGTTCGTTATGCAGGGTGTTCATTGTGCGGAACACAATTCCCAATAGACTTTTATGTTATATTGTGTAATGCATTCTGGGTTGCCACAAAAAATTGTGAAAATTGTTAAAAAGTTAAAAACAAAGTACAGTACTGTATTGTTAATGAGCAAAAACTTTCTTAGGACCCATTTTTTTGGGGATTCATATTTCACATAAACAATGAAATGCCCTGCAAATAGAAGGCAATCAATTACTTGTAGTGTGCTGTTGAACAGTGCTCGTCAGCAAATGCCATACACTGAGGGGTCCATTCTCCTACTCCCGTCAGTCGTTCATTCATAACCATAATGAAGAGGAATGGACTTAGTGCTGAACCTTGGTGCACCACAACCATCACTGGGGAGCCGCCAGTATTTTTCCCCAAGGTGTCTTTACCCTGGCTGTGGAATGGAACCATCATACATATCCTATACTATTCGAATAAACCCTATTTCTACCCCCCCTTTGCCTAATACCTCCCAAACTACCTGTTGTGGAACACTCGTAAGCCTTCTCCAAGTCGATAAAGATGGTATGGAGATCTTTCTTAGCCGCTCTATACTATTCTATCATCTGCCTCAGAGTGAAGATTGGTTCCATTGCGGGCCTGCCTATCATGAACCCACACTGATTTCCACAGACACTAGTGCTATTCTGAAGGCGACATTCTATTACTCTCTCCCAGAGCTTCATGGAATAACTTATTGGCTTAATACCTCTATAGTTATTACAATCTTGGACATCCTATACCAGGGGTGGCGAACCTTTGATGAGACGGGTCACAATGACACGAAAGAAACACAAAAGTTTTTCCATGGGTCAGATGCAAGCACTATTCAATTTCATGAATAAAAAATAAGTTATTATTAATAATGAATAAAGGTTATTAAATGAGCAACTAGAGAACATCATCGTCATCATCACCACACCTTTATCCCACTTTTATTACATCTTTAACATCATCTCATTCTTAATTGGGTCACTTAAAATTGCACGGTGGGTCACAGGTTCGCCACCACTGTCCTATACAGTTCTAAGTTCAGTTTATATATTGAACAAGCGTTCTTTATTTAAAAGAAGTTCGTTATGCAATACTCCCGTGCTTTCGTGATGGTGTTCATTACAGGGAACATTCGTTATACGAGGCGTTCGTTAAGCGGGGTACCACTGTACGCTGCTTCTGAGTGGAGGCTCTGCATTGACTCCCCCAAAAGGAGTTTAAAGTCAATACTTCTTCATAATGGGGGTAAATAGTTTATTCTGTCCAGCTAAGACTCTTTTGAAAGTGTGAAAGACGTGTTGATGAAAATTAAAAATGAGGAGCACAACTGGCATGTATGTGGAGATTTCAAAATGATAGGCATGCTTCTTGATCAGCTAACAGGCTTTACAAAAATGCCATGCTTTTTTTGAGTGGAACAGTAGAGCAAAAGATAAGCACTGGGTGAAGAAATCATGGCCAAAAATAAAGCATCTCTTCCCAGAGACAAAAAATATTTTGAACAAAACATCGATTGAGCCCATAAAGGTATTACTTCCACTTTTATGTATTAAACTCTGATTAAACTCTCATGGAACCTGCTTTCAGTATCTTGCAAAGCAGTTTCCAAACATTACAGCAGAAAAAATTAAAGCAGGAATTTTTGTGGGTCCTCAAATTCACAAACCCACAATTTGAGGATTCTATGAATAAAAGTTTAAAATATGCATGGATTAGATTTAAATCTGTTGTTCAAGGCTTCTTCGGAAACAAGAAGGGCAAAAATTACAAATACTTAGTGGAGACCACGCTGGAAAAGTAGAAGAAATTTGGATGCAATATGAGTGTTAAATTGCACTTTCTACACTCCCATTTCAAATATTTCCCAAACAACCTTGGAGATTTTAGTGAGGAGAATGGGGAAAGATTTTACCAAGATATTAAAGAGATGGTACAGAGCTACCAGGGAAGGTGGAATTCTGACGTGATGGCAGACTACTGCTGGAACATTGATCGAGAGTGCAAGAAACTTTCAAAATGTTCAAGGAGGTCAGGGAAAGTGAAGTTTTCTATAGGTCAAAGAAATCAGACGAAATATTGTTTTTTTAACATCCCTCTTAAAACTTATAATTTAAGGAGATGCTGTCATGTAATAATATTTCCAAGAAGTCAATCAAAATTCATGTAACTTGAAGTAATTATTGTACGTGCCTGAGAAAAACCAAACGCATATTTGAAATCAGCAGCCAAAAACGATTCAGAATCAGCTGAATTCTTGCAGTCATCAGAAATTCTTTTTCAAAATGCTGCCCTGTGTTATAGCTGCTCATTTAAAAGTAATTCTAATAGAACCAGGATGAAAAGATATGGGCTAAGTGCTGAACCCTGGTGCACTCCAACTTTCACTGGAAAGCCCCCAGTGTTTCCTCAAGGTGTCCTTACCCTGGCTATAGAGTCATCATACATATCTTGGACTACTCTAATAAATCATTCTTCTATCCCCCGCCCCTCCTTCATAGTACTTCCCACACTACCTGTCGTTGGACACTGTTGAAGGCCTTCTCCATGTCGATAAAGATGGCATGGAGGTCTTTCTTTTCTATACTTTTCTACCATCTGCCCCAGAATGAAGATAGGCTCCATTGTGGACCTACCTGGCATAAACCCAAATTGATTTCCACGGACACGTGTTTTATCCTGGAGGCAACGTTCCATTATTCTCTCCAAGAGCTTCATGCAATGGCTCATTAACTTTATACCTCTATATATACATCCCCTTTACCCTTGTAGAGTGGAACTATCCAACTCTCATGCCATGCAGATGGCATCTTTCCCTAGCCACTTGGTACCTGTCCTCCCTATGCTGGGCCATACTTGAATGGGGATTCCATCAGGGCCTATAGCTTTTAGACCTTTCATCTTCCTAAGTGCCTTGGTTACTTCCTCCACAGTTACACAGTCCACCAACACTGCTGGTGCAGGATTGGTCGCTGTGTCCTCGTCTCCCTCAACTTCATTCAAGAGGTTTTGGAAGTACTCCTCCCACCTCCTCTTTACTTTTGTCGGGGAGAGCAGGACCCTACCTACACCATCCTTCACTGTTATGGCTTGGGGTATATCTTTTGCTGCCCTATCTCTGGCCTTGGCCAATTTGAAATCTTCACTCTCCAATTCCTTTGTCCCTAACTGCTGATAAAGAGCCTTATATTTCTGGTGCTTGACCAGGGCAATCTTCCTCCTAGCAGTGGTCTTGGCCTGCCTATACTGGGTCTTGAACTCCTGGTCCCCTATCTCCTGCCACTTGTGAAATGCAGCCTTCTTTTGTTTCATGGGTGCTTCGACCTCCTCACTCAACCACCATGACTGCTTTTTACCCTGGCTAGTGCCTCCCACCCTACCCTGCCCCAAGATGGTTTTCACACAGGCTCTGATTTTTTGGGCAACCCTGTCCCACATGGCATCTGTTGTCCCTTCCTGATCCCAGTCTACCTGCCTGTGAACTTCTATAAATTCCTCTGTCTTGGTGGGTAGTTTCCACCACCTGATTACCTGCTCTCCCCTGCAAGAATGTGTCTTGCCTGCTGCTTTCACTAATAGCTCTATCATTAGTAACCTATGCCCACATTCCTTTTGAAAATCTTCACTGGGTAGTGCTCAGCAATCATGGACCTCTGATCTATGCTGCCCTCTAACCATAAAGAAATCTATCTGTGACATTCCCTGAGGAGACTGGTATGTGATTAGGTGCTTGTCCCTCTCCCTAAACCAAGTATTCGCCAATGCAAGGCCAAGTGCATTTGATGTGTTGAGGATACACTGCCCATCTATGCTAGCTGCTCCATACCCCCATCCCCCATGGACCCCCCAATAACTAAGCACTCATTTCCTTGACATTACCCTGCCTGTGCCTCCAGTGAGTGCACCAAGTCATCAAACTCTGTCCTGAAGCCATCCTTTGTAGGTTCATCTAGACCTGCCTGGGGGACATATGCACTAATTAGGTGAAGCACTACTTCTCTCCAGCAGGAGCCTGCTATTGATGCATTTCACCAGGGTTACCCCTTGTTGCAGCTCATTATCCAATATGATCCCCACCCCATTCTGCCTCCTTCACTGGCAGTATATACAGTAGAACTCGAATTTTCCAAACTCCGACTATCTGAATCGCTGATTATCCAAATTGCTTTTAGAATTTCAGAAAAAAAATTATGAGGGAACGTACTGCGATTTGCAAAATAACGCCCGATTTGGCTGCCCAAAAACGGATACTGACAGTCAAACAGCTTACTTTGACCAAGATGTTCAGCAAGCAATGACTTTCATTTACAGTATGCTACACGTACATACTGTGCTAATGTACAACCCTTTTAAGAATGCTTAATATGTAAAAGTGTTGTCTTTGCATTTAATTAATTTATAGCTCTTTTCTTTCAAAAATAGCTTTTTTTTCTCCCATTTTCAACATACAAACAGTGATAAACAGTGATCCAATTATCCGAATTTTTGATTATCCGAATGGGGTCTGGTCCCAATTGATTCAGATAATTGGAGTTCTACTGTATCAGCTTGTACCCCCCCAAGGGCCCTTGATTTATTCCCTTTCCACCACGATTGTTGGAGGAAAGCTACCTGAATCCTCCATCACCTTAGGGTATTAGCTAGTCCCCCAGATTTGCCTGTAAGGGTCCTCACATTCCATGTTCTTAATCTAACATTTGCCGCTTTGCTATCAGCACATGCTCTATCTGGGGTCACCCAAGCCAGGCGTCTTTAACCCACAGGAATGTTGGTGCTGCTTGCAGTGGGGATGCCGGTCTACCCCACAGAGGGCACGCGGTGTGCTATCTGCCATGGGGTCCAAGGTCCCAACCCCCATGGCATTGCAAACCACTTATGACTGCAGCCTGAGGTCAACTAGTAAACTCCAATTGGCTGCCAGTGCTGGGGACCTAATCCCTGCACTGTGGGTTCAATGCCTCCAATGCCTTCAATGCATACGCTGCTTAGAATATGCATACACTGCAAAAGTGCAGTGAATTAGTTAAAATCACTGCATGCACGGTTTAAAGGCTTCCTCACACTAACACGAAACTTCGCAAAACACGAAACAGAATTTTTGCCGCAGGAACACGCACCGAACAGGAGCACACACTTCAACACGGTGGATTCGCCTTGATATGCACACCAACGCGTCTGTTTAGTTCTTTTTTGACCAGCTTGTTCTCAATAATTCTATTATTTTTTACTGAACGCCATCTTGTTTTATCAGAATTCGAACAATGATGATGTTTAAAACCGTGCGTGCAGCGATTTTTTTAAAATCGCCGCACTTTCACAACTGTGGGCACGATACATTGCACTACATTGGTTCTCTTGCAGATTGAGTGTGTCAGATACAATATGATCAGAAAACTAAATTGGGACTCACTATGTCAGAGGCGGGTATCTGACTGTTGAAAATAGGTTATGAGGGTGCTCTAGTTGGCAGGTTATCCTTTGCATAATGTTGGGGAGAAATGATCATCTGTTCAAATTGCAGGAGATCAGAACCCAAAGACTCATAATACTGGTCCTTTCTTCAAAGGTCATTCGGCAATGGAATGCTCTTGATGAGGATAAGGTGAAGAACTTCCTAATAGTAGGTGCCATTATAGCAGGTAGGCTATGAATGGCAGAATAGATGCTATGCTTCAGGTTCCTTGGGGTTTTTGAATGAGTCAATTATTAGGAATGAGAGTTATTCTCTCCACTGCCAATTTAGCCTATCACAGTTGCTTGCAGTCAGTGGCGTCGCTAGGCTTGGCGTCACCTGGTGCCAAAACACCATGGTGTCAACCCCCTCTCTGGAAAAAAAGCCGCTTCTTCTGCTTTGGTGTCACCCAATTTCTCATGGTGCGGGTGGTGTCACCCAGTGCGGCCCGCACCCTCCGCACCCCCCTAGTGACGCCACTGCTTGCAGTGAATTCAATTAGAATTAGAATTATAAATCTTTTGTCACTTCAAATCATCTTCAGTTCTAACATTTTAATGGAAGATTTGATGAGATTTCCACACACACGTAGCGATTTAACTGTACATTTAGAACAGCAAATAAAACTGATCATGTATGGGGGCCTTAATCAGTAGCGTCACTAGGGGGGTGCGGGTGGTGCAGGCCACACTGGGTGACACCACTCGCACAATGACAAATGGGGTGACACCAAAGCAGAAGCGGCTTTATTTCGGGAGAGGGGGTGACGCCAACCCTAGTCATGCCACTCGCCTTAATATTTGCGAAATGGATAAAATTACAGGTGACCGTGAAAATCTCAACTGCGTTTTACAAAGTCGTCTTAACCTTCCGTCTACAAAGTGGGGTTTTGGCAAACCCCAGACCTACAAAATTGTGTCTCCACATGTATCACTTTCTCCAATCTTAGCCAGCCTTTGTACCTGTTCTCCGGTGTTTTCTTTACCTATCTAGGGAAGTTGGCTGGTCTCCTAAGAAATTATCATATTTTATTTTCATTTTTTTGGGGAATGGGACAGGCATGGGGTTTTTCCTGACCCTCCACCTTGTGATGTATGTGAAATTTTAGTGATGCCTCTTCAAACCACTTTCTTCATCTATTCTCGGTAATAGTCCGGTTTATCCGAATGCACTTCAAAATGTTTAATTTGAGATGATTATCGATGCCCTACATTGCTGGAGGGTTTTAATGCCAGTTTGATTTTTTGAACTTCCAGGAAAGGTTGAATAATTGACTCATATGTTTTGGTATAAAAAATGTTTACCTCTTTTTAAATATTGTTAGACTATTTGCATAATAAAATGACAATTGTGGCTTGTTCATAAAAGAATTCATGACGTCACTCAGGTTAATTGGCAATTATATAATTATTTGTGAGTTTTAAAATTATTTTCACTGTTTAGCATTTATATAGATGTTGTTTAATGCAGTATAGATGATAATCTCTTAATTCTGAATATATTTTAGCATTAAAACTCAAAATTGATCTTTGGGGTAAAAATTAACCCCACCTTGGAACGAATTTCGAAAATCGTTTCCTTGTAGACGGAAGGTTAATTGTTAACTTCTTGCATCATCATTATGGCGGCTCTCAGGCCTGTTGCAGACATCCGATTTTTACTCGTGTGGTGCCATTGCGACACCACAACGATGCCACAACCTTGCAGTTCATGCACATGTGGTGATAAGTTGCCAGTTCACATTGGGCCACTGTAAACAATGGATGCTGATTATAGAAGGCGTTGTGAACTGGTAACTTTCCCTACAGAACTGGCAACGTTGTTCGATTTTTGATTAATAATAATGACTCGTCGGAGTAGATTATAGTTTTGTTATTAGAAATCAAGATCATTTCCACATCTTAATTATTTTATACATTAAGTGTCTAAGTAGTTTTCCGTGTGTGCATAAATTTACATCTGACCTTGAAGATATACTGTATCTACATCTGACCTTGAGCTGCTCATTTGAAAGTAATTCTAATAGAAATTTTAATGCCAATAATATAACAGCAGAGCATCGAAACCTTTTGGAGGCTGACCAAAAATAGTCGTTGTCTTAAAACATGACCCACTTATTTCAAGTACAGTAGACCCCTAAAATTCCACATTTGCAACACAAACCATTTTTTTAAACTCAACAATAAATACCATTTCGTCCATATACAGTATAGGGAGAACTGGAAGTACGTCTCGGAAATGAGGAATCCCGACGCTCTTCTTGTATTCCAAATACACTGAAAAGAATTTTGCAAAGAAGACGACCCGAGCGGAAAATTCCTTTCGATGAAGTCAAACCGTGGGATGCAATGTCATTTGCACATACTGTAAAAGAACCCTCTATGCCAGTGGTGGCGAACCTGTGCCCCAACATGCAATTTTAAGTGACCCGAACGAGAATCATATCTAGCTTATCGTGTCATAGTGTGTGAGGTGGATGGGGACCTGGCGGGCTAGAACCTGCACACATGACCCTGCCACAGGCGGGATAAGGGTATTATGATGATGTTCTCTATTTGCTGCTTTAATGAACTAATTTATTCATTATTAATCATAATTTTTTATTCATAAAATTAAATAGTGCTTGCACCTGACTCGCGGACAACTTTTTGGCTTTTTTTCGTCTTATTGTGACCCGTGTTTAAAAAAAAGGTTTGCGACCACTGCTCTATTCTATGCAGCTGGAGATGAGGCAAATTTTCCAGGTGTAAGACCTCGCAACTTAGCGTCGGTGGAGAGTCCCATAGATGAGTAGACTGACAATAAAGAAGTAAAGACGTTTCACCTTTGATCGGCAGCCGGCTGTAGCAAAGTTGTAGTTGAAAACACAAGTATTTGGCGTTCTAATGTTGGTAAATGTATCATGTTCCAGGGAGCGGCGAGTTGCGTTGGACACACCAGTTCTCGTCTGATCACTGAAGTTAAGCAACACACGCCCAGTTAGTACTGACATGGGTGGTCGCTCGGGAAAGCTGGGTACTGCTAATACCCAATAATCGTCACATTCGTGTAGTGTCTGTGCAGCATATGCATTAGAACTATACAGTGGATGGGTCTCTAATGACCTCGTAGTTGACGGGACCTTAAACTCCAACAAACTACAACAACAATCATGTTGCAGTATAAATGCTGGTCAATGAAGTTTCAGTTGTTCAGGGCTGTTGTGGCCAGAATATCAAACAGGCACCACAAGAATATGAAAAATTTGAATGGCATACATATGAATGCTGACGTGAACCAGAATAGACACGTGACCATCAGTGGGGACCATTTTTCATCCGTGACTTGCTAACATTTGTAGAAGAAGCAGTAGTTGTGGCGACGTTGCACATCAAAGCATGGATTTTGTGCAGCTAATTCTCATTGCGATCGTGCTCTTTGTCATCCTGCTATGGATTTCTAATAGAAGACCCAAGGGCTTTCCACGTGGACCTCTGGGGCTTCCTGTTGTGGGTTACTTGCCTTTCATTGGAAAACTGCCTTTCAAGACATGCTTTCAACTTGGGAAGAA
>JAAFCE010004287.1:15619693-15632145 GCA_013389805.1 Trigoniulus corallinus
CCTATGTGGTTATCCTAAATGACTGGTCAGCCATTAAAGAAGCCTTCGTCAATCAAGTGGATGTCTTTGATGGAAGACCACAAAATATAGTGTACGAAACTGTATTTAATTATAATGGTAAATACACACGTTACCTACCTTTTAGAAAGGGCGTGGAAGATTTTAACTCCACTCAGTGGTAGAGGTGGTATGCACGACTTTTCAACTTTCTTTGGGTGCGAGAGAATAGGGAGTATTTTTGTAACGTTGCTTTACAAACTTCTGCATTGCATTGCGTGCGTATGTTTGCAAAAAACGTTGCTATAAAACTCCCTATTTTCGATGTGACTGCCTGCAGATCAGACGGGAGCGGCGAATTGCGTAGACACACCAGTTTTCGTCTGATCACTGAAGTTAAGCAGCGCAACCTCAGCTAGTACTGACATGGGTGGCCGCTTAGGAAAACTGGGTACCGCTAGTATCCAAAAAATCTTTCTTGCCATTCATTGGAAAACTGCCTTTCAAGACATGCTTTCAACTTGGGAAGAAGTACGGCAACATATTTTCTGTCAAATTGGGAAATTCCTATGTGGTTATCCTAAATGACTGGTCAGCCATTAAAGAAGCCTTCATTAATCAAGTGGATGTCTTTGATGGAAGACCACGAAATATCGTGTACGAAACTGTATTTAATTATAATGGTAAATACACACATTACCTACCTTTTAGAAGGGGAGGGGATGACCACGCTAAAGCCTTGTTCTGTGGCACACAACACCAAAGAGAATTGCACACGAGCAGGCGAAATGCCACATAAACTGGTGACGGATGAGCTCCACATTTTTGATAGGGTAGCGCGAAATCAACCAAATACATTTACTACCATTCAATTTTTAACGCAAATCATGCAAAATACATATGGCGAAACTTCTCTAGTTGGTACACCTGTGAGACCGGGCCAAAGTGTATCCATCAGAGGGTGTACTCATATGAGGGGTATTGCACAATTTAATAATACACTACTGGTGTTTACTTTATACCGATGCAGTACATACAGTATATTGTTTTATATTGTGGATTTTTTTAAACTGAAATAATGCGATGTATAATATTATAATATTTCAAAAAATTCTTAACGTACACAAATTTAATTTTTACAAACAAACGAATCCATGTTAGTAACAACATGGGTGGTTGGTAGTGAACGTTGGGTTCTGCTAATTTCCCCTTTCCTACGCCCCCTACACCTAGCCCCTCCTCCCCTGCGAGCAGCCTCCTTAGGGTTTGGCCTGTTATGGCTGCTTGGCTTACTCCCCAACCCCATAGTGTAACATACTTCTACTAATACTACTCTTGCACCTTTTTAACCAGTTGGCCTCTACTGCTGAGGCCCCCAATATTTCCACAAGATGTTCATACCCTAGCAATTACCCTTCTTCACTGACCTGGAGAAAGCTTATTACAGTGTGGTAATACCCCAAAATAGTCACATTAGTGTAGTGGATGTGCAGTCTCTGCATTACAAATATGCAGTGGACGGGGGTCTAATGATCTTGTATTCAAAACGCCCTAAAATACCAACGAACCAAACGAGTTTACGTGAATCCACTAGCTGGACTGTGTCCCATACAAAATTCGCATTCATTGAAACTAAAATTCAAATAGGTGTACTGCTGTAGGAAAAGGTTGGATCTGAAACTTTGCAATAGTGTCACCCCCTGAAATAGTTTCACCCGGTGCGGCCCACACCCCCCGCACCCCCCTCAGCACGCCTCTGTTTGGAGGGGTATAGAAAGAGGGGTTCAAAGAGATCCTTGCAATGAAAAGCCTTATATAGGTAAAGACCCTGCTCAACAAAGCAATTCCTAGCCCTTTTCCTGCCTATGGCAGGGTTGGGCACCCATCTTGTCTCTGTGAATGGAAACATGGGTGATCAGCTGGGCATAGCTTTCCACAGCTGGGTGTCAACCAAAGCTGCAACCCTTATGCTTATTTATTGTCTGATGCCCAGGGGTGAGGTCCTATGCGTAGAAATTTTGTCTCATCTACTCATTGCAAGGTAGAGAGGGTACTTTTATGTGCAAATGACATCATAAACCACATGGGACCTCAGTTTTACTTCTCATCCATAAGAAGGTACACTCAGGGCGTCTCACCCACCCAAAAGTCAACCCACATCTGTCCAGTATCAAACCTAGATCTACTGATGCAGTTACCAAGCATGCTAACCACTATGCCACTGAGGTGGGTACAGACCCAGCTCAAAATGTATGTGATGATTTATCATCTGATGTTTATATGTGGCTTTTGAAACCATACCTGGGAAATGGATGTAAAACTTCCTAACCTAACCACTGTCCTGGCCTAACCACTGTCCTGTAAAACTTCCCTTTCAACTGGATTGGGACCCTCCTATCACACAGGATGCTGCTTGCCTGTTTTCACTTCAACAACCCCCATTGATTCTATGGGTCACATCCAAGTCTATTTCCCCATTGCTTTGAAATGTCGTTCCTAAGTACTTTACCTCCTGCGCCTTTTTCACCGTTCCGCCCCTTGAGCATATGCCCCCGTTGTTTTCCTGACCATCCCAATTGAAAGCTAAATACTCTGTGTTCTTCATGTTGATCTTTAGCCCTCCCTTTTCCATTGCTCCTCTTATATCGTTTAGTCCCTTCTCTATATCATCGGCAAATGCCAGGCACTGAGGGCCCACTCCCCTACACCCGTCAACAGTTCATCCAAAACCAGGATAAAAAGATATGGGCTAAGTGCTGAACCTTGGTGCCTTGGTGCCTTGGAACCTTGGTGGAAAGCCCCCAGTGTTTCCCCAAGGAGTCCTTACCCTGGCTATGGAGCCATTGTACATATCCTAGATTATTCTAATAAAGCCTTCTTCTGCCCCCCCCCTTTTTCATAGTACTTCCCGC
The DNA here is from genome assembly GCA_013389805.1 of Trigoniulus corallinus. Classification (NCBI taxonomy): domain Eukaryota; kingdom Metazoa; phylum Arthropoda; class Diplopoda; order Spirobolida; family Trigoniulidae; genus Trigoniulus; species Trigoniulus corallinus. The sequence goes on from JAAFCE010004287.1 coordinate 15,622,603, forward strand.
ACTACATGCCGTTGGACACTGTCAAAGGCCTTCTCCAGGTCAATAAAGATGGCATGGAGGTCTTTCTTGGCTGCCCTATATTTTTCTACCATCTGCCTTAGTATGAAGATAAGCTCCATTGTGGACCTGCCTGGCATAAATCCAAATTGGTTTCCACAGATACTAGTTTTATCCTGGAAGGGACGTTTCATTACTCTCTCCCACAGCTTCATGGAGTGGCTCATTAGCTTTATACTTCTATAGTTTCCACAGTCCTGGGCGTCCCCTTTACCCTTGTAGAGTGGTACTATCCAACTCTCATGCCATGCAGATGGCATTCTATCTCCACTAGCTATCTTATTGAAAAGTTTTCCTAGCCACTTGGTATTAGTCCTCCCTAGGCTATGCCATACTTGAATGGGGATTCTGTCTGGGCCTACAGTTTTTTGACCTTTCACCTTCCCAAGTGCCTTGGCTACTTCCTCTTCGGTTACACAGTCCACAGCCCCTGCTGGTGCAGGATTGGTGGACATGTCGTCTCCCCCCACTTCATTCAAGAGGGTTTGTAAGTACTCCTCCCACCTTGTCTTTACCTTTGTTGGAGAGAGCAGGACCCTACCTACACCATCCTTTACTATTATGGCTAAGGGTATATCTTTTGCTTCCCTATCTCTAGACTTGGCCAGTTTGAAAACTTCTCTCTCCCCTTCCTTTGTCCCTAACTGCTCATAGAGGGCCTCATACTTCTGGTGCTTGGCCAGGGCAATCTTCCTCTTAGCAGTGGTCTTGGCCCGCCAATACTGAGTCTTTGACTCCTGATCCCCTATCTCATGCCACCTGTGGAAAGCAGCCTTCTTTTGTTTGATGGCAGCTTTGACCTCCTCATTCCACCACCATGACTGCCTTTTACCCTGGCCAGTGCCCCCACTCTACCCTGCCCCAAGATGGTTTCCCTCAGGCTCTAATTTTTCAGGCAACCCTGTCCCACATGGCATCTGCTGTCCCTTCCCAATCCTAGTCTACCTGCCTGTTAACTTCTTGTATAAATTCCTGTCTTGGTGGGTAGTTTCCACCACCTGATGACCTGCTCTCCTTTCCAAGAATGTGCCTTGCCTGCTGCTTTCACTACTAGTTCTATCATAAGTAGCCTACGCCCACATTCTTTTTGGAAATTTTCACTGGGGAGTGCCCAGTAATCATGAACCTCTGATCTACGCAGTCCTATAACCATAAAGAAATCAATCTGTGACATTCTGTGTGGTGACTGGTATGTGATTAGGTGCTTGTCCCTCTTCCTGAACAAAGTATTTGCCAATGCAAGGCCAAGTGCGTTTGCTGTGTCAAGGATTCACTGCCCATCTAAGCTAACTGTTCCATAACCCCATCCCCATGGACCTCCCCATAACCCTGGTTATCTTTGCCCACATGGCCATTAAAGTCTCCCCAATAACTAAGTGCTCATTTCCTTGACATTGCCCTACTTGAGCCTCCAGGCAGTGAAATAAGTCATCAAATTCTGTCCTAAAGCCATCCTTTGTGGGTTCATCCAGATCTGCCTGGGGGACATACGCACTGATGAGGTGAAGCACTACTCCTCTCCAAACAACCCTGAATATTATTTGAATAATTTCTAAAATATTCGAATATACTTCCAAACAGGCCAAATATATCCAGATATTGAATATTCGGATTGGAAACTCTAGTCTTAATGCATGGGCCCACTGGGCATTTGAGTATGTCAAGTGCCCATTTACATATTCCAGTGAGTGGTTTCTGTAAAGACCCCCACCACACTGCTTTGCTAATCTGTATGTCAAGGGACCGTTTACATATTCCTGTGAGTGGTTGTCATATAAGCCCCAACACACTGTTTTGCCCAGGGGCCCCTGATGCTGTAAAGATGGCACTGGTACCCAGTCTTCTAAAGGAGTCACCCATGATTGCACTAGCTGGAGTGCTTAACTTCAGTGAACAGATGAAAACTGTTGTGTCCAGTCGCTCCCCACTTACAAATGAGTACAATAGAAATAGCCTTGGGGTGGGGAGCATAGCATTGAAGATGAGAGAATACAAACTGAGGTGGAATGGGCATGTTATGAAAAGAGGGGAGGAGGGTCCAATCCTGACAGTAAAGGGAATAATGGTTTAATGAATATAATGATGGTGGTAGTTTTATAGCTACTGCAATATTCCCATAGGAGTATTAACATATGCAGTTCACAATTTCACCTACTACAACAACAGTTTAGTGTGTATCAGTGCCTGCTAAAGCAGCAAGTTTACACACATCAGTGCCCACTTAAAGTTGTGTTAAGATGTGACATTGTCTAAGGCAGTGGTTCTCAATCTTTTTGAAGTCAGGGAACACTAAATTGACATTTTACTAGGTTGTACACTTTCTACACTTGGTACCTACTTACTACATCATAATCATACCGTTATCCTGCCTGTGGAAGGGTCGGGTCTGCAGGTTCTAGCCCTCCACCCCCGTCTATCTCTCCCCCAGTTCCCCGTCCACCCCACCCACTGTCATATCCGTACGGACAACCTGTTCTCACGTCTGCTTTGGTCTCCCCCTGCCCCGTGTGCTGCCGACCACCTGCATTCCTGGCAAGGACCTAACGAGCTCCTCCTCCTCTCTTCTCATGACGTGTCCATACCACCTCAGCCTATTCTCCCTCATTTATTCTGCGATGTCCACCACCCCAGGCTACCTCTAATATGCCCATTCCTAATTCTATCAGCTCTCGACATGCCACACATGTGCCACAGCATTCGTATCTTGGCTACTCGCATTCTATTTATGTAGCTCTTCCTCATTGCCCTACACTCTGATCCATCTAGCACAGCATAGCAAAGCTTCCCTTTCAACTAGTTTGGGATCCTCCTATCACACAGGACTCCGCTTGCCTGCCTCCACTTCAGTCACCCCCTCCCCCATTGATTCTGTGGGTCACATCAGAGTATCTCTCCATTGCTTTATTTGTGTATTAAATTTTTTTGTGGAACACTTGCAGTTATTTCACGGAACACCAGTGTTCCGTGGAACACGCTTTGAGAACCACTGGCCTAAGGGACAGTAGAGTACCTATTGGAATTGTTAGGTAGAATTATACTTAGGGATCTGAATGTTTAAAAATATTCAGTGCTCACTTTTTTGATGTGCTCTCCCTTCATTCGCCCCCTGATCATGACTTATTGTTTTATATAGGTATACCCTCATTTCTCCTTAGATATAGCCTTTGCTTCTGGTGGACAATGGAAAGGGAGACGAAAGTTCACGGTGCATCATTTAAAGAGTTTAGGATTTGGAATGTCATCGTTTGAAAGGGTTGTCATGAGTGAAGTGACTGAACTTCTGCACAAAGTTAAAGCACACAACAATCAAACCGTCAAAGTAGAAAACTATTTCTATTTCTTTGACTCCATCTTGAATATCGTTTGGTCAACTGTTGGAGGTAAGTTTCGTGACGTTTGCTATCTGTCTAAAAACAAATTACTTTTCTGAAACATTGCTTTCTGTAAATTTTTAGGGATAATAGAGTGTGACGACAGTGTCCGACGTCAATTTGCACAAATTACGAGAACTCTGCTTGATAGCTTCACTAACACTAACCCATTCTTCTATATGCCTTATTTGAGACACATTTTCCGAAAGAAATATAACACCATTGTTACCAACAATAACAATATAAACAAATTTTTATCAGACAGCCTTCAGCAGCACCTGGACACATACCAGGAAGGAGATGTCAGAGATTTTATGGACGCTGGTCTTGCACACATGTTCAACCAGGAGAAAAATTTGAAGAAAGATTCTGTGCCATTTTCAAGTAAGTTCGTCTGACAAAGCAAGACTCACTTTTATGTTTCTCTGCCACTAACACTCAAAATAATCCTTGGCCCATATAAGAACGGAGCGGCTTATTCTCTGGGGTCGCAACCCCAGCTAATGCTGATATGGGTGACCGTTTGGCAAAAACTGGGTACTGCTAATACCCAAAGCTGGTCAAATTAGGGACCTGGAAATCAGTACTTATCAACCTGCACGGTCGTCAATAGACAATATCAAGCCCGGGGGTTTTTAAGAGCCTTGTACATGTGCGTCAAGAAACAAATTGTACAATGAAAACTGGGTCCCTGTGAATCCCTGGTCTGAGGAATGTCATTGCATAATCCTCGCTACTCGTTGGCCCTGCGGACATCACAAGGTAAGTAGGACGCACCATAAACCTTGAAAACATTTGAAATATTTAGTGGAGATATTGGGTATCCAAGTTCCAGTGGATTTCTCCGAGCCTTTTATGGGGGGCAAGGGTTTGGCAGGATGTGCGGTGGTTCGATTTCAGAGCGTCTGTTTCGGAGAAATCAGGTATGGATGAAAGGAAAATTCCAGTCGCGTTGAAAACATGACAGAACTTTCTATGGGGACGTGGGCATGGGTTGTCTGCTCCAGGATAAGACTAAAACCAAATTGAACAACTCTAATCTGCTTAGTTATGTTTCTTTTCGTGATTTGATCACTAGAGGACCATATTATCGAAATAGCCAAGGATCTCTTTCTTGGAGGAACTGATACCAGTTCCAATACTCTTACCTGGGCACTGCTGTACATGGCCTATTGGCCAACGGTTCAAGAGAAGGTTCAGCAAGAAATGGATTCGGTTATTGGGCGACAACGATTACCAACTTTCTCAGACCGAACAATGTAATTTGCTCAAAATGCTGTCACTGAAAACCTGTAGTGAACGAAAATCTAATGATGCCTTTTTCTTGTCCTTCACAGGCTACCCTATACCTGTTCTGTCATCCAGGAAATCCATCGTTATGCAGCAATTGCTCCGTTTGGTATTTTACACAGCGTCATCCGGGACACCAAACTTTTTGGATACTCTTTACCCAAAGGAACTCTTGTAGCTCCCAACTTATGGGCTGTTCACCATGATCAGAGATCCTGGGGCGATCCTGAGATGTTTCTACCAGACAGGTTTCTGAACAAGGATGGTCAAGTAGAGAAGCCCGAATATCTGGTACCGTTTTCAGTAGGTTGGTATAAGAAAATTATGTAATACATAATATCCTTGTTTTTAATGAGAAAAGTTGTTCTGTTAGATTGACCCGCAATAGTGAAACACCAGTGGCCATTAGTTCTATCCACTGGTCATAAGTTGCCATATGGAAGCATGCCTTTAATGTCATCTTCTCAATTTTTCTTTCCAGGTGGCCGAATTTGTCCTGGCAAATCTTTAGCTGACATTACCGTTTTCCTGTACTTCACCTGTCTTTTGCATCAGTTTACGTTTTCGTTACCTCCTGGACATAAATTACCAAGTTTAGATCCCGTGTACACCATAACACTTTTTCCTCGCCCATTCTTCTTAAAATTGGCACAACGTTCAGCCACTTTGCTTGACTGAAGTGATTCAAGTAAATTCGTCAACTTGAAAGACAGGAATGCGTCTATCTGTTGAATGCAATGTACAGTAACACCCCAACATCAGGCATCCATATATCTGACAACATCATATATCTGGCAATAAGAAATGGTACCCTTATGTCATAGGGAGACATGGAATCTTCAGGCCTATCTTCGTAAAACGGCAATAAATGTTTCCAAACTACAGATAAACATGTATAATCGGACCACCTGTGGGACCCCATACAGGCGGTCCCCTTGCCCAGGTGTTCCGCTTGTGGAGGTACCTCCTTACACTTCATGAATGCACACCAATATGCATATATATATGCAGTGAAACCTCTCCATTTTGTACACCTGCGGGACCAAGCCAAAGTGTACCCATCAGAGGGGTATGGGTATATAAATTAATCAAAACAATATATTGTTTTATATTGTGTTTTTTTTTAACTGCAAAAAATGCATTGTATAATATAATATTTCACAAAATTATTGAAGTACACAAATTTAATTTTTGCAAACCAATTAATCAAGGAATGTTTGTCTACAATCAAGCTGCCTTCTTATTTGCTGCCTATGGCAGGATCGGGTACCCACCTTGGCTGTCTGAATAGATGCAAGGGTGATGTTTTGGACTGCGTTTTTCCACAGCCAGATGCAGACTAAAGCTGCAACCCCTGTGCATATTTATTGTAGGTCTACTGTTCTTTGAGGTATTCCACCAATGCCAGGTGGCAAGCTCCTACACCTGGAAATGTTGCCTCATCTATCCGTTGCATAGTAGAAAGTTCTTTCATGTATAAATCCCATTGAACGCCACATGGGACTATGGTTTTACTTCTAATCCAAAGGAAGGCGCACTCGGGGCATCTCTCTTGCAGAAGAGAAGGCAACCCGCCTTGGTCCAGTATTAAACCTAGAACCACTGCTGCAGTTACCAAGCATCATGCCCACTGTGTCACTGAGGCAGGATGTACCCATTACAGAAGGGATTTTCTGAAAATGGTGACATGTATTATGTGCACCAATAGAGGGGTGTACCCATTATAGAGGTGGTTTTCTGAAAAGTGGTCACATGTATGAGGTGTACCAACAGAGGGGTGTACCCATTAGAGAGGTGTACCATTAAGAGGGGTAGTAATAGTATTAATACTATGGGTGAAAAATCGGTGCCTGAAAAATCTGTATCGATATGAGGGGTGCACCCATAGAGAGGTTTCATTGTACATAGATCTTTCTACATATTTCTTTCAATGTTAAGGTCTTCATCTCTGCTGGTGAGCAAATGTATCAGAGCCAGCACAGGCAAGAAATGGACACTGAAGCAGCTGTTCGCTACAAAGCGCCAATGACACATTGCACAGCATACCCATAAGAGGCATAGTGACATTTTTGACTCACCCCTGCAAACAAACTTGTCAAAGCGGAAGCACAACTTCTGGCAAAATTTATTATTTTTGGTCCTCTTATGTAGGGTCTGCTAAGGTTTGGGACCGAATTTGCGGTGGTCCGGGTCGCGTTAGACAGGTGGTCCGCTTAGAGAGAAAATTTATAGGTTAAGACTATGGAGCCCTGTTTGGTGCCAGACCGGTCAGGTCCGCTAATACAGGTGGCCCGCTTCTGGAGGTGGTCCAGTTGACAAGTTTCATGAATTTGGAATCATTTTACAATTAGCTTGCCAATGCAATTCCTTTTCAGTTGTTGAAACAAACTGATATTCAAGCTGTTTGCAAATACAGTAAAACACTGCTATAACGATCTCGGATGTAACGAATTCCTGGATGTTATGAATGGTTTCCAAGGTCCTGGCAAAAGGATAGGTGTTTGTATTGTAAAAAGTTTGTATATAATGAATTGGATATAACGAGTTTCCTGGTAATAATGATGAAAAGTTATAAAAGTTTGGGTAATTTGGTTGGATGTAACGAATGATGGACCTTATAAATAATTTTTATTAATGGATTTAACACAAATTTCTACTCAATGGTCACCACGTGTTGAATTGAACACCACTGACAGGAATGCCTTGTCATACTTTTTATTTTACAAGGGCAGAATGCACAAATGGCTGATGATATTAGAAACGTTCATTTTCTCACCAGACGTACTGACTCCATGAGGAGCGTTTGGCCTCCATAATCACCCGTCATGCATATGCCCGGGCTCGGAGATAGTCGATACGGTTGGCCTCGGTAGGACGAGATTGGAAGCAGCGAAGGGCTCGACGGCGAGCCCGAATCGCACTCCGACAATCCTCCGTCCACCATGGCACCCGTGCTCGTGGTGGGTTACATTAGCTCTGGGGGATGGATGCCAATGCCGCCCCGACCACCACCTCTGTGAAGTGACTCACTAGCTCTTTGACCCCATCAAAATCACACAGTGGGCGAATGTAGATACGGCGGGCGAACTCCTCCTAGTCCGCCCGACGCAGACACCACCATGGTGGGTGTTGGGGTAATGCCCCATCTCCACTGCTAATCCTGATGGGGAAGTGATCACTTCCACAAGGGTATGACAAGACCTCCCACTGCAAACCTGGTGCCAACCCAGGAGAGCAGATGGAGAGGTCTATAAATGAGAGCCCACCAGTGGCAGTGATGACATGTGTGGAGGCACCTGTGTTTAGAACAATGAGGCCATTATGTGACACCCATTGTTCCACAAGTCGCCCTCGGGGGTTATGACTGTCCGAGCCCCATTGGGGATTATGGGCTTTAAAATCACCCATAATCAAGAAAGGTCTTGGAAGCTGGGCACTGAGGGAGTCGAGGTGTGCCCATGGGATATCACTCCCAGGAGGCATGTAGAGGGAACATTGAGTGGTGGGCACATCCAGTTGCAATGAGACTGCCACTGATTGCAGAGGCGTCTGCAAAGCTACTGGCACATGCATGCACCCATTCTGGATAAGGATAGCCACCCCTCCCACAGGGTGGCTGCCTTGCTGCCGGGTGTCTGCATATACAGTGTACCCCCTTAACGAAATGGGGACATCACGGCGACACAGGATCTCCTGGAGGGAGATGCTGACAGGGTTGTGCCTCGAGATCAGCAGTGCGATCTCATCCCTCTTGTGGGAAAACCTTCGACAGTTCCATTGTAGGAAATTTACCATGAAGTGGACTTAGGCGGCTTGTTTCTATTCCTCCCTTTTCTCCGTCCCACTGCAGAAAAGGGAGGGACGCCTTCAATTGGTTCGTCCTCCTCCATCTTGAAGGAGGAATCCCCATCTTGCCCCATTTAGGCATGAAACCACCCCGTGCTCTCTGCCATTGGCCAGAGAGCTTGGGTGGGCGAACCAAGGACACCCGCCCAATGGCAATAGTGGGGGTGTCCCTACTTTCTTTCCTCATGTCTCACCCACCACCCCCTCCGTGGAGGAGGTTGGCTGGGCTGGGACAGGGAGGGAGGCCTTCATGGGGAATGCCTCACTTTGATGAGAGGCATCACGGGCCTCCAAAGAAGCTGGCACCGCCATTATTGGGGGGCCCATGCATGGGCCAGAGGCGGTGGTGGAGCTGGAAGAAGCCATGGAAATGGGGTCGGGGTCCGTCTGGCAGCCAATGCTTGCACAGACCGGCACCCCATGGACCTGGTGGGCCCGAGAGGGCGTTAAATGGATGAGAGGGGGGAGCTGAGGTAGGGTGTCCGTCTGGGTACAGACAGAGGACACAGCAGCTGCCTTCGCAGCACCTGCATAGGACACGCCACGACTGGAGGTCCCTGGCAAGGCTAGCAGCCACCATGCATCCGGAAAACTGATACCCTTCTGGACACGCAGCTCCTGGATCGCGCGTTCCTGCAGCCAAGTGGGGCAATCCTGAGAAGAGGCGGGGTGGTTGCCCTTACAGTTTATGCAGAGAGGTGCAGTCTTACAAGGCTTGGGGGAGTGGTCACCCAGCCCACAAGTGCCACACATGGCCTTGGCAGAACACGAATTCTGCCCATGGTCATATCGCTGGCACTTGAAGCTTCGAAGCGGACTCGGGATGAAGGCACGTACAGGCAAGTGGAGGTAGCCAGCCATGATGTACTCCGGCACCTTGGGCCTACCAAAGGTCAGCACCAAGATTTCAGATGGGCGGGATTCTCCATCTGTTGGACCAAGGTGCGGCGAACAGCCACCACACCCTGGTCCCTGAGCT
>JAAFCE010004287.1:15632155-15669807 GCA_013389805.1 Trigoniulus corallinus
GGGGATATCACCGAGTTTCCGCAGTTTCAGTAGTGCCTCTATCTGATGAGGGGCCAAGGTGCCATTGCACAGTTTCTTGACCAAAGTCCGTCACCGGCAATGCCTTTGATGGCTTTGGCGATAAGGAAGGGTGACGCCTTCCCCAAGGCTGCACCATGCTCCCCAGAGATGGAAATAAATTGGGGAGGATAGGAAGAAGGTATGGATGGTTGTTTGACTGCACCTAAAATCTTAGATGCAGGAACATGCTGTGCATCGGCAGTGGAACCCTGCACCTTAAGGCTAAGAGGTCGTTGCCTCTTGTTAAGGGCAGGTGCCGATGCTGTAGACGCCACAGGTTCGTTCCCTGATCGAGTTGGCTTACTGGGGGAACGCGGCCTCTTTGTTGGAGCAGTACATGTCTCCATCAGCTCAATTGCAGCTGGCCCAGTCAGTTGGGTTGGACCGAGCCCGCCATCGTCCGGCTCAACACAAGTCAGTAAAAGTAAAGAAGGGGGAAGGGTGGGGTTATTTGTAGAGGCCCCCAGCCTCTGTTTTATATTTGCCATAATTTTAAAGAATTATGTTTTCGCTGCCCGCAGGTCTTACCCACCACACGGAGCCCTACACTGGGACGCCCATTTTGGTCGTCAAGACTACTCAGACAGGATCCCGTTAGGGTGGCATAATCCCCGAGTACCAGACCATTGGCATCGGGGTTGACTGCCGGTCCACTTACAGTCACCCTAGGAGGCATAACCACTTTTGCGCCCCCAGCCGATTGACCAAGACCGGGCTACTGCGTTGGCCTCCCGTTTTCCCTGGAAGCTGTGGCTAAAGTAATGTTTTGGAGTCTGTGGGTCACAACCCTAGTCCCCGATGTGTGTCAGCCACCTCACCAGTGTGGAGTGGCCAAGAGACATCGCAGGGCATACGCCTCCTCAACCACCAGGATCCACTTTTCCCAGGGGCGTGGGTCTCCACGCACGGCAAACACGCAGGTAGGCGTTTGTTTACGGTCACCTCAGTGAGGAGCCTACATCGACCGAGATCAAGTCAGTCATCCAGTAAAGGATGCAAGGACAATGACAACCACCATGATGGTATCGTCCTGTCCAGGACACAAGTAATGGCCAATGACGATAGTGGTGTCATCCAATCAGGGGCAAGAAAAAGTCACCCCTTTTAGTCGCCTCTTACGACATGCAGGTATGCAGTGTGCCTATTCTACCCCGGGCACACACGGGTGCACAACAGTCGTCAGGCCTGCCATGCTGTAATGCTCAGAGTGTTGGGCAGCTAGGAAGAACCATGAAAGGAGAATGCAAGTGGTTGAGATGCATATGCTGCACTACATTACTTGGGTGTCATGAGCCAACGGAGTATGAAATGATTATGTTAGAGGGAGCCTGGGGGTGGGAGACATCGCAGAGAAGATGAGGGAGAGGCGGTTGAGGTGGTATGGGCATGTAATGAAGAGCGAGGAGGAGCTTATTATGTCCATTACGGGTTGGAGTGTGTTTGGGGGCACCAGAGGCAGGGGAAGGCCAAAACTGACGTCGGAGCAGGTGGTGCTGAGGGACATGGAGAAGTGTGGGGTGGAGGGGGACATGGTGGGAGATAGGGAGGAGAGTATGAGAACCTGCAGACCCGACTCCGCCACGGGCGGGAGGAGGGTGAGATAATGATGATGATGATGAGCTCATACGCATATAGGGCTCTTTCCAGCGCGTTTTCTGCAACCTGGCCTTGCACACTGGCCTTATGACAATGTATTTCTCCATCTCACCTTTCTCCCGCCTGAGGCAGGGTCGGGTCTACGGGTTCTAATCCTCCACTCCCGCCTGTCCCCCACCAAATCCTCCACTACCCCACACGCCTCTATGTCCCTCTACACCACCTTTTCCCACGTCCTTTTTGGTCGCCCCCTACCCCATCTGCCCCCAATTACCTGCAGTCCCACAATGGCCCTAATAAGTTCCTCCTCTCCCCTCCTCATCACATGCCCATACCACCTCAAACGATTTTCCCCCATCTTCTCTGCAATGTCTCTCACCCAAGCTACTTCTAAAGTACTGTATTATCTCGTGTATAATACGCACCTGTGTATAATACATATCCCAAGTTTTAAGACTTAGTTCAAGGAAAATATTAATGCCCATGTATAATACGCAGGTTAAGTTTGCCAGTTCCCAATTATTTCCGATGACGATTGTGAAGAATTTTTAGGCTTTTAATATTGATATTGTTGGACATAACTGGACTTAGAATATTCATTTTTATTACAGGACTTGTTAATTTTTCATAAATATAGGCCTGATAATACTAGCGTACTACTATGGTTACACTTGTATTAATATACTGTACAAGCACTTCTATCTATGGTATGAAGGGAAATACAGTGTAGGTAGCTAAATATGAAGTTAAATGATAAGCAAAGTTCAATGATAATAAGCAAACATGTCTCTTCTTGCGTTCAATGGATGATCCAGTATTCTTTATGCGTGTTTAGTGTTCTCTGATAATGGCTGAAATTTTTACACCTATGTATAATACGCACCCAGACTTTGCATCAAATTTTTCGGGAAAAAAGTGCGTATTATACAAGAGATAATATGGTCATTGTTTCGGATTCTGTCAGATCGTGACACCCGACACATATAGTGCAGCATTTGCATCTCAGGCACTTGCATTTGCCTTTCATGGTTCTTCCTAACTGCCCAACACTCTGAGCCATACAGCATAGCGGGCCTAACGACTATTCTGTAAACTTTGCCCTTCAACGGTATTAGGGCTCTGTGGTTACACAGGACCCCACTTGCCTGTCTCCACATCAGCCATCCTGTCTTAATCCTATGGGTCACGTCAGACTCAATCTCCCCACTGCTCTGGAAAACTGATCCTAAATAATGAAACTCTTGCACCTCTGGTATACCCTCGCCACTACAACGGATCTCACCCCCTTGCCGTTGACCCTCTGTCATCTTGATGTTTACTTTAAGACCCCCTCTTTCCATTGCTGTCTTAATGTCTTGTAGGCCCTTTTGTGCATTCTCTTTGGACCCCTCAAGCTTTCCCACATCATATGCAAATACCAGGATATGGCAGTGTAAGGTCTGTAAGGATATGGCAGTGTATGGGGTGGATGGGACTTGGTGGGAAATAGACGGGATTTGAGGGCTAGAACCCGCAGACCCGACCCTGCCAAAGACGGGATAAGGGTATGATGATGATTATGATGAATCTCAGCACTAGGATACTAAAAACAGAAGCCTCATTGATGATCATTTTCGTACTAATCACAAAAGTCATAAATTGTAACAACTGTTTTGATGGCAGTGTTTGCTCTGTATGAGGCAAAACTGTTTTGCCTCTGTTGGTTTATGACAAAAACAAATCTGTTTTAAGACAGTCTTGACTTAGTGTGTGCCTGGCCTAAAGATTGGATCCATGGTGGATCTACCAGGCATACGCCCAAATTGGTTTCCCCAGACACTAGTTTTGTTTCTTAGGCGACATTCTATGACTTGCTCCCACAGCTTCATGGAATGCCTCATTAGCATTATGCCCTTATAGTGTCCTCAGTTCTGGGTGTCACCTTTGTACTTGAACAGTGGAACTATCCAATTATCTTGCCATTTAGATGGCATCTTGTCACCATTTTCCAACTTAGTAAAAAGGTTTCCTAGCCATAAATGTAATTTTTCTGGTCCCCAAGGTGTGCCAAACATCGATGGGGATCTTATCTGGGCCTACAGCTTTGTGACCTTTCATTATTTGAAGGGCTGTGACTATTTCCTCCTCCTCACTCCTCACAACCCAATCACTCCACTGCCTGTGCAGTGATTGGGCTGTTGCCTGTGACTTCTCCACAGGTGGCAGTATTTAAGAGTCCATGGTAGTATTCCTCCCACCTTTTGATTACCTCCACTGGCTGGAACAGGAGCCTGCCATTGGAATCCTTCACTGTTATAGCCCTGATAACATCCTTACTAGTTCTATCCCTGGTGTTGGCCAGTCTAAAAACTGCTGTCTCCCCTTCCCTGGTCCCCAACTTTTCATATAATGCCTCATACTTCTGGTACTTGTCCAGGGCAATGGTGCTCCTGGTCTGTTTCTTTGCCTGAACCTAGTCTGTCTTTGAGACATGATCCCCTATTTCTCTCCTTCTTTAGTTTTATGGCAGTGTAGTGGAGTCACATTGATAATTCATAAACATATTGAAGGAAATAAAAAAAATTGAATAAATAAATGCCTTTTGATATCAGAAGGACCTAACGTGGTCGAGTTTGTATGATTTATGTTTGAGTTTATAACTGTCCACTAAATTTTGTTGTTCCTATTTTTTTTCGATGTTGATTTGTTCGTGGTAGATGGATAATTGAAGAAGCAGGTTAAGAATGCAGAATATAATTTAATCCATTTTTTTAACGTTTGAAAGCAGAATATAATTTAATCCATTTTTTTAACGTTTGAATGCAGAATATAATTTAATCCATTTTTTTTAAAGTTTGAAATATGAAGAATTATATAATTGATGTTTCAATGCGGAGCAATAGTAAAACGCGTCTAGTTTTTTTTTTAACTCTACATGAATTCTCTCTGTGGTTTTTAAATTTCAAAACACAAGAATAAAAAATAACTGTTCAAACGTGCAGTGTTAAACACGAGAGTGTCGTTCTACAATACAAACTAAAACGTACAAAAAAAAAGTTCATATTTTTAGAATTTAAAGTTTTAAAACTTGGAACTGCTGCATCTGTTCATCAGCTTTGGTTGCCATGGCAACGAAGGTTTCTGCGGAAGTTTGAAATGGCAAAGCTAAAAGGAGATGCAGCAAAAACAGCAGTCATGGGGTTGCTGAGACACAGAGATGCAACAGCAGCTTCCACCTCCTCATTCCACCACCATGTCTGCCTACTCCAAGAAGTGCCTCCTACTCTACCAATGCCATACAGTGCCTCTCCACATCTCCTAATTTTCCTAGCCATCCTGTCCCACATGGCATTTGCTGACCCATCCCAATCCCAGTCGACCTGGATTAGAGCCTCCTGCCAGAATTATATCTTCCTTGGTGGGTAACTTCCACCACCTAATGACTGATTCCCCTTTCCATGATGTTTCTTAACTACTCCCGTCATTAGGAATTCTATCATAGGCACCTTATGGCCTCTCTCTCTCTCTCTGTCCCTCGGTCTCTGTCTCTCTTTCTCTCTGTGACTCTCCGTCTCTCTCTGTCTGTCTCTGTCTCTCTTTCTCTCTGTGTCTCTCCGTCTCTCTCTGTCTGTCTCTGTCTCTCTCTCTGTCTGTCTCTCTGCCTCTCTCTCTCTCTGAAAATCCTCACTGGGTAGTGCCCAGCAGTCATGGATCTCTGCCCTGTGCTGTTCCCTAACCATGACAAAATCTATTTGGGACCTCCCTTGTGGTGAATGGAAAGTCACTGGGTGCTTTTCCCTCTTCTTCACCCCTGTATTGGCTAATGCAAGGCCATGTGCTCTTGCTGTCTGTAGGACCTTCTGCCCCTCAGGGTTGATCGTCCCCTATCCCCTTCCTCCATGTACCTCCTCATATCCCGAACTCCAACTATCCAAATCGCTGATTACCCGAATCGCTTTCAGAATTTCAGAGAATTAAGAGGGAAGGTACTGTGATTTGCAAAATAATGCGTGACTTGGCTGCCCGAA
The DNA here is from genome assembly GCA_013389805.1 of Trigoniulus corallinus. NCBI lineage: Eukaryota > Metazoa > Arthropoda > Diplopoda > Spirobolida > Trigoniulidae > Trigoniulus > Trigoniulus corallinus. Next base: position 15,637,819 of record JAAFCE010004287.1, read on the forward strand.
AACGGATACAGACAATGAAACAGCTAGCTTACCTTGACCAAGAAGGTTCAGCAAGCAATGACTTTCATTTGTTTGTTGGTGTTTAAGGTCCCGTCAACTACAAGGTCATTAGAGACCCGTCCACTGCGCAGTTCTAATGCATATGCTGCACAGACACTACACCAATGTGACGATTATTAGGTATTAGCAGTACCCAGCTTTCCCAAGCGACCACGCTTGTCAGTACTAACTGGGCTTGCGTTGCTTAACTTCAGTGATCAGACGAGAACTGGTGTGTCCAACGCAACTCGCCGCTCCCAATGACTTTCATCTACAGTATGGTACACGTACATACTGTACTAATGTACAACCTTTTTAAGCATGCTTAATATGTACCAATTTTATCTGTTCATTTAATTAACTAAAAGTTCTTTTTTTATTTAAAAATAGTTTTTTTTCTCCAATTTTTGACATACAAACAGTAATAAATTAAATTAGACCCCTTTTTTTGGAAAAAAGTCCAATTATCCGAATTTTTGATTATTCCAATTGGGTCTGGTCCCATTTGGTTCGGATAATAGGAGCTCTACTGTATAGCAAAATTGAGTGATACATATTATCAGTGGCATAACTTCAATTGTGGCGATGCGGCGCCACAATTGAAGTTATGCAGGAGGCAGGGGGCATTTGAAACGCCCTTCTCCCTTGTTGCTTGTCCTCAGCAGACATGATACACATATGTAGGCACTTTTTATTTGCCACAGCCATCGCACAGACGTTGTGTCTCAGGGTGGCTGATTTCCAACAAGGTGGACAAGGCGCCCCCAAGGTGGCGCTTTGTCCTTCGCCTGCAGTAACTGCCACTACAGGTTATACAATATATTATCCCTGTTTGAGATGAGAAGCGTTGTTCTGTTAAATTGATGGGCAATAGTGAAACAACAGTGGCCATGAGTTTTATCCATAAGTGCCCTGTGTATTCTTCATCGTTCACTTGTTAGTCTGGAAATTGCAATGCGGAAGCATGCTTTCCATGAGATCTTCTCAATTTCTATTTTTAGGTGGACAAATTTGTCCTGGTAAGTCTTTAGCTGGCATGAACGTTTTCTTGTACGTCACCAGTCTTTTACCACGGGCAGAGTAAACTGCAACGTTGGCAAGTCCCCGGGTGGGAGATATGGGAATTTCCACAGTTCGTTTGGGGGATGGCGATTTAGCCAGCCCCTGGATGTGCTGAGCGAAGGAGTGAAATAAAATAGCTTCTGCGGACCAAATCTGCCATGTGTGCCCAGGGTAGAATAGGCACACGAGGTTCTCAAGACATAGACTGGATGAAAAGAAACCTTTCTTGTCTTCGCCAGGATAAAACTGCAGTTGCAGTTTGATGTGTTCTCAGTTGGTGTAGGCTCCTCACTGAGGTGACCATAAAAAACGCCTAACTTCATGTTAGAGATGCGTGGAGACCCATACCCCTGGGAAAAGTGGATCCTGGTGATTGAGGAGGCATATGCCCTGTGATGACTCTGGGCCACTCCACACTGGTGAGGTGGCTCACAGCCATTGAGGGCTTAGGTTGCGACCTATAGTCTCCAATACTTCACTTTGGCCACAGCTTCCAGGAAAAATGGGCGGCCAGGGTGGAAACCTGGTCTTGGTCAACTAGCCAGGGGAGCATGTGTGTGCACCCATGGTTACCTGGCCGGGGGTGCATGGGTATGTGCACCCTTGGTCAGGCGGCAAGGGGCGCTTAGGCATATGCCCCCAGGGTTACTGTGAGTGGACCAGCAGTCAACCCCATGTTGGCCTACATGGTGGATGAGGACTGCGGGCAGAGAATTGTAAACACCCCAAAGCATGGTGGTAAATCAGAGGCTGGGGGCCTCATCAAATAACCCCACCCCTTTGTCTTCTTTTTCTGTCTGGAGCTAGTTCTTGTGTTAAGCCAGAAGATGGTGGCCTCAGTTCCACTCAACTGAGTGGGCCAACTGTCACTAAGTCTATGGAGACGAGTAGTGCACCAAGTAAGAGACCACGTTCCCCCAGTAAGCCACCTGGGTCCAGGAACGACTCTGTGACTTCTACTGCATCGCCAGGACCATTGGACACAGGCACTTCCCATAGTGCTATTGGGCATCCACTCAGCTTGGAAGGAAAAACTCAATGCCACAGAAGTTGAGATGCTGTATGGGCAAACACTGCACCTTCCTGGGGAGTTGCTGGCAACAAGTCCATCAGAAGCCCTAGACATCAACACCTCAGGTTTTGTTATGTAGCTGAAGGACCTGTTCCAGACCATCCGCCCTAAAGACGGAAGCAGCCATGGAGAAACGAGGACATTTGTAAGTCAAGATCTCGTTACTGCCAGTCACGTCTTTGTTCGACATGGCGGCCTTAAGAGCATGATAATGATTTTGATGATGAAACCTGAAAATGTGTCTACCTGCTGAATACAAAGTACTTTGGAGCGTGTTGTCCTGAGTGGGCTGTGGACTCCCTGCATCCTTGACTCCTTTACTTCGCACAAGGAATATAGAAGGTCCACTTGGCCCCTCCCTCACTTTTGATTCCAGCCTCATAATCCTTGGACCTGGCATTTCGTCAATGTCCTGCTGCAAGGACATATAACAAATGACACACATGACCATATAGGCCATCCAAGGCAATTCGGTCCCCAGCAAGTGGAGCACTTTATGCAGCCTCTGCAGTGTGAAATCAGTGACAAGGTCAGAAGACGCAATAGTGTTTGAAACAAAAGGAATGGGCTGGGCCCTCTTGGCAGGTACGGGGTGCCTTGGCTGAGGTAATGAGAAACGGTTCAAGGCTAATGCTTGGGCGATGACGTTCTGCAAAATGCCTGACATAATTTACCAAAGGCAAAAGTAACTACAACTACTACCCATTTTGTCCCACTGAGAGCTGTGGGCAAACTGTTAGGCACCCAGCAGCCACCCTAGCCTTCGTCCACTGACGCCAGCGGGCGAGCTCCTACACCTGGTAATGAGTCAAATCTACTGGTTGCCTGTGGACAGATTTCCTTTCTGTGCAGTGGTGACGACGTACATACCACGCGGCAGGGCACCGATTTTACTACTAATCAGTCGGAAGGGCTTTAGGGCCGCAATCAACACTTACCTAATATGGATCCTGGAGCGACCGACGCTGTAATCAAGCGCGCTGCCGGTGGTAAAGCAACTCCTAACCCTTTTTCCAGCCTATGGCAGGGTGGGGAACCCCTTTTGTCCCTCTGAATGGACAGACGGCCTATATATTAGACAATGTTTTTTCCGAAGACGGTTGCCGACCAAAGCTGCATCCCATCTGCTTATTTATCGTTGGTCTACTGTTCTTTGGTTCGTTACACCGACGCCAAGGGCGAGCTCCTACACCTGGAAATATACCCGTTGCATAGTAGGGAGGGTTCTTCGACGTGCAAATGCCATCGCACATCATATGGGATTTCCAATTTAAATAATGATGTACAGTCAGGACTCTTTTTATGCGGGAGATACGTTCCTCAGAAAATCACATAAAACGAATTCGCATAAAATGAGACTATAAGTCTATGGAAAAATGAGGGATACGTTCCATAATTTTTAAAATTCGCATAACTCCGAAATAACGAATTAAAATGAATGTACAACCACATAAAAAAGTTTGCTGATGTTAAAGAAAATAGGTTTCTTAATAAATTTCTTTGGAAAACTGAAAAAGATTTATATGAACCTTAAATAAAATTGTATTTCAATTCAATTGTCTATCTGGTAAGCGTATACACCATCTGCAAACTGTTTGTAAATCACTTTCATCATCAGAAATAACTGTCTTTGCAATTGATCTCTTTGATATAGACGATACATTTTCACAAACATATTTTTTTCTCACTGTCTGCAGACTTTTGTGTTGACCATCATCATCGTCATACCCGTATCCCACTTGCGGCAGGGTCGGGTCTGCAGGTTCCCTGAACATGTTCTGATTGGGGACACTGCAGTTAGGCGTCTGGAGAACGCAGGGATATTGGCTGGGTTGTCTGTGGGGGGATGCCGTGGTCACACGTCAAAGTATCCGGAGTCCACTTGAAAGTGTCCGGCGGGACACTTTGAGACAATTTTTGAGTACCTCAAAGTGCCCACCATCTAGGTCCGAATGCAGATGCCCGAATTTGTCTCTTTTCTGCAGAGCACATATGCACTGCAGCGCACATGTGTAACGTGAATCAACGCGAAATTTCTATCAAAATAACTTACCCCAGGTAACGGGAAACGGCCGAGACACTTTGACGTGAAAGCGGACACTTTGAGGTATGTGTTAAATTACCTCAATGTGTCCTGGGACACTTTGACAACAGCCTGCACCTAAAGTTAGTTTAATAATATCATCGTCATTTATAGGGGCGTACCAGGGTATTCTGCGCCCGGGGACAAAGACCGAAATCTGCGCCCTCTGGCGCCCGCTAATCGCATTTTTGCTGTACATTTTTGCATCCCTGCCTCCTGCGCCCGGGGACATCTGTCCCCCCCCCCCCCCCCCCCCCCCCCAGTTACGCCTCTGGTCATTTAAGACATCATCCACCAGCAGTTCTTCTATATCATCATGGTTAAAAATGTTCAAATCATCTCCAAAACAAGTTTTAATTTTAGAGCATTTTCAGTGGAACTGCAGACCCGCCCCTGCCACAGTCGGGATAAGGGTATGATGATAATGGTATGATTGTTAAGTGTCATGTACAAGTGCGGAACCCCCTATTATGAATGCTAATTTCTGACAGACTTTGGTTAATACAATGTTCGGTGGATTTTATCAGTGTCATGGGCCTTAGACTGACAATACTTCCTGAACAAGCATACAGTATGCATATTTGGCGAAATTTTTTTTAACCAAATGCAAACCGCGTAACTTAGAATCGCATGAAAAGAACCCGCATAAAAAGAGAGCCAACTGTACACATGCATAATTTTTTAAAAAAAAAGCCTAAAAGAATTATTGTTTTTGAGATAAAATGTGCTTTTTTTTGCAGTGTCCTTTTGAGCATAAATTGTCAATAAATAGCCCCCCCCCCCCTCCCCATAGTTTGAATGGTTTGTCAATGGCATGCCTCTTGCGCCCAGGACAACTTGACCCCATTGCTCCTGCCGGTAGCCTTTTTAGCAATACCTCTTCTAAGACCATATTTTGAGAGTAATTTGGCATACGTTTGACCTGCTCATAGTTGTTCACGAAAGTAGTCCTCAGCACCATTGTTAGTTGCAGCACTGCTTTCAATTTATTCTGCTATCAGTTGAGGTGTTGGTCATTTTCAAATAATGGCAAAACTTATTCCTCAACACGCACACTTGAAGCAAAGACAACGCCAATGACCTTGTGAACATTGCTAAAGGGCAACATTTTGCAATGCTTGTCAGTCTTGAATTACAAGGCTCCACATGCAAACACCAACACTACCGTGAATGTGCTTTTAGTTGCTTGAACGCCATAAATGGTCTTGTCGCCTTTTCTTTATTGTAATTCTAATTCTAATTCACTGCAATCAGCCTCTATGGCCAAGTTGGCAGTGGAGAGACTAACTCTCATTGCTACATATCATACTGGAAAACTACTAAAACCCTTAGCTACAGTTGTTGAGTCCCCCTACAATACTTGCAATGGTGGCCTATCCATTCAATAAGCCCACCACTTTATTCTCCCCAAGGGTATTCCATTGCCAAATGTTCCTTGGCAAAAAAGACCAGTAGTATGAGTGTCTGTGCCCTTATCACCTTTAATTTATATGAATGAGCCTCTCTCACCTTTCTCACCTTTAGCACTTAGTATCCTCTGTGTCTCCAGACTTGAAAATTGGTACCACATTACCCAGTTTTCATGATGAGGGAACAATGGCAGTGTCTAATGATTATTTGAATATTTCCACCATGTAATAACTAATAATCCCAGAAAGCCACTGGAAAATAAAAGGGGAAATGCTTGTCATCATGCTTTTCAATTGGAGTTGTCAGCAACCAGAGAGCAAGGTTTGCTCTGGAAGTTAGGTGATACCAGTAGTGCAGGAGTTTAGATATTTAGGATTAGTATTCCAGGGAAACAGTGAAATGGACTCAGATGTGCCCCATAAGATCAAGGCAGGATGGCTAAATGGGAGACAGGCAAATGGAGTTCTATGCAACTGCCAGGGTCCAATGAAACTAAAAGGCAAAGTCTACAGAACTGTGGTTATGCCAGCTATGCTATATGGCTCAGAGTGTTGGGCCAAGACAAAGGATCATGAAAGGAGAATGCAAGTGGCTGTGATGCAAATGCTGTGCTTCATGTTGCTTCATGCTGTGCTTCATGTTGCTTCATGCTGTGCTTCAGAGTTGTTCAGGAAAAAATCGTGGCTTTCACCTGGTAAAGTCGGTCCTTCAACACCAAGGCCAAATCGCTTCAGCAAAAAGACCATGCTTTGTGTCTGGTGGGACCAGAGCAGAATTGTATATTATGAACTTTTGAAGCCATTTGAAACTGTTAATGTACAAAGCTACTGCCAACAAATGATCAATTTAAATAATGCATTGATTGAAAAACGACTGGAATGGACTAGAAGACATGGCAAAGTGATTTTGCTGCATGACAATGCACCATTTCACACAGCAAAACACGTGAAAGACACTTTGACATCACTTGGATGGGACATCCTTCCATACCCGCCATACTCCCCAGACCTGGCACAATTGGACTCTCATCTCTTTGTATCAATAGGGCATGCACTTGCAGAGCTACACTTCAGCAATTTTGAGGAAGTTGGAAAATGGCTCGACGAATGGTTTGCCACAACAGACAAGCAGTTTTTCTGGCATGGTATACATAAATTACCTTAAAGATGGATGAAATGTGTGGAAGCCAATGGCAATATTTTGAATAACAAAAAAATTAATTTCCCCTCAAAATTATGAATTTCCTTTACCAAAAAAAACCAGAAAAAAATTATGCATACACACCTGGTATATACTGTACATTCGTATGAAGGCTGAGTGGGATTCACCAATTAGTGTGTGTTTGGCAGCCATTTGTTTATGGCGATTTTTTTACAATGGAAAAAAAAATTGATCAAACAGTTTGCTTGAAATTTTGTATTCCCAATGGAATTACAGCAACAGAATCATTGAAAAGTCAATCATCCTAAAATCATAGCTCAACCACCACATTTGCCAGATTTGGCTCCCTGGGACTTTTTTCCTATTTCCAAAGCTCAAATATCTACTCTGGGGAACGCACCATGAATCCATTGAAGCCATAAAAAATCTCCAAAGGAACTAAAGGTCATCCTGGCCGAGGCCTATAAGAAGTGTATGGAAAATTGGATTAACCACTGGCTTGCTTGTATTGGCTCAAAAGGAGCCTATTTTCAGGGCAATAATAAAGATTTAGATTCAAATACATAAAAACGTTGCTTTTCTTAACCAGTGTGGGTCATATTTGATCAGATGGTATAATTACTATACACTACCCTATCAAAAGTCATCAGACACAACCACTTTAATAGAAACACTCACAAATATACATATTTTAGTATCTAGTTGGTCCACCTTTTCCAGCTATTACAGCATCTACTCTCTGGGGCATATTGCCCACAAGGTTTTGATATGTTGCAACAGATAATTTATGCCATTCTGCCATAAATGTCTTGGACAGTTCAGTCACAGATGTTGGGCATTCAGCACAAGTGTACAATTGACGTTCCAACACGTCCCACAGATATTTGATGGGGTTCAGATCAGGACTCTGTGCAGGCCAGTCAAGTTCTCGAACCCCCATTTCATCAAACCACGTGCCTACAGCCTGTGCATTATGGCAAAGTGCATCATCATGTTGAAACAGAAAAGGGCCATTGCCAAAGTGCTGCCAGAGAGATGGGAGTGCTGTATTGTCCAGAATGTTCAGGTAATGCTCTGCATTTAGATGTCCATCCACAGAAACGATTGCACCCAACCCAAACCATGAGAAGTACCCCACACCATCACTGACCCTCTGCCAAACTTCACCATGGGCACAACACAGCTTGGCAGGTAACGTTTGCCATACCCAAACCCATCCATCTGATTGCCAGATGGTGTAGCAGGACTCATCACTCCATTCAACCATTTGTCATTGATCCAGAGACCAATGTTGTCACTCTTTGCACCATTGCAATCTCCTCATTGCAATGCTGGTGCTCATATGAGGCTTGTGGGTTGCCACTATGCCATAAAATCCCATTGCATGAAGTTCCTTGTGAACAGTCAGGGTCCTCACAGTTGTTACCATGGACTCTATGAATGATCTCATCAATTCATAAAGCAATGTGTGATGGTTTTCACTGACCATTTTATGAAGAGCTCTTTGGTCTCTATCTGACATGATCTTGGATCTTCCAGTCCTATGTGGAGCACTTGTGGTGCCTTTCTCTTTCCAGGTCTGGATGATGTCATGAACGGTCGATTTTGGGATGTTTAGGAGGGTTGAAGTCTCCCTAACAGTTTTGCCTGTGAGATGGCAGCTAACAATTGTACCTCTTTGGAAGTCTGAAAGCTCTTATCTTTGAGACATTCTTTCAGCATTCACAGAAGTATCATCTCATAATAGTGTACTCTCTGTTATATAGTGCTGGAAGGAATGACACCTATGATATTGCAAAGGAATGCCACATTTTCATGCAAATAAGGGTTTTCCCATGACTTTTGATGGGGTAGTGTAAGTTAAATCATTAGCATGTAGTTAATCTAATATGTTGGTAAATGCATATAAGGATTTATATAAAACTTATTAATTTCAAACAGAAAATGATTAAGAGGGTTTGTAATAAGTCCATTAGCTATGTATATATGGATGCATTACAAGTAAAATTACTTTTGCAATAAAAAGCGAATAATAAAAGAGACTTTCATCCTTAACTGAATCTTCTTTGGAGTATTCTTCCTGGGTGAAGATTTTTGCTGGACATCTTCTTTGCTGTGGCTATCCTTCCTATCTTACTGTAGAGGTTTGCAGCTCTGCTGCCTTGAGTTGTACTTTCTGTCTGTCAGTACTCTCCTGGATGACTCTGAGCAGTTGTGTCTTTGGATGATCCTTGCATCTCTTTTTATATTTTTCTTGAGGTAATAAACCAAAGTGAATTATCCTGACAACTGGTTTTGCAATTAAGACGTGCTTCATCCAAGTTAAATGTAGTTTTAAAGTAGCTGGAGTTTTCCATTGGCTACTAAATTTAATTTAGTTCTTTAAATTATAAGTCGTTTTTCTTATCTGTTATTTATAAGTTCTTATCTGTTATACATGGGTTTAGGAAAGGCAGGTCATGTGACACCCAAATGGCTTGCTTGATGGATCATATTCAAAAGGCTTTAGATAGCAGAAAGCAGGTTGATGTTGTATTCTTGGACTTTGAACAGGCTTTTGTCATGGTGCCCCATGATAAGCTGGTCTCAAAAATGTCCTACTTAGGGATACATAGTAATGTTGTTCAATGGGTAAGGTCCTATCTGCTTGATAGAAAACAGAGGGTCATTTTCAAGGGTAGTGCATCTCAGTGGTAACCAGTCACGTCTGGGGTCCCTCAGGGAAGTGTATTGGGTCCTTTGTTGTACATTCTCTATGTGAACGACATGGGGCTTGATATTAATTCCTTCCTTGAACTATTTGCAGATGACACATATGCTGCTCGGGTATTAGATGATGGGTTATCATCCTGTGTGCATTTACAACAGGATCTAAATAGGGTTTACAATTGGTGTGTAAAATGGGAATTGCCATTAAACCTGAAGAAGTGTAGGATCCTTACAATATCCAGATCTTGAAAGCTACTTGATTTTGATTACCACATAGGTGGAGTTAGGGTTGATAGGGTTGTAACCCATAAACATCTGGGAATTGCCTTAAATAGTCAAGGTAACTGGAAGGATCACGTTGGAAAAGTGATTGGGAGGGCTGGTCAAATCCTCCGTCTGATTAATAGGGTCCTTCAGGATAGCACAAACGAGGTAATGGAAACAGCATATATCTCAATGGTTCGCCCAATTTTGGAGTATGGCAGTCCAATTTGGTTTCCTTTCAGGCAGGACTTATCTTGGGAGGTTGAAAAGATCCGAAGAAGGGCAGCAAGAATTGTACTTAATAGATTTTCTCATAGGGAAAGCATATCTGCCATGATTAGGGAACTAGGGTGGGATACAGAGGTGTATATCTCACAGCATTAGCCTTTTTATAAGACTGCTGCTGCTGGTATGTAATGGACATTTGGCTGGAAGTGTTTCCCCCAGAGGCGTACTGGGGGGGGGGGGTGCGGACCGCACCGGGTGACACTATTTCAGGGGGTGACACTATTGCAAAGTTTCTGATCCAACCTTTTCCTACAGCAATACACCTATTTAAATTTTAGTTTCAATGATTGCGAAATTTGTATGGGACACAGTCCAGCTAGTGGATTCGCATAAACTCGTTTGGCTCGTTGGTATTTTAGAGCTTTTTGACTACAAGGTCATTAGAGCCCCGTCCACTGCATATTTCTAAGACAGAGACTACACAGCCACTACACTAATGTGACTATTTTGGGGTATTAGCACACTGTAATAAGCTTTCTCCAGGTCAATGAAGAAGGGTAATCGCCAGGGTATGAACATGCAAGCAAAGTCTTATGTGATAGGGGAAGTTTTGCAGGGCAGTCCCTCATTCCTATGAGGGATTTCCACATAGGAGCGAGGGAGAATAGGTTAAAGTGGTATGGACACGTAATCAGAAGAGGGGAGGAGCTCCTTAGGTCCATTTCAGGAATGCAGATAGTTGGAAACAGCTGAGGCAGGGGAGACTGAAGCAGACGTGGGAGGAAGTTGCCCACAAGGACATGGCAGTGTGTGGGGTGTACGGGGATCTGATGGAAGATAGGCAGGAGGGATACCTGAGGTGGGATACCTGATTTCCACTCACACTAATCCTATCCCAGAGGCGACATTCCATCACTCTTTCCCAGAGATTCAAGGTGTGGCTCATCAGCTTTATACCTCTATAGTTACTAGTCTAATAGTTACCACACTCTTGGACATCCCTTTGCCCTTGAAGAGTGGCACTATCCAACTCTCATGGCATTCTATCTCTGCTGGCTATCCTCCTGAGAAGTTTCTCTAGCCACCTGATACCTGTCCTCCCTAGACTATGCCACACTTGAATTGGGTCTCCCATCTGGGCCTACACCTTTTCGACCTTTAATTTCTTAAGTGCCCTGGTTACACAGTTCACCATCCCCTGCCAATGCTGGATAGGTGGCAAGTTCCCCATTTTCCCCTGCAGCATTCACGAGGATATGGAAGTACTCTTCCCACCTCCTCTTTGCCTCCATCAGGGAGAGTAGGACCCTACCTCTGCTATCCTTCACTGTTATAGCCCGAGGTATATCCTTAGCTGCCCTATTTCTAGCCTTGGCCAGTTTGAAATCCTCCCCTTCCCTTGTCCATAACTGCTCATAGAGTGCCTCATACTTCTGGTGCTTGGCCAGGGCAGTGATCCTACTAGTGCTGGTGTCAGCCTGCCTATATTGAGTCTTAGATTCCTGGTCCCCTGTCTCCTGCCAACTGTGGAAAGCAGCATTCTTTTGCTTGAGGGCTGCTTCTACCTTCCCCTTGTTTCTCTGGACTGTAGCTCCTACTTGCCCCTGCCCTAAAATGGCTTCCCCACAGGTTCTAATTTATCTGGAGACCCTGTCCTGCATTGCATCCACTGTCTCTTCCCAATACCAGTCTACCTTCCTGTGCACTTTGTGGGTAAATCCCTCCGTTTTGGTGGGTGGTTTCTGCCACCTGATGGCCTGCTCTCCTTGTGCCTTGCCTGCCACTTTCACTAGGATTTGGCCTATGGTGACATTCTTTTTGGAACTTTTCACTCAAGACTGCCCAGCAATCACAAACCTCTACTCTATGCCACCCTCTAACCATAAAGAAATCTATTTGTGATATCCGTTTTAGCAACTGGAATGTGATTAGGTGGTGCTTGTCCCTCTTACTAAACCACGTATTTGCCAATGCAAGGCCAAGTGCATTGGCTGTGTTGAGGATGCACTGCCATTCTATGCTAACTGTTCCTACCCCATCCCAACCCTTGTGACTGCGGACTGCTGATGACGGCGGGGTGGGGCCTGCTTTCACACCCCGGATGGCTGCCGGTGGCGCCTGAAACATTAATCTAAATACATTTGAAATGTTGGTGACTCAGGTGGAGCACATTGAATAATAAAGTGTTTATGTGGGGGGGTTTAGTGGTGGGGGTGACACCAGGATTTGCCGCACCGGGTGACACCAAGCCTAGGTACGCCTCTGGTTTCCCCAGCTGAGTATAAGGGGAGAAAGGATCATCCATATAAATTGAAAGAGGTTAGGGCACAGACAGACTCATACTACTGGTCACTTTTGCCAAGGGTCATTTGACAATGGAATGCCCTTGGTGAGGATAAGGTGGAAGGCTTCATCCAAGGAAAACTAACCATAGCTAGTATTGTGGTAGGGGAGGCACCTGAATTATAGCTTAGGGTTTTAGGAGAATTATGTTATCATAAGTAGGATTGAGAGTTAGTCTCTTCACTGCCATATTGGCCTAAGAAAAGGCTGCTTGCAGTGTAATAAATTAGAATTAAACCATTCAACTAAATGTCCATAATGCTTGCCTGACTCCACCTTTGCAGGCATCTTGTGAGGTTTGTATAAATTCCAATGGGTAACAAAACATAATTTTTCCTTCCTTTTTATGCTACACTTTGTTTCAACCATCGTAAACAACCCACTGCACTGGTATTGAAATGGCAGCAAACATTTTATCCAACAAAAATACAGGTTTTATAAGCTAAATCAATGAATAGAAGCTGTGAAATATGATGTACATTGCTGAACGTGTTATATATTTATTACATGAAATCCATTAATAAACGGTCAGAAGTAGCTACATCCAACATTATCATCCCTTGATTTTCTCTGGCAATATATTCTGTATTTTCCCACGTTACTTTAAAATCTGAATGCAAGAGTAATGTTCATTGTTAACAGACGTTTTGGTTGCTAGTCAGTAATGTGCTAACAATAACAAAGCAAACATTTGCAGCAGATCAGATAAAAGTACATGAATGCCAAAATCTTGCAAATTATTGATACAGGAAACACAGTGGCCCAACATAAATAGATATGTTTCACTTATATTACAGTCAAACCTCTCTAATTAGTAAACCCAGTGGCGGATTAATACGGGGGGGGGGGGGTGAGCAAAAGCTCGCATATATTATGCGAATAAGTTTATATGTGCATAGGGGGTTGCAAACCCAAAACCCCACCCTGGATCCGCGCGTGCGTACACCTGTGGGACCTGGCCAAAGCGTACCCATCAGAGGGGTATGGGACACTTGAATAATACTGTTGCTTAATTTATACACTTGCAGTACATATTTTTGTTTTATATTGTGAAATAACTGAAAAACTGAAAAAATAAATGTATCATATTGTATATTTCACACCTTATTTGCCACCTATGGCAAGCTCCTACACCTGAAAATTTTGCCTCATCTATCCGTTGCAAATAGAGAGTTCTTTTATGTGTAAATGCCATTAATTACCACATGGGGCTATGGTTTTACTTCTAATCCAATGGAAGGTGCACTCGAGCATCTCTCTTGCACCTTGATCCACTATCCAACATAGTATGTTACCCATTGCATCACCGAGGCGGGATGTACCCATTACAGAGAGGTTTTTCTGAAAATGGTGACATTTATTAGGTGTACCAATAGAGGGGTGTAGCCATTACAGAGGTGTACCGTTAAGAGGGGTAGTGATAGCATAAAACCTATGGGTAAAAAATCGGTGCCTGAAAAATCTGTACTGATATGAGGGGTGTGCCCATAGAGAGGATTTACTGTAACTTTTATTTAAAATTTGAAACATTTCCCTGCATAACAACCTGTAATGTGAAGGAGCATTCTTATTACTAAATACAGTAGTAGCGTCAATGTAGATGATATCATGTGCAGCATACATTGGCTGGTCTTTCAGTACATTTAAACACCCTTAAAATTACATTTTAATTTTTATCAATTAATTGGACTCAAGTAATCAGTTTACTGATCAACTAGTTGTCTGACATCAGATAGTCGAACGTATTACTGGTATTCCCAATTAACAATTTTGATTTCACATATACTACAACTTAGAAGATTTTATTCCTCGAAATATATTTGTATTGTGTTGAAAAAATCTTTATTACATTTAACATTTTATATACTTCATAGCATGCTTTCATACTGCATAACTGCTAATATAAGAATTGTAATGTGGGATGGGCGGGCAGCTCAGACCTCAATATTCATTCTTATTCTACATTACCTTTCTCCTTGTCTTTATCTTTATTATCGTTTTCCTCCTTCTGTGTTTCACTTTCACCTTCTGCTTTACTTTCCCTTCCTCTCCTTGGCTGGCTTCCAATGTTTCACCTAAGAATTAAAGAGAATTGCACATTAGCTTCATCTCAAATGGTCATTTGTTTGTAATAGTCAGTTATATGAAGATGGAAATATTATAAGATAGACAAATGGTCTATCTCTAGGAAGCAATGGTAGGTGGACTCCATTTTGATGTTGATCCAGTGGCAGCCTTGATGCATTAAACGTTATAAATAAGTGGGTAAAATAATCAAGATATTCATTGGAGATTTCACAGATAGGAACTGCAACAAAATTGAGGTAGAAAAAGAGGTTATAACATAATTAGTTGATTTGGGGTTAAAGCAGCATACAATGTGTATTTTTTTACTGATTATAGTTATTTCTAATATACTGTATAGTTCCAATACACTCTCTCAATGACAAACTTATTGTTATCAAATTTCCCTCTAATTAAAACTATTTTCAAAATATCAACAACAACATACCATCTGATCCTCTACTGACATTTCATCTAAAAAAAATCGGAAATTGCCTTTTGTTCGTGATATATGGAATGTTAATTTAAATTTATACCTTATAAGATAAAACACATTGAATTCTATAACTGAATTTTAGTCATCTGATTAGGGTATTCCCTCCTTTTCTTGTCATTTCGTTTGTAAAATAATGCAATGTCGACTTAAGGAGACTGAAATATCGCAGTTTAGAACTGCTAGGCAAATACTGGAGCTAATAGAAAGTCGCCTGGAACATCACATTCATGCAAAAAATCAAGGTGAAATAGAGAGATTAACAAAACCTCAAAATGCCCATAAAATCCCAATTAGTGACTTTGTGAAAACTTACATTTAAGACTTCTGTAATACCGGTGATATTGCGTTTGAAGGTATTGAGAAATCACAAGACTACTCACCAGATAGTGATTTTGTAGGCATTTCCTCTACTCCAGCCATATTAATTACTATGAAAATGCTTCAATAGAAAATCACCAAATTGATTACTGATTCTGAAGCTGTTGCTGCGATCTCTGCTAACTACAATGATGCTAACATTCATGCAGTCTTTAGGGTTTTAAAGTTTCAGCATTTGTTATCAACTGCAGATAACCCACGATTTATCTCTAACAAGAAGTGGGTGGGTTTGATACTGATTCGCCTTTTTGAACATGTGTGGAAATTGCTTACCTTCTCTTGTTAATCACAAATTTGAAAAGTCATATGATTTGCCAATCCCTAATTCAAAAGAAAGTTTTCCAGCACTAGTTATTCACATTTATGTGCTTATCATTGAATAGAGTGCCAAAAATCACCCTTCACAGAAAATGCACTTGCATACGGGCAAAATTACTAATATTTGCCCGGTCTTGGCCCTGCCGAATGTATCTTGAAACCCCTTGGGTGCCCGGGCTAGAATTGGCACAGTTCGGGTCATAACAGACGACGAAAATGGGGAGATCCTAGGAAGACCAGCCTGGCACATCATGTTTGGCCATGGTCGATGTAGTTTCGTTTGGGAGATGACTGTAATAAAACGCCTACCTGCAGGTTTGAAATGAATGGAGACTTGAACCAATAGGAGAATTTGGCAGTTGAGGGGGTGTATCCCCATATGATGAGAGGGAGCCATATCACTCATGGCGAGACGGAGCTGACATATTGTGGGGTGGGGGTTTTGCCCCTAGGTCCGTAATATGCTGTTTTGGCCCCAGATTGTAGTGGGAAACGGGATTCCAGGTGACTATCTTCCTCGATTTCATATTCCTCCTCAGTGGCATAGGGCTAGCGCCCGAGGCAAGGCAACAATTGACGCCCCCAACTTATGGACAGACCAGTGGTCGGCAAACGCATCAGTCAAAAGAGCCAAATATAAACAATACAATGATTGAGATTTCTTTTGAGGGCCAAATTTCTTAAAATAATTTATCTAGGTAGTACAGTAAAACCTGTCTACATTGAGCACCTGCCATTCCGTTCAAAAGTGGTCAATGTAGACAGATGAAACAACAGGATGAAATGGTGTCAGCTTCTACAGATTCCCCACATACTGTACATTGATATGAAAAGTAAATACTATATTTTCCTAAATCATTCAAACCATGCAGTGCTGGCCTTGAAGTTTCAATTCTCAAAGAGGTAGAAACACTCAGTGACGGATCCAGCAGCAGATAATAGGGGAACACTTCAAATATTTGGAATCCCTTAGCATAATATCCTATCCAATATCAACGATTGGACTGGTATATAGAAATGGAGATAGCAATGCAAAATGTTGGATCAGTTGCATCAGTTGAAATATGCCAATAATTGAGGCACTGAGGGGGGGCCATTGGTTCCCCCTCAATCCGCCTGTGCAATACTCAGGGCTTTTTCCTGTAGCATTGGTCCTGATATACAGCAGGAATCTTTTTCTGTTGCAAGTCCAAAAGGAAACTGAAGACAGAAGCAATCACTTCACCATTAGCACCACTTTTCTTCAGCAGTATTTTTACATTTAGTATCATAATTATTTATCCATGCTTTTATATGAGTAATGGCTCCATGTAAAATTCAGCTGCTAACATTCTTTGTGATACACCCTTGTCTTCACATTCACTTACAAATTTCTTTTGCTCCAAATTTAACTCTGTGTACTTTCGTTCAGCCATGGGGAAGTGTTTGAGTGACGTCTTGAAATCAAATGATTTCTATGGGTGATCGAATAGTTGATAACAATGGGAATTCATCTTTATATGGATTCACAAAGGGATAATTCAAGTCCCAAATCTTCCAATGTCTGTTGCAAATAGTTTTTCCTTAACTGTTTTATTTTAGGGCCAAATTACAGTGCTGTACCATTCATTTTTAAAGGGTTCCTAGTTTATTTCAAAAAAATTCAAAAATTTAGATATTCTAATACTTTTAGCATGATAGAAATAGGCGTTTATGTTCAAACTATGCAGGTTAACTGCTGTTCTGGGACTGATTTAGAGTGGTCAATGTACAAAGTATGCAGGTGCTTAATGTAAGTGATATTACATAATGTAATCTCTATGGGAATTTTTAGTTCCATAGAAATACGTTTAATGTAGAGAGGTGGTCATAGTATTAAGGTGCTCAATCTCACAGGTTTTACTGTTACACTATTTATTAACCCTTCAGCACTACAGCTATTGGTAGTAACACAAGTACTGTGGTTGGGTCACTGTGACTCGACCATGTTAAAATTACAGAAAATGTACAAAAAATACCTTGAAGTATAATGTCATTGCTGCAGACTGAACAATAAAGGACTGAATGATTTTTATAAATGCATTTCTTACATTTGAAGCACTAAACAGAATGTTTATTTTCTTTACTAATGTGATATCTACTGGGAAGCCAACAAAGCATTAATTTACCTGCCAAAGTTTCTATTTTGACTGTATGATGCAATGTTGGAACAAGTGGGGAAGACCGGCATCCCCCACAGACAACCAAGCCAATATTCATGTGGGTTCCAGACACGTGGCTGGGGTGCCCCAGTCACAGACCCGACCCTGCCATAGGCGAGATAAGGGTGCGATGATGATGATATAAACGGGAAGTTTGCTCTTTTAATTAACTCCTATTTTGCTAGTTGATGACCAAGAACTTTAACAAAATCTCTCCTAGCTATTCTATAGGCCTAACTAGCTTAGAAACCTAGTAACCAGCTAGGCTAAATGGATATGGATCAGAGTGTTGGGCTGTGAGGAAGAGCCACGTCAAAAGAATTCAAGTAGCTTTTCTTCCACCATTTTGTATTTTCAAAGGCAAGAATAAAAAATCTGAGTGGCAGGACTCAATGCCACTTGGGTCACCTAAATCAGCTTACATTATTTCTGATATTTTCAAAAATTGGCTACAGGATCACTTTATACCCAGGAAAACCTCTGGAGAAGCAATTTATATATTAGATGGTCATGATGCTCACATGTCATTTTCTGTCCTTGAATTGGCTACTGTAAATGACATTATTATTTGCCTGCCAAGCCATACAACTCACTACTTGCAGCCACTTGATAGGAGGTTTTTTTGGCCATCTCAAGCACATTTTTAAAGAAGCCTGCCAGATGTGGATGGTGAACCTTTTAAAGCCAAAAACATCCCAACCAGGAGTAGATGTAGGTTTATGAAGAAAAGTTGGAAGGCTGCAGTTTGGTGAGCAATTGTTCAAAGCATGGGGTCTTGCAGCAACAACACAAAATGCCATTTCAGGTTTTAAGGCTACAGGCATTGTGCCACTTGACATGACAGCAATACCAGATCATGCATTTATTAACGAATGTTATGATTGCAAACCTCAACAAAATGAGATGGATTTAATAGATGACACACCATGTGAGCCAACCAATGTTCCACAAGGCAAGAAGGGACAACAAGCACAACAGTCAGTAGAAACACCAACAAAATTGCTAAATAAAATATCTCCAATTCCTAAAATTAGCAAGTCTAAGTCTTCAATAAATAATGAAAGACAACAAGGTGCAGCTAATTGCATATCAAGAAAAAAACGGAAACGCACAAGAAGAACTATAGAAATAAACAATCAAATGAAAGTGATTCTATGTCTAAGCAGAAGTCGCAACCAAATAAGACGAGCAATTTAAATAAATCGAGATGCAAAAAGAAGTTAAAATACACATCATCTGATAGGGATGGAAGTGTTCCAGTCATGGATTCAGATAACAGTATCCTAATGGAAAACAATGATTCAGAATATTTAGATTCTTATAATGAAGCAAAGTCCAAAGCAGACTGGATTCAGTGTATAAATTGTGGAAGGTGGCTACATGAAACTTGTTCTGTTTACTCTATTAATGGACAGTGTGGTGATTGTGGCCGTTTATCCATACGAAAAAAAGAGAAGGATGAAAAAAACGAAAATTAGAGGCCAAGAAGTAAATTATAATACCTCTGAAATATTTCATCCTGTGGTATATTTCATTTTTTGTATAGCATAATTTTATATAAGCCATCTGTCCCATACAATATGTGGCATCTTACACTGCACTTTAAAATTTGTCAAAAAATGGAGACATTTTTCAAAATCATTTCTTTCCATTCTGTTTGCACTTGTTTTCAAAAATAATAGTATAATATAGGAAGCAAAGGTTTGAAGATGATATTTCATGAATAATATATACATTTTATTTAAATCCCACAGTTTTATACTTTAGGGAAAAAGGTGTGGCTCTGTTCCTTTCTTCCCCTATTGTCACAGGTGGTTTTGACAATGTGGGCTTGAAATAGCTATCTCTTAAGTGGTTAAAAGTAAAACAAACTTTGTCACTTACATATGAGTTGTAGATGCATGTTTCCTTGATCTGGTGTCCATCCATTGAAGTTCATACCACTTAAAAGAGGAAGATTTTTCTGAAGGTATAACTGTTTTATAATGCTTGACTAAAATGGTATTTAATAAGGGCTTTTATTTCAATATTTAAGCATAAGGAATATGCTGTACAATTCTTTTGGGCACAGTTGAATTTTTGGGTGGTGACAGACGGAGACGAGATGAAGACACTCACCACCAGAAGGAACGTGTGTTGACTCTTGGAGAATTTTCTCTATGCTGTGCTCAGGAATATGTTGCCTCTCTTGTCCTTTGGAGAGCGTTTCTTATGCCGTCCTCTGGTGGTCATGTCTTTATTTAGCTCTCTCTCTCTCTCTTGGCTCTCCCTTCTGTCTGTCCCTCTTGCTTCCATCATCCATATTTATGCAATTTTTCATAGTTACAATAAGTTCGAAATTGAAAAAAAATTCAAATTGCAATCCTTCTCATTTTTTTAGTGGCTCAGATGATATGGTCCTCTCCTTGTGATTGGCTATTCAACAATGTCAATGGGAGCATTGCATCGGAGCATGTGTTTATTTCATAGTTTGGTTTTAATTGACAAAAAGTTATCAGTTGATGACTTTACTTATAGCATATTTTAAAATATTTTAAGGATGCATGCAAGAAGTGATTCGAATTTGTAAATTGTTTTTAGGGGCCACTTATTGTTAGTCGTACCTTAGTATAGTGGAATTGAGCACTACATTGGGAGCTCTTTATAGTACTATGTCTCCAAAGAAAGTTGCAGATTGTGGCGGTTGCAAGATCTTAAATTTGGAGCTTGCTAAGATCCAACCTGAAATCAGCAGGTTACAGGCTATTATCTTGAGCTCCAGCTCTCCAGTAGCTAGATTAACCAACGGTAGGGTGGGGCCTAAAATTTATTTATTTATTTCTTAAATACATACAAAAAACTGTACAAAGAGGAAATGAAATAGTGTCACCACCACCTTCAACAAGAATATTGGGGATTCCATCAGGCAGTAAAAGGGACGCCAAAATGGATAAAACATCCCTGAAAGTAAAGCCACCAGCTCTCAAGGAGGAAGGGGAATTACAATCAGAAAATGAACAAATTGCACCCAGATTACAAGGGATGGTGGTTAGGCAGGTTGCAGCTACATCAGATGCTGATATCATTATTGGCACTGAATTCTCATTTAGGGGAGACATTACATCAGCAGAGATTTTCTCAGATAAGTATATAGTTTACAGAAAACATAGGGAAGCACATAGAAGGGGTGGAGTCTTTATAGCCATAGCTCTAGGGAATTGGGTTATGATGACGATTGTGAAATACTATATCAATACTATATCAGGCCCATATCATTGATGAGCTGTCTGTGTAAAACCATGAAATGCATGGTTAACTGGCGCCTGGTGTGGTATCTGGAATGGCACCACCTTCTTGCTGATGCTCAATGTGGCTTTGATGCTGGCAGGTCTCTCATGGATTATTTGATCTCACTGGATACTGCAGTATGTGAGGCCTTTCTCTGCAGACAGCACTTGGTGCCTGTCTTCTTTGATGTCGAGAAGGCATATGATACCATATGGCACCATGGTATACTGGAGACCTTGCACTGCGTGTGTGTGTGGGGGGGGGGGGCCCAGGGGTAATTTGCCCCTCTTCCTCCATAGTTTTTTGTCCGACTGCACCTTCTAAGTGCCTGTGGATAACACCTACTCCTTGGCCTTTCTGCAGGAGAATGGTGTCCACAGGGGAGTCATTAAATCAGCAGAGATTTTCTCAGATAAGTATGTAGTTTACAGAAAAGATAGGGAATCAGGTAGAGGATGTGGAGTCTTAATAGCCATAGATAAATCCCTGGAAAGCTCTAGCACTACATTTCTGTGGCTCTTGATCACTGCCCAACACTCCAATCCATATAACAGAGCACCTATTCTTTAGCACGAATTTGTAATTCAGGGTTTGTTTGTATTTCACCCTTTCATTATCTTTAATTAATAATAGAGAATAGAAATTTGAAACATAAGCATTAGATTTATTATTTGATAGGAAATTTTTAACTAGCATGCAGCAGCTAAAATACTATTTCAATCAAAAACGACATACAGTATATTCTGTGTAATATTCATAGTGAGAAACGGCTAAAGGCAGAATGATAGGCTCAGGTCATTGTGAAGAGAAAGGCTGGTGCTGAAGTGCAGCATATTCTACAAATGGCCAGTGAACTAGAAGTTGGACGAGGTCCACCCTAGACGTTAGATTTTGTGCATGTCCCTCAAATTTCATTGAATATGGCTGCCAGGGTAGAGCATGTATTCATATAACGTCAATCAAACCTGTTATCACTCAGCCAGTGAGGTGGGGATAAGTAGAAGAAAATCACTGATGTTTTCTAGTATTTAGGTAAGACACAGAAAGAATGTTGCCAAATGTTGGTTACAGGGAACTTTTACGTTCTGTTCCTTTACACTTTTAAACATTTACATTAAGTTCAAATCACACAGCTTGTTACTTTATGGTACCTGTGAGTTTCACTTAAAAATCTTAAGGGAATTACCTGTCACATCAACAAGGAAGAATCTTGAAAACATGCCTCCTTTCATCATCATCATATCCCACCTGTGACAAGGTTGGGTCTGTGGGTTTTGGGATCCGGAACGTTCGCCCCCGACATTTCGCCCCTGGGTACTTTTCGTCCCCAGAGCTTTAGCCCCCACACATTTTGCCCCTCGGACGTTTCGCCCCCGAACATTTCGCCCCTCGGATGTTTCACCCCTGGGAGGGCAATGGCCGTTTTTTTGTTATTTTTTGTTATTCCGTTTTAGGTAAGGTAAAAATCAAGGGCTAGTGCCAACTGACCCTTGAGTCAATGCCAGCCCTTGATTTTTACCTTATTTTGGCCGTTTTTTTTTGTTGTTATTCTGTTTTTACCTAGAAAAACAGCATTGTTCGTTCGGACCTTCTTCTGAGTGTTTCAAGGAATAGGTAAGGTGAAAATTCAGCAATTTTCGGCAAGAATGCTACGCATTGTGGAGGACATCAACGATTGAAATTTAATAGACTTTCTGAAAGTCATAGCCTAAATATCTGGAAATTCACTTTACCATCTAATAAAAAAAATGATATTAATTTAAAAAACCACTAGTCCCTACAAATCAATGTGTTTTCGGCTATATCTTTGCCGACTCCGTTTTTAAAATTCGGACATAAGGTAGCGACACGCGCATGCGCCAAATTTTACGTTGGTAGTTTTAAGCATCGACGCTGCTGCTATTTTTTTAAGTACAGTTTAGCAGACGAACATCACTTAAAAGACTTTGACGACATAAATTTTACGTTTTAAGTTTGTGTTTACGTCGTTTACCGGCCATTTACCTTCCCAGGGGCAAAACATCTGAGGGGCGAAATGTTTGGGGGCGAAACGTCCGAGGGGCGAAAAGTACCCAGGGGCGAAATGTCGGGGCGAAACTTCCGTAAACTGTGGGTTTTAGCCCTCCATTCTCATATGTGGCTGACCTCATGGTGGAGAGCTCTGGACTGACACCCAGTTGGCATCTAAGATCCCAGTATATCTCACAGTGACTAAAGATGTGTGCCACTGTGAAAGACTCCCAACAGCAGTCACTCCACGGTTGATCCTCACCCCATAGAATGTAGGAGTGGGTGAGGAAAATTTGACCAATTCAAAGCCGAGCAAGCACAACCTCCTCCCTCTGCGACTGGCAGCATGAGGACACCCAGAGTACTGCAGTTTCCTTCAGTGTGCAGAGTTTGTTGGTGGTCTCCACAAACCACTGGGACCGCCATTGTTCATGGATGGCCCACCACACAATCAGCAGAGCATCGGAGGAGGGGACAGCAGTGTTGGGTACATCTTGCAAGTGGGCCACCTGAAGGGCATGGGCATCCGTCCTCTCGTTGCCCATGATGCCAACATGTCCCAAGACCCCCATAAACAACTGTCTTGCCCTGCATGCAAATCACGAGCAGCAATCTGTGCACACCCTGGACGATGGTATGTCTGCCATAAAGGGTGTTTGCAAAAGCTGAAGGGAGGATAGGGAGTCAATCGCAACAACAAAGTGTCTGTCATTCAATAACTGGACGAGTTCCAGTGCCCTGTGCAGAGTTGTGAGCTCTGCAGTTAAGACACTGGCAACGCCTGGAAGGTGGCCCCCTAAGACCAACCCACCAAGGTGTTACCCACACACACTGAAGGTCAGTGAGACAAAACGCTATGGAGCAAGAGAGGCACCCCACTGGTGCAAGGTCTCCAGCTACCATGGCGCCATGTGGCGTCATATGCCTTCTCCACATCAAAGAAGATAGCCACCAAGTGCTGCTTGTGGAGAAAGGCCTCACGAACTACAGTCTCCAGTGCAATCAAATGATCCACCAGAGACCTGCCAGAACAGAAGCCACATTGGCATAGCCAAGAACCATGAATGCCATAGTTTTGCAAATACAACTCATCAATGAAATGGGTCTATAATTTGTTGGAAGGCTACTATCCTTCCCGAGTTTTTGTAGTGGGATTATAGTAGCCTCTTGCCAGCCTGCAGGGACTTCATGCTGCTACCAAATATAATTAAAAACCTCAAGGAGGTAACTAACGGCCTTCTCTGGTAGATGTTGTAGCATTTGATAGTGGATGCTATCTGGACCAGGGGCAGTATCCCTGGCCCCTTGCTAGAGCTGCCCACAGCTCCCAAGGGATAAAAGGGTTGTTATACCCCTAAGCGACACCACCAGCGAAGTTCATTGGATGGCGTTCAGCAGCCTGCTTCATTTGAAGAAATGTTGCCATGTTGTCCTGGGAACTGGAGACGACTGCAAACGTCCTTACCAGTTGCTCAACCACCTCACATGGCAGACGGAGATGTCTCCCTTGTGCAAGGAGACGGGAGCCACATGATGATAAATATCTCCCTTGGATCTACCTCAGCCATTCCCATACTCCACTGCTAATCTTGATGGGAAAGTGGTCACTTCCACAAAGGTCTGACAGAGCCTCCCATTGCAAACCTGGTGGCAACCCAGGAGAGCAGATGGATAGGTCTATACATGAAAGACCACCAGAGGCAGTCATCTCATGTGCGAGAGCACCTGTGTTGAGAACAAAGAGGCCATTGTGTGACACCCATTGTTCTACAAGGAGCCCTCGGGGGGTTGGGAGTGTCTGAACCCCATTGAGGATTATGGGCATTTAAATCACCCATAATCAGAAAGGGTCTTTTAAGCTGTACTGTGAGAGAGTCGACGTCTGCCCATGGGATAGCAATCTCAGAGGCATGTAGAGGGAACAGAGAGTGGTGGGCACAGCCAGCTGTAGTAAGACAGCCACTGCTTGCAGAGGCGTCTGCAAAGCCACTGGCACGTGCATGCACCAATTCCGGATAAGGATAGCCACCCCTTCCACAGGGTGGCTTCCTTGCTGCCGGGTGTTCGCATATATGGTGTGCCCCCATAATGAATGGGGATATCACTACGACACAAGATCTCCTGTAGGGATTTGCAGATGGGCCTTGAGATCAGCATTGGGATCTCGTCCCTCTTGTGGGAGAACCCACGACACTGTTCAATTGTAGGAGATTGACCATTACGTGGGCTTAGGAGGCTTATTTCTATTCCTCCCTTTTATCCGTCCCATGGCAGAAAAGAGAGGGGCGCCTACAATTGGGTCTTCCTCCTCCATCACGAAGGAGGAATCCCCATCATGCCCCAATTGGGGCATGCTGCCACCCAGCGCTTTCTGCCATTGGCTAGAGAGCTTGGGTGGACGAACCAAAGACACGCGCCCCACGGTGGGAGTGGAAGGTGTCCCTAGTTTCTTTCCTCCTGTCTCACCCACCACCCTCTCCATGGAGGGGGCTGGCTGGGCTGACAGGGAGGGAGACCTTC
Organism: Trigoniulus corallinus; assembly: GCA_013389805.1. Lineage (NCBI taxonomy): Eukaryota > Metazoa > Arthropoda > Diplopoda > Spirobolida > Trigoniulidae > Trigoniulus > Trigoniulus corallinus. The sequence goes on from JAAFCE010004287.1 coordinate 15,663,423, forward strand.
AAGGGCTCCATTCATGGGACCGCCATTATTGGGGGGGCCATGCATGGGCCAGAGGCGGTGGTGAAGCCATAAGAAGTCATGGAAATGGGGTCGGGGTCCATCTGGCAGCCAATGCTAGCACAGACCGGCACGCGATGGACACCAGGGGCCCGAGTGGGCATCAAACGAATGAGAGGGGGATCAGAGTTAGCGTGTCCGTCTGGGTGCAGACAGACGACACACCAGCTGCCTTTGCAGCACATGCATAGGACACCCCACGAATAGGGGTCCCTGGGAAAGCTAGCAGCTGCCGCGCATCCTGAAAGCCGATGCCGTTCTGGACATGCAACTCCAGGATCCTGCAGTGGAACCTTGCACCTTATGGATAAGAGGTCGTTTGCCTCTTGTTAAGGGCAGTTGCCGATGCCATAGACGCCACAGGCGCGTTCCCTGATCCAGTTGGCTTATTGGGGGTATGCGGCCTCATAGTTGGAGCAGTGCTTTTCTCAATCAGGTCAATGGCAGCTGGCCCACTCAGTTGGATGGGACCGAGCCCGCCATCTTCTGGCTCAACACAAGTCATGAATGGGCGTTCCCAACACGGGGACGCCCATTGCGGTCGCCAAGATTCCTCAGGCAGGATACTGCAAGGGTGGCATAATCCCCAGCAACAACACTAGCAACAACACAGCAACACTAGGGGGCATAAGCTTTATGCGCCCCTGGGCGGTTGACGGAGACCGGGTATCCGCCTTGGCCGCCCGTTTTCCCTGGAAGCTGTGGCCAAAGTGATGTGTTGGGACTGTAGGTCGCAACATTAGTTCTTGATGTCTGTCAGCCACCTCAACAGGGTGTGATGGCCCAGAGACATCGCAGGACATGCGCCTCCTCAATCACCAGGATCCGCTTTTCCCAGGGGTACGGGTCTCCACGCATGGCTAACTCGCGGGTAGACGTTTATTTATGGTCACCTCATGGAACATGTCCAGGTATAATAGAAGTGTCATCCAGCAGCGGAAACAAGAAGGCTTAGCTGGCCTAACTACTGCTCTGTAAAACTTCCCTTACAATTTTATTGGGACCCTTGTATCACAAAGATCTCTACTTGCCTGTCTCATCTTTCACCATCCACCATTGATTCTGTGGGTCACATCCGAGTCTGTATCCCCATTGTTCTGGAAAAATATGCCACCATTATTTGGCATACTACAGGGGCGGATTAGGAGGGGGTGGTAGCCCTTCAAAATACAAATGCGCCCGAAATATTTTTAAATATTCAGAATCCCTTAGCATAAATCTAGCTAGCTATTACTTTGACAGTGTGGACACTGTCCTATCTTCATATACAGTATGTGCCTATCTTGAAATATGCGCGGGAGCGGCGAGTTGCGTTGGACACACCAGTTCTCGTCTGATCACTGAAGTTAAGCAACGCAAGCCCAGTTAGTACTGACATGGGTGGTCGCTTGGGAAAGCTGGGTACTGCTAATACCCAATAATCGTCGCATTAGTGTAGTGTCTGTGCAGTATATGCATTGGAACTATACAGTGGACGGGTCTCTAATGACCTTGTAGTTGATGGGACCTTAAACTCCAACAAACAACAAACAATTGAAATATGCGCCCCATTGAGGCACTGAGTAGGGAGTAATTGCTGCACTGCTCCCGTTCTGGATCCGCCCGCGAGATGACGTGGACACGAAGTTTTGAGAATTGCATGGTTATCATTCACCTATGTATTCCGTTTTCAGAAATCCTAATATAATTTTAAATCCCCAATTTCAAATTGTTACACAACGAGATCCTGTTGGCGATTTTCTAAAAGTACACAAAAATAAAGGAATTATCTTGCAAGGAATAGAATTTTGTTGTTCTGTTAAATTAAGATAATTGAAATATAAAACGCGTATTTACCTGCAGCTGCTAATAATAGCTAATAGCTATAGTACCCGGTACAGCTTTTTTTGGAAACAATTCTCAAAACAGTTTATCAACCTGAATTATTATAGATGACAGATAAAAGTATTCCCACTTCCCAATTTCATGTTTTGAATTATGTTAACCTCTAAAACTAGTGCATTATAAACAAGTCTCCGATTTTCTGTTCCAAGAAAACTAGTTCAAAATGTAATTAAACAGAGATACAGTATGCTCGAGTTAGCAGTGCCGTAAGGGGGTATGAAGCGCCTGTGGCAAGTGTCTAACTTTCGCTTGCCTGTAACCCAATAATGACAAAAGAACTTAAACATTTTGCGCCCCAAACCCAGTTGCGCCCGTGGCGGCCGCCCTCTTCGCCACGCCCTCATTATGGCCCTGCGAGTTAGTTCGTTAGTTAGTGCTGTTGGGCTCACAACTACTGTAGTTATTAAGGCCTAGAAGGTCAGTCACACCATGGTGTGGGTGTAAAGTGTGTTTTCCCCATGGTGATGATGATATGAAGGGAAAAAGCCAGAGTCAGTTACGATAAAACAAAAGTGTCATAAACAGTCACGGAAACAAAAGGCAAAAGGGCCACAGGCAAAGCCCACAAAAAAAAAAATAGATGGCAAAAGCCAAGACACACACAGAGGTAAAATGACAAACGAAGGGAAGAGCTTTAGGCACCAGCAATATGGGCATGGGCTGTTCCTCCTCTGGTAAGGCTATTTGTGGCTCTAGTGGGCAGGCTGATCACTCTCGCGCGCCATGTAAGACAGTGCAATGCTGCACCAATTGCAGGATTGACCATTCCGCTTCCTTGTAGGACTGCTACATTTCGTTCCAGGAACATGCTTCTCAGGAGTTGCATGTCCAGAAGGAAATCAGTTTTTTGGATGCACGGTGGTTTGCCAGTCCTCTCTGGAACCCCCGACCGTGGGGTGTCCTATACTGCGGCTGGTAAGCTCACCGCTGTGTTATCCACTGCTACTCAGCTAGACACCCTGCCGCACCTCCTCACTTATACATCTATCGCCCATTCAGGTTCCTCTCTGTGTTACCATTAGCTGCCAGACGGACCCCAAACCCATTTTGGCCACCTCTTCTGGCTTTTAAACCCTCACTAGTCTAGCTCTTGGCCCCCTATTGTTTAGCCATAGATGCCTCGCATTAAAGGCACGCATCTCACTTCACGCCCCGTGTGTGCCCGGGGTAGATTAGACACACTGCATCCCCTGCTTGTTGCTTGTCCGTCCCGTTGTAGCCAGCCTACATCACTACTTCCCGTGTTATGGAGCCATGGCCACGGCCGTGGCCGTGTTATGGAGCAGCCAGGCCATATACGCTGCAGCCATAATCGAGACGGGATCGAACGAGTGACCGGTAGAGTCGTAGCATCACCGTTCAATCTGCCCCAAAACCAGTTCCCTGCAGGCACCGCAGAATATTCAGGGACCGAAGGCACTTAGCCTTCAGCTCCCTCAAGTGTGGGACCCATGTCAGACGGCTGTCAAAACGGAGACCAAGAAACCGGGCCGCCTCTACAACTGGGAGGAGGCGGCCATTCAAGGTAAGCTGAGGCTCAGGGTGGAGCCCTCACTTACGACAGAAGTGCATGACCATTGTTTTGTCAGGAGAGAACTTATAGCCACGTGAAGTGGCAAACTCGTTGGCACTGTTGAGTGCCAGTTGCAGCTGACGCTCAATGCTGTGCATCGTGACAGCCCGGTACCTGATAGAAAAGTCGTCCACAAAGAGGGACGACTTTACCGGGTGGTGAACGGAGGATGGTAGGCCATTCACTGCAACAGCAAAGAGCGTCACACTCAAGACGCTCCCCTGTGGGACACCATTCTCCTGCAGGAAGGCCGAGGAGTAGGTGTTACCCACACGCACACTGAAGGTCCGTTCGGACAAAAAGCTATGGAGGAAGAGCGGCAGATTACCCCTGAGCCCCCACTGGTGCAAGGTCTCCAGTATACCATGGCGCCATGTGGTATCATATGCCTTCTACACATCAAAGAAGACAGCCACTAAGTGCTGTCTGTGGAGAAAGGCCTCACGTACTGCAGTCTCCAGTGAGATCAGATGATTTATCGAAGACCTGCCAGCACGAAAACCACATTGGGCATCGGCAAGAAGGTGGTGCCGTTCCAGATACCACACCAGGCTCCAATTAACCATTCGTTCCATGGTTTTGCAAAGACAGCTCGTCAATGAGATGGGTCTATAATTTGTTGGAAGGCTACTATCCTTCCCAGGTTTTTGCAGTGGGATTATAGTAGCCTCTCGCCAACCTGCAGGGATTTCATGATGCTGCCAGATGTAATTGAATACCTCAAGGTGGTATCTAACGCCATTCTCTGGTAGGTGTCGTAGCATTTGATAGTGGATGCTATCTGGTCCAGGGGCAGTATCCCTGGCTCTGGCTAGAGCTGCCTGGAGCTCCCAAGGGGTAAATGGATTGTGATACCCCTCGGCGACACCCAAAGCAAAATTAAGTGGGTGGCGTTCTGCAGCTTCTTTAGACTGCATTAATGCTGCCGTGTAGTGCTGGGAAATGGAGACGGCTGCAAACGTCCTTCCCAGTTCCTCAGCCACCTCACACGGCAGAAGGCAATGTCTTCCTTGTACAAGGAGACCTGAGCCACATGATGGTAAATATCTGCCTTGGATCTTCCTCAGCTTTTCCCAGACTTTCTTGGAGGGCGTGTGACGGGTAAGTGAGGAGACATACTGACTCCATGAGGAGCGTTTGGCCTCCTTGATCACCCGTCGTGCATTTGCCCGGGCTCGGAGATAGTCAATACGATTGGCCTCGTTGGGACGAGATTGAAAGCTGCGAAGGGCTCGTCGGCGAGCCCGAATCGCACTCCGACAATCCTCCGTCCACCATGGCACCCGTGCTCGTTGTGGGTTACACGAGCTCTGGGGGATGGATGCCAATGCCGCCCCGACCACCACCTCTGTGAAGTGACTCCCTAGATCGTTGACCCCATCAAAATCACACAGTGGGCGGAAATGTATATGGTGGGCGAACTCCTCCCAGTCCGCCCGACGCAGACACCACCGTGGTGGGTGTTGGGGCAATGCCCCATCTCCACTGCTAATCTTGATAGGGAAGTGGTCACTTCCACAAGGGTCTGACAGAACCTCCCACTGCAAACCTGGTGCCAACCCAGGAGAGCAGATGGAAAGGTCAATACACGAAAGACCACCGGTGGCAGTCATCACATGCGTGGGGGCACCTGTGTTGAGAACAATGAGGCCATTGTGTGACACCCATTGTTCCACAAGTCGCCCTCGGGGGTTGTGACTGTCCGAGCCCCATTGTGGATTATTGGCATTGAAGTCACCCAAAATCAAGAAGGGTCTTGGAAGCTGGGCACTGAGGGAGTCGAGGTCTGCCCATGGGATATCGATCCCAGGAGGCATGTAGAGGGAACATAGAGTGGTAGGCACATCCAGTTGCAATGAGACCGCCACTGCTTGAAGAGGCGTCTGCAAAGCAACCGGCACATGCATGCACCCATTCCGGATAAGGATAGCCACCCCTCCCACAGGGTGGCTTCCTTGCTACCGGGTGTCTGCAAATGTTGTGTACCCCCGTAGTGAAATGGGGGTATCACTCTGACACAGAATCTCCTTGAGGGAGATGCAGACAGGGTTGTGCCGAGAGATCAGAAGTTTGATCTCGTCCCTCTTGTGGGAAAAACCTCGACAGTTCCATTGTAGGAAATTTACCATCAAGTGTTCTATGGTGGCTTATTTTTATTCCTCCCTTTTCTCCGTCCCACTGCAGAAAAGGGAGGGATGCCTTCAATTGGTTCATCCTCCTCCATCTCGAAGGAGGAATCCCCATCTTTCCCCAGTTGGGGCATGAAACCACCCCTTGCTCTCTGCCGTTGGCTAGAGAGTTTGGGTGGACGAACCAAGGACACCCGCCCCACTGTGGAAGTGGTAGGTGTCCCTACTTTCTTTCCACCTGTCTCACCCACCACCCTCTCCGTGGAGGGGGCTGGCTGGACTGAGACAGGGAGGGAGGCCTTCACAGGAGATGCCTCTCTTTCATGAGCAGCATCTGGGGCCTCCAAAGAAACTGGCACCGCCATTATTGGGGGGCCCATGCATGGGCCAGAGGCGGTGGTGGAGCCGGAAATAGCCGTGGAAACGGGGTCGGGGTCCGTCTGGCAGCCAATGCTTGCACAGACCGGCACTCCATGGACCCCACGGGCCCGAGAGGGCGTCAAACGGATGAGAGGGGGGAGTTGAGGTAGTGTGTCCGTCTGGGTGCAGACAGACGACACAGCAGCTGCCTTGGCAGCACCTGCATAGGACACCGCACGACTGGGGGTCCCTGGCAAGGCTAGCAGCCGCCGCGCATCCGGAAAGCTGATACCCTTCTGGACACGCAACTCCTGGATTGCGCGCTCCTGCAACCAAGTAGGGCAGTCCCGAGAAGACGCGGGGTGGTTGCCCTTACAGTTCA